>MJUT01030950.1:98006-200091 GCA_002080005.1 Gigantidas platifrons
ATCATGATTTTCTCTAATGGAAGCATTCCAGAACATCTTGATTTCTCTTTTAATGGTAAATCAGTGCCAACTACCACTTCTCATAAACACTCAGGTTTTCATTTTTCAACGATGCTAATTGGAATACACATGTTTATAATATGTAGTGGTCTATCTAAACATTCTATGTAGATTGACGTACCGTCTTAGTCGCACTAATTTAGCTAAGCTATATCGTGTGTATATTTAGACTACTTTTTGAATATGCATGTGAACTATGAGATAATGGTGGGATTGGGAATTTACAAAAACTGGAACAACTTCAACTTGAAGCTGTCAGAATTGTTACAGGCTTGCTTATTTTCACAAATACTGAAATTTTATAATTATATCGAGACAGGTTGGGAATTACTATCTGTGGGACGGACGAAAAGGCAACTTGAACTTTCTTAAAATATGGTAATACAAATATTCCTAATTATCTGTGTATATTGATTGCCCCCACCGTACAAAGTATATCAGTGCATCCCATGATAAATGGGAATGATATTATTTTAACCTTCTGTAGACTGTCCTCAACTAGAGGTTTCTTTTTTTTATCTCCTCCACAATAAAAATATGGAATAGTTTAAATGACACTATTCGAAACATTGATTCCATATCAAAATTCAAATCAGAATTAAAGAAAATCGATGAAACTGAAAATCATGCTGTCCCTAAAAAATATTATATACATAAAAAAGAATATTATATTAGCCCATCTAAGAAGTTCAGCTTCGCTTTTGAATTATGATTCATTTCGAGTTAGAATTGTAGCTGACACATCTTGTCGATGTGGAGCTGCCCTTTAAAATTTAAAACATTTCATTTTAGATTGTCGAATATACTTAGAAGCTAGAACTACATTGATAGATCATCTCAACATGGTTACAACCTGCTATACTCTAGATATTAAGGGTGTACGTAGACCTGGGTACCCAGAAACTGTTCCAATAGTTCTTTTTTTTTTTAAATTGCATCATTGAATAGTTATGTCTAAATACATTATCTGCCAAAGTTTCAAGACATTTCACCGTGCCGCTTCCTCCATAGCACATCCTAAATGTAGCAATTTTTGAAGTATTCTTGACCCCAGATGGTAATACTAGTTTAGAAAGCTTCTAACAGATATACACATATATTTCTAGGTGAAAGGGAATATTTTGTCTTTAATACACTTCAGAGTGTTATTGTTAAATAAATATGACATAGATAGCATATATGAATATCCTGTTTGGAGATAATCATTTTTAAAGCAGTTGAAATTGGAAAAAAGATGGGATGCCCTGAGATACCATGGTATTAACAATCTGATTTAAGAAAATCCTGTCGATTAATTTCCACCAAAACTTGTCACAGTAAAGAATATAGATATCATTGCAACAAATTTTACAAACTACTGTAATTGTTTTTTATATTTTAAAGTCGGCTGGGGAAGAAGAGGGGGGGGGGGGGCTGGTGTAAGTTTGAATCTACTTGATTAATTCATTACAAAAAACCAGACAGCCACCCAGCTGCATTGCTAAATTCCTTCAAATTTTGTGCTCCAGTTGTATTCATTTCATTCTGGTTATTATTTAGTTGTCTTATATAAATAAGTAAAGATGCTTTAAGTGGGACAGAGAGGATCAGATATTTACACACACAAAAAAATGTCACCAAACATAGTTTTCCATTTTTTTACCATCATAAAATTAATTTACACCTGTTATATCAATCGTTGAACACTTTTTCTCTGTTTTCTGAAATATGAAACTTTCTCAAACTGTCAGCAATCATATTTCAGGAGAATAGGTTATTTTGAGGGAATTTATACATGTGAAAATTTGATATTTCACCTGCACACTGAAAAAGAAGTACAATTTGTGAGTGAGATGGTGTTTTACCCAATGCATAAATTCCTTGAAAATAGCCATTGTTATTTATAGATGTATAAACATTCAGCTGGCATGAGGTTGACCAACGAAATTGAACATTATATGCAACAGTGGAATTATATTAAAATTAGACAAGCCAAAACTAAAAAGTAAGATGATTTATTTTCATGTTCTGTAATGATATGAGTGTTACTAATAGTTACAGACCGTCATGAACTGCAGAAAATAATACAAAATTCAGCAAGATATAACACATGTATATATAATATGTCCACAATGTTAACATATCTTGTATACCCTCCTGACATTTTCGGGTCACGTAATAATTATGTGAAGGTCAAAACGGTGTAAACATGTTGATGGGGCAATGCAAATGTTTTTCATGAAACATACATCATATAGTTTCAATATCTCTTCTGAAAACACTACATTTATTCCAAGATGACACTTTCTTTTCAATATATTGATTTTTTTCATACCAATATATTTTAGTATTAAGTTTTTCAACGTGACTATTTCATCTGAATAAATCATCACCAGGGGTAAGTGATTTCCTGACGAATAACGCAATTGTACTATAGTTTCATTATATCTAGATCTGATGTATGTATTTAATATTTTTCACTTGACAAACTTTGAAATTCATTCCAAAAAAGTTCGTCACACAAAATGTGTTATGCTCCTGGTATTTTCAACAACATATTTCGATAGCAATTTTTTCTTGAAAGAGATATTTCAATGATATTTTGTGGGCAAAAGCATATAATAATAACACACTTTTATTAGCAGCATTAAGATATAAGAAGACAAGGAGTACAGCTATAGAAAGTTTATAAAAGGAGAAGGAGTCATTTTTTTTAAATACTGCCCCTATCCAATGTAAACAATCTGTGTTGCAAAGCAGCTTGGAATTGAGGGGGGATTTTCAAACACACAGGTGACCATATAGTCGAGAAGACAATGAAAATAGGGTTGTCTCCCATACCCCAAGCCTACAACCTTAAATGTGACAATGCTAATTTAACCTATGAACATTTAAATATGTTTTTGATTATATTAAATATTCAATAAGATTCCTTATCACTGAAATGAACTGGGTGAACATGTACATCATATGAATCCATCTTAATTTGTACTTCAGTCTATGAATATTCATCATCAATTGGTTATTAGTGCTATTTATAGTAGTTGCATGTGTTTGAAGAAACTATTTAATGTAGCAAGTTGTAATTTGGAGAAAACTTCATAAGTGTGTGTAACTTGTGACTAATACATTTTGTCCATTTAATTGGCAAATGTAATATGCTTAAACTAAAGTAATTTGAATATGTTGTGTAAATTGTTCTTAATCTCGATAAATTGTAGATATACATGTATTGTTAGTGATAGCATGGAATAAGGTAGGAGGAATACTTACAGGGTTTTAAGGTTTGTCAAGTTGTTGAACATGCCTGATTTGATTGATGTGATTTTATTACCACGCAAAGAACTGCAAGATAAAAGTATATATCAGTACTTGAAACTTGCATACTCTATGTGGTGACATTTCAATGTAAGACATTGAATAAAGTATAACAAGTTGTTTTATAAGTCTTTTTGATGATTGATGATTTGATTAATAAAATGAATAACTAAATACACCACACTGTCAGAACAACTCCAGTATATAATCGGAAAAGCATAGGCACATGGGCCTCTGATTTTAATTGTGTTAGAATTGGCTGCAGAAAACACACAGGCACGTATTATTCTTAAATAATTTTCACCCAGTATCATACATTGATTATCAATTAAACTTAAATTTGAGCGTCATGGCCATCATATTAAATTGGACATCGTAAACAGTGGGTGCTTGTACTCTAATCAAAGAACTTTTCATTCCAAAGAATTCTGGTAATCCTACATACTAAATTACTAGTAACGACAAAGAGGACATTTTGGCTAATCAAAAGTTATTCATGTCATTAATGAATTTCTCATTAAAGAGTAATATAATGACTTTCGTACTTTATTTTGGATGCCAAAATTTCCAAAGAATCCATACAGAGAAAGATATTTTACAGATTCTTCTAGTTCTTCAACAAAATAAAACTGTCTATAACTATGACTAAATGTTCGTCCTCAGTCAAAGAAGGACTGCAATCATACTGTAACAAAGTGTATTCACGTAGTAGCTTCAATACCATGTGAATACTGAACTACTCTTATGAACTTCTGAATAATTTTAATTCTCGTTTTTATTCTCGAGAAGTTCATCTGTTCAAAAAATACCCTGAAGAGTATACAAACCATTCCTCTTGAAAATGCATAAACACGTTTAAAGAAATCATTTGCAACGCAGTTCACTTTAAAATGGTAGCAAAAAGCACAAATTTATATTTTTCAGTCATGAATTAACACATTTTTTTTAGTCTGTTTTGTCAAGCACGAAAAAAGACAAGATGTTCTACACAGAAAATGGAGTCATCAATACGTTGGAGTTCGGTATCGATAATATATCCGTAGAGTTGGGAGGGAACATTTACCAGCAACTTGTTTTATATTTTAACAAAACAATGCCTATTATATGTATTGACATAAGAGGTTTATACTTTTGTACAAATCATACTAAATGATACTCACAGTAATCTCAAGTCATTCTATTTAACAAGAAAAATGATGACTTTTCCACATAATATTGATTTCCAAAACATCACAAGAATCCATATAGAGTATGCTACAGGTGCTTCTACTTGTTCAACTAAGGAACTGGATAACATTTTGTCTGCAGTCAAAGAGGGACTACAATCTTACTGTGACAAAGTATATTGACATAATAGCTTCAATCAAATGTGGATACTGAAATACTGTAAAGACCTTCTGGGTAGTTTTAATTCTCGTTGGAGTTCCGCATCAATAAAATATCTGTAGAGTTCAGAAGGAACATTTATGAACAATTTGTTTTATTTATAAAGCATTACCTATCACACGTATTGACATATTAGGACTATATTTACGTACAACTTATACTAATTGATACTCACAGATATTGTAAGTTTGGTAGATGGTTGAATGTGTTGTCCTCTATCACTGGTATGTCATTGTTGCCTAAAATCCTATAAATAGTCAACAAATATCTTATGTTTATACCTTATTAAGTCTGTAGCTTTCCGTTTTGACTTAAACAATGCATATAGCAAAATATTACTTAATTCTGAGTTGATTCAATACAATGTATTTATATTCTTGTTAAGAAAAATAAACAAGCCATTCTAATTAATGTAGCTATTTACAAATGTGGGCTTCAAATTAGTATCAATAATTAAATGCCCTCAATCGTTACCTGTTACACTGTGCTTGTACTTTGTGGTTAGAATTATAAAATATATTTAATTTTGTTGTATAATTTGAATATGGATGGGCATATGCTAATTGAACGGATGGACATGCGATAAATGAAGTTAGGATGGACATGCGTTAAATGCACCTAGCTGATTAATTGAATCCTCCCGTCAAATGGGTTTTAAGATAATGGAAAACAAAAACAGTTTTTAAATGTGCTAGAGAAATATGCTCTTTCTTAAAAGAGGCCTTTGAAATTAGCAAATTTGACCCCGTGTCAGATGGACCTATCGATAAGACCTCCACAACCGCCACCGAATGACCTTCATTGCCTTTGCCTGAATAGCGTCGATTTACGATACTACTTGTCTTTTAATTCCCTTTTACGGAAGATTAATATCGAAAACCGTCAAACAGGACCCCTTTTTCACACAATAAAAGCAGACGCATTTTCCAAACTTAACCTTGTGTGACCTAACACGCAAAACTGACCTGATCATCCGAGTTTACCACAAAGTGTTTAGAAAAACCAGGACTTGTTTTTTGAAGAGAAATAGTTTATCAGTTGCCAAAATGATTTTAGAGTTCCATCTGAAATGTTTCATAATGTAAAACTTAACAAGTTATGAAATAATATCGACTGACCTAGAAAGTTGATAGAATTATCCGCTTCAAGACCGTCACCGGATGGAACCAGAAGCACCTTCGCCCCGCCACAGCTCGAGAGGTGTTGTACGTGGTGTTTATCCAATAAACATTTTGAATTTGAATTTTAAATTGAAAGTGGCCATCGAGAATAAGGGTAATAACAAAATTACCGAACACCGAGCAATCGTTCAAATGGAAAGGTAAAACTCATCAATCAACAAACAAACAAAATCAGTCAACGACCGGGAAACTGGGAAAACCACGATGTCCCTACTGGGACAAAATAAGTATAATAGTAGTCAACGCAGTACTTTATGAAAATCCATTGTTTATTATCGTCTCCGCAGAACGGTTTAACTAAACGGTCATCTTCTTACACAATTTGATTTCAAATGAAATGTTGAATGACGTCATTTCTAAACCATGATTACTTAATCCTTATCTTTATACATTTTTCATATTTACTTTATGAAAATCCATCGTTTATTATCTTCTCTGCAGAGACAGACTATTTTTCGACAAGATGTTGGTGTCGGAATATAAACTTTTTAAGAGATCGAATAAGGCGGATCTTTTTTTAGCCCTGGTCCAGTAGTCCGTTTCTCAGATAAAGATGGCATTTCAAGAAATCAGAATAATTACTACTGGCCCTTGCATAGCGAATCAATTGCGAGATCATATTTGGAAAATTTATGATTTTAAAATTGAAGTAATCCCGTTTATCATTAATTTTAGTACTGAGTTGACCACTGTCGTCAAATTCGAGGTATAAGTCCAAAAATGATGCGAACGAAGCTGTATATGTGGTCTCTTAGATTTCCAGCTCTAGAGGATATATCAATGGAAGAAATACAATTCTGCAAATCTATGAATATTGATTGATAAAACGTCATCAATATACCTGTATGTGAAACTAAAGGCTTTAGCTTCATGCATCTTCTTATCTTTTACAAGATTTTGAAGAAACTCCGACTCATATGAGTATAAAAATAAATCGGCTAGAAGAGGGGCACAATTCGTACCCATTGGTATTCCGACGACCTGCGGAAACAGTGCTCCTCCAAATGTACTAAGTCAAGTGTAGGTCAAGTGTAGAATACTATATAGTGAAAGCATTTTGACTATTTCATACAAAAACCGTCATCGATATAATCAACAACTATCAATATGAACGCATTCATGAACCGAAACAATAATAAAGATGACATTTTATCGCAAGTTCCCAGCCTGTTCCTTTCACTGTTACACCAGTCTCCAATAAAAGACCACTCAAAAGCAGCACATCAGACACATTCGTAGACAGAACTATATTGGTGATCTTCGAGATATTAGACACAAACCTGCCGCCAAAGCCCCTGCACCTATGCAGTTGAAGCAAGCATCCAGGCATGGGTAGACAGTCATGTTAAACCCCTGATTGAAACTATCAATAAACAACAACCAACAATTTCTGACCAAGAGGGGAAACTACTTTTCAAACAATAAACTAGCCAAACAAAGTGCTAACATATAAAAACTTGAGCATAAAGCTACAGAACAAGGGTGGACAACCAAAAACAATATGTTGACATAAATGATCTGTATAATAAAATGTCAGGACTTGAAATTCCAATGGAGAGTCAATAACAGTTTTCCAGAAAAAAAAGAGTCTGAAGCTTCATAATATACAAGTACTATTTGATGAAAGGGGAAGAATTGCACACCCAGTAGATATTGATAAACTCATGCACCAAGTATGTAACACAAAACATGGTTTAGATATGAGCATACATGACATTGGAAAATCACATGTAATAGGAAAGGTGACAAATAACAAGTCTCCAGTTATTTTCAAGTTCTTATCATATAGAATAATAAACAGTGTCTACACCAACAAAAAGCTCTCAAAAGGCTACCCACATAGTATCTGTATAACTGATAATCTCATTAAGTACAGGACTCAGCTGGTTAAAAAGCTTTCTCATCTTAAAATACTCTAAACACATTTATACATGCTGGACATCTGATGGTTGAAATTATGTCAAACAGATTGAAACAAGCAGGAAACAAACAGTGAACAATTTTGATGACATTATGAACTTTGAAAGGTCCAACCAACAACACACATCTTCCCAGTCAAGTGGCATTGAAGAGCCATAACATTATACACTACTACATGTATATTGTGTTATATTTATTTCTGTAAGACTTTCTATTGCTAACATATTATTAGCATATTTGTTTTTTCTTTGTTGTATAATGGAAACTTTTTGGTAACATCTATGTGAGAAAATTTAATTGATAAAAACTTTAACATTACATTTTATGGTCAATTACCATAGTATTAATAATCATAACCCTGAAGCTTGTTGAATAATCCCATATCCCTCCTAGTATTACTCCTAAAAGTGTCCTAAAAATCCATCAATCATATTCGGGGAGTTTCTCAAGATAAAAAATGTTAAGCCTCATATCGCATGAATGATTAAATCAGTGTACGAAATTAATTTATCAGCTATATGTTTATAATTTATAAGCTATATTTATGTTTATAATTTATCAGCTATGTTTATAATTTTTTATCTATATCTTTATAATTTATCAGCTGTATGTTTATAATTTAAAATATATATGTTTATAATTTATCAGCTATCTGTTTATAATTTATCAGCTATATGTTTATAATTTAGCAGCTATCTGTTTATAATTCATCAGCTCTATGTTTATAATTTTTCATCTATATCTTTATAATTTATCTGCTATATGTTTAGAATTGATAATATATATCTTTATAATGTATCAGGTATATATATCTTTATAATTTATCAGCTATATGTTTATAATTTTTCATCTATATCTTTATAACTTATCAGCTATATGTTTATAATTTATAATATATATGTTTATAATTTATCAGCTATATGTTTATAATTTATCATCTATATCTTTATAGTTTATCAGCTATATGTTTATAATATATCAGCTATATGTTTATAATTTCATGAACTTTTGTTTTTGTCTAGTAAACATTGAGATATAGTGTTAAAATATTTGATGTGGATTTTCTAAAGATAACGAAATTGAAGGTGCCGATGAGTAATATATTTACAAGATCAAATGTATTTATACAAGAATAATTTCTACTAGGTGAATTTTGATTCTCTACTTTTAATTGTTTGGAATCCATCTGTAATATTAAAATATATATGTTTACAATGTCATCATTTTTATGTACTTAGTGAGAATTAAAATATTGGTATTTTAATAAAATTGTCAATATCACTGGCGTCAATGTGATGTCCGTAACTGCAGTTACGACATCCCAAGATGGAGGATGCGGATTCATGTAAGAATTAATATGATCGTTTTGGTGTAAATAATGGATTATTCATCGGTATTTCATGTTTTAATTGACGTATCATAAAATATGGAACTAAAATACAAAGAAGCTCTTTCATACTTTAATGGCTAATTGATGAAATCAGCCATTGAAAAGAACGGGGTGATGTCGGGGTAACTGTATAAAAGGATTTCGGTAACTGGTCTGAAAGTCTAAATAATGATTACCGTAACTGTTGAATTATGCTTTTTCTGCGTCTTATTATTAAAATGTTATATACATGTATCCGACTAAACACTGGAAATAATAGTAGACAGAATACATACATAAAATTATATATTACAAAATTAAGTACTGGGAAGTGAACACTCTGAGAAATATAAGGTGAGATGGTTAAAATGGAAAGAGGGATATACAGGGAATCGGAAACGGGGGAGTAGTATTAAAAAGTTGTGTTAATAGGTAAATAATAACAAAATAAAAAATAAAAGTCTGGAGATCGGAAAACACTGACACCTAAAAAGTCCTGAGAGAGAATTGATAACGATACATTGTATTTTAAAAGTACATTCTACACATTTTCATTCCTTTGTATCAGCATTCGTGCTTATCATCTCGATATAACACATATCTGTTTGTAGAACGTCAAACAATATATAGAATAAAGGTAGTTTTGTGTCGAGACAACAGTTATCACTGTTTTGCAGTCCACCCCGTGATAGAGCTGTCATACAAGTGATTTATGTTCCATATTTTATGATACGTCAATTAAAATATAAAATACCGATGAATAATCCATTATTTTCACAAAAATGATAATATTAATTCTTAGCTGAATCCGTATCCTCCATCTGCAGTTACGGACATCACATTGACGCCAGGAATTCATACGATTTTTTATGTGCTTCTAACCTTGTAAAATGAACCGGGCACACAATCTTTAACCTGTATTATACATTTGATATGTACAAGATATTTGTGTTCCTTGAATAACTTATTTTATGAAATGAGCATTGTGTATTTTGTGAGATATATATCTCAATATTTTTCTAAACATACATATCTAAGTATATATATCTTAGTGTACTCGGGTTACCTTATAATTGTAGAAAAAATAAATCAACTTTGGATAACAGCAATATCTGTATGACTGCTAAGCATTTTATTTAAAACAAATAATTATGTATAATGAATTAAAATTACAAATTGAATTCAAGTAAATGTTTACAAATATCGGACACTTCAATTGTCTTTCTATCAAATAAAGATCCCATTCGACATCTGTGATACAAATTTCTCGATATGCAAATATCGTCTCATTCATACCATTGTGAGTACTTGTACATATATTTAATGCACCGATTTTATCCCTGAAATGCTACATCCAAATGGGTAATAGCATAGAGCATTACATGACTGTCATTGGACTGTTTAATACCAAGAAAGGGTGTCTGTATGGACTGGTAGATTATCAGGTAGATTCATATCAACAAATTATGTTAACTAGCTTCCTGTGTTCGGTTCTTGCCCTATCTTTCTTCTACAGAGTACGATTCCGGAAATTAATCTAGTTTTCCTGTTCAGGGACCACCTCCGCAAAGAAATGCTAAAACTAGAGGCTCCCCGGAGCCTGTAATCGTTCACCTGGCTCAAATTGGCCGTGTTGTTTAGGAAATAGTATTATTTACCAACGCATGAGTGGATGATGGACAGATGACAGACACTATGCGATGGCAACAGCTGATGGGAGTTAGTTTACACAGGTGTTTTTCCATGGAATCCTATGTACCCTTTGGACAAATGGGTCTTGGACCTCATTGACCACAGGACTTCATTGATACAATTTTGAATCATCATGATCTATCAGTGTTCGACACCAAATATCATTGCACTAACATTATTGTCCTGAAGATTTTTAAATATTTAATCAATTTCACCCTATTGGGCCCTTGCTGACCTTTCCCGTAGCAAGCTGAAACTGTTGGATATAATTTTAAATGGGGACCATTTCAGCAAAGTTTCATTCAAATTGGTCTAATCGTTTTTGACAAAACAGTGGATAGGTGTTTTTCCATTGAATCATATGTAAGACTTTGGACCCATAGGTCTCGGACCCCATTGATCATAAGCCATTCATTGATGCAATTTTGAATCCTCGTGATTTATCAGTGTTCTACATTAAATATTGCTTGATTGATTGTTCTGAAGAAGATTTTTAAATATTTAATTAATTTTACTCTGGTAGCCTTTCCCCGAGGTGCTTAAACTGTCGTAAACACATTTGAAAGGAGACAATGATGTTGTAAATAAAGAGGGCCATCCAAGTTTGGTCTAATTAGCTCAGTGGTTTCTGAGGAGAGGATTACAATGTGAAAAGCTAATGACAGACGATGACAGACGTCAATAGACGACGGATGAAATTTGATGGTAAAAGCTCAGATGGCCTATGGTCAGGTGAGCTAAAAAGCACATAATTATGCTCCTACAGTACACAATTCAGCCTATCATGGCTTCAAATACAGCAGTCTTGGCCATTTGACATAATTTATATTTTTAGTAATGGAAGCCATCTTGAATATAGGACGGAGCTACCTGACACAATTTTGAAAGGGGACCACATAAGGATAATTCAGGCCAAGTTTGGTTGAAATTGACCAAGTGGTTTATGACGAGAATATTTTTAAATGATTTTTTTGCTATTTATTCTTAATTTGCATATCCGGTCAAAATTGGCAACAGTTAAATGTTCATATGAGAACTCTGAATATATTTTAAAAAGCTCATAATTATACATATACAGTTTAAATTTGAGTCCTTCATGGCTTCAAATACGGCAGTTTTCACCATTTTATGTAATTTCTATTTTTGGTAAAGGTAAAGGTAAAGGTAAAATATATTTAGGTTTAAAAATTTCAACATCATACACAAGTTTTTAATAATTTCTCGTTAATTTAAAAATAAAACATAAAACTGCCATCATTAACAGAAACTTCAATCCACTCATTGTAGCTGCTGAAAACTTTCATACCAAGGATAGCCCATAAAAGCCATTCAGTTTATTTCCAATGGGGTCCTTTACAAGTATCAACTTAAGGTTCAAGTGGATATTAAAAGATCAACATGAGCGGGTAGAGTGGTTAATTAATTTTAAAATAAGTACATTATCTATGAAAATATATAATTGTTATTATTACGATATGACACGTCTTTCCCGTTCTTCACTGGTATGTATCAGGTGGCATTTCACTTCTTTTTTAAATCTTTGCAAATCATTGATGGATTTGATGGAATCGGGTAGAGAATTCCAATCATGGATTCCATTGTAGTAAAACTTTGTTGATTCGATGCCTTTAATTTTTGGTGTAACATAATTAATCTGACTTGATCTAGTATTATGGGCATGATGTTCATTAATTTTGATGAAATTATTATTGTCTGAATGAACCTTAAGTGGTGCCCTTTCAAAATTGTGTCCGTCAGCGCCATCCTATATCCAAGGTTTCCGCCGTTATTCAATGTCATTTTGATTATTCTTGTTCCTCCTGGTACGCTGGTATAACTCATGCTTTAAAAAACAAACTGCAAGAGGCACAAAACATTGAAAGGGCACCACTTAAGGTTCATTCAGACAAAGCTTGGTTGAAATTGGCCAAGTGGTTTCTGACAAGAATATTTTTAAATGATTTTTTTCCTTATTTATGCCTAATTTGCATAATCGGTCAAAATCGGCAAAAGTTAAATGTTAATAAAAAATCCCGTAATATAGGTTAAAAACTCATAATTATACTTATACAGTTCAAATTTGAGTCCACCATGCTTCAAATACAGCAATTTTGACCATTAAATGTATTTTCTATTTTTAGTAACGGTGGCCATCTTGGATATAGAATGGCGCTGACGGACACACTTTTGAAAGGGGACCACCTAAGGATCATTCAGACAGAGATTGGTTGAAATTGGCCTTGTGGTTTCTGACAAGAAGATTTTTACATGATTGTTTTGCTTATTTATACCTAATTTGCCTAATCTGTCAAAATAGGCAAAAGTTCAAAGTTCATAAAAAATTCCGTAATATGTTCAAAAGCTCATTATTATGCTTATACAGTTCAAATATAGGCACATTCTGGCTTAAAATAGAGAAGTTTTGCCCATTTGAAGAAATTTATATTTTTAGTAACGGCGGCCATCTTGGATGGAAGGCGTTGCTATCGGACACAAATTGGAAAGGACCATTCCAGCAAAGTTTGGTCTAAATTGGCTCAGTGGTTTCTGGGGAGAAGATTCAAATGTGAAAACGACAGACGACGATGGACGGACAACGGACAAAACCCGATGGAAAAAGCTCACATGACCTTTGGCCAGGTGAGCTAAAAACCATGAAAACTATGTATATATAATTAACAGAGAAACAGGGTTAATATTTATTTTTAAATCGTAAAAGAAAACTTGAAATCAACTTAGAGAACATTATTTTTGAAAATGCATCAAATAATAAAACTTATGGGAAAATTATGAAAATGCTTTTTAAAGTCAAATAAAGGATCTGGCAATTTTCTCCCTCTTCCAAACATATTCAATTATGAAAATTCAGAAGAATTTGTTTATGATGACAAGGAAAAGTGTGATTTGCTAAACAAGTTCTTTAGTTTTATATCCAATTCCCGATACAGAATAGACAAAAATAGTAATATAACTGATCTTAATGTAAGTGTCAAAGACATTTCTGAAATAATTCAAATTATTCATGCAAATAAGGCATCAGGACTTGATGTCATCTGCCACAAAATGTTAAAACTTTGTCCAAGTAAAATAGCATTACCTCTGCAAATAATATTTAATAAATCTCTCCAACAAAGTGGAAACTAGATCATGTTATTGCAGTATTCAAAAAAGTGGAATTCTTCATTGTCGTCTAATTACAAGCCAATATCATTTATAAGCTGTTTTTGGGGAAGATAAAGGAGGGAACTATATATAAACATGCTTATAACCATCTCTACCAAAATAGACTTCTTTATATATATATAAATATCAATCCAGTTTTCTTCCCAGGCATTCAACAGTACATCAGTTATTAGAAATTTATAATAGTATTTTAAATTCATTGGAGAATAGGGAAGCAAATTGTTTTGTATTTTGTGACTTTTCTAAAGCATTCGATAAAGCTTGGTATTTTATATATTACATACAATGAAAGCATATGCTAAAACTGGGAACTCGATTAATTGGTTTCGCACAATGCAGTTGAAAAATGTAATTGATCATGATCTAAATGAAATGGACATATGGTCACAAAAGTGTCTTACGTCATTTAATCCTGACAAAACAGAAATCATGATTTTCTCTAATCGTAGCATTCCAGAAAATCTTGATTTCTACTTTAATGGTAAACCTATGCCCACTACCACTTCTCATAAACACTCAGATTTTTCATTTTTCAACGATGCTAATTGGAATACACACGTTTATAATATTTAGTGGTCTATCTAAACATTCTATGTAGATTGAGGTACCGTTTTAGTCGCACTAATTTAGCAAAGCTATATCTTGTGTATATTAGACTACTTTTTGAATATGCATGTGAGATAATTGAGGGATTGGGAATTCACAACAACCGGAAGGGCTTCAACTTGAAGCTGTCAGCATTGTTACAGGCTTGCTTATTTTCACAAATACTGAAATTTTATAATTATATCGAGACAGGTTGGGAATTACTACATGTGAGACAAAAGAGAAGGCAACTTGAACTTTCTTATAATATGGTAAATACAAATACACCTAAATATCCTTGTATATTGATTGCCCCCACTATGCAAGTACACCAGTGTATCCGTTGAGAAATGGGAATGATATTATTTTACCCTTCTGTAGACTGTCCTCAATTAGAGGTTCTTTTATCTCCTCCACAAAAAAATGTGGAATAGTTTAAATGACACTATTCGAAACTGTAATGTTTCCGAAAATGCTGTATTTTTCCGTCATTGTTTTTTATGTTATATATGCAACACATTTTTCGGTTAAGTTTTTTATGGTCAAAGATTAAACTGAATTTTACATTTTTTCTGTATCTGCACGACACCAAAGCGTAAGTTTTCCTTTTTGCCTTATAAATGCAAAATTTTTCAATGTATATTATGATTTGCCAAAGTGTAAAAAGTTTGAAAGGTGTAAATTTTTTGGGGTACATTTAACATTTGAACAAATCCGTTTTATTTTCCATGTCCGTGTTTATATGTGATAATAATGCTTTAATACATTCATGCGATTTTAACAGATTAAATTTACTAGTTATTGAGTTAATTTAAATGCGAATTTGTACTTCTCAAAATTTTGGATAGTGCTATCGTCACGTAGCCGTTTGTAACATTACCGTAAATGGTCGTTGATATGTCACATTTTTATGCAACAATTAAACTGGTAATTTTTGGTTGTAGTTCCGTTTTCCTTAAAAACCACAGTAATTTACCGGTATATATTTTGCATATTATCTGTATTTTGTGTATGTTTGTGCATTTTATGATATCGATTGTACTTGTATGTGTTTTTTATTGTATTGATTTGCTAGTCATTTTTTTTTATTTTTGTATTTTCAGTTTTTCACCCTCTCATGAGGTATGTTTACTTTGTTCAACTTCAAGTAAAGAGTTTCATTTGAAAACACTAGTCTTTCCTGTTTTACAAAACAGTACAAGAACATTGATTCCATATCAAAATTAAAATCAGAATTAAAGAAAATCAATGAAACTGAAAATCATGTTGTTCCTAAACATTATTTATATGGTTCTTGTAAAAAGAGTATGATTTAACCCTTCTAAGAAGTTCAGCTTCATTTTTGAATTATGATTTATTTTGAGTAGGAATTGTACGTAGACCTGGGTAACCACAAAATGTTCCCATAGTTCTTTTTTTTTTAAATTGCATCATTGAATAGTTATGTCTAAATACATTACCTGCCAAAGTTTCAAGAAAATTTCACCTTGCCGCTTCCTCCATAGCACATCCTAAATATAGCAATTTTGGAAGTATTCTTGACCCCAGATGGTAATACTAGTTTAGAACGCTTCTAACAGATATACACATATATTTCTGGTTGAAAGGGAATAGTTTGTCTTTAATACACTTCAGAGTGTTATTGTTAAATAAATATGAAATAGATAGCATATATGAATATTCTGTTAGGAGATAATCATGTTCAAAGCAGTTGACATTGGAAAAAAAAGATGGGATGCCCTGAGATACCACCCTCGTATTAAAAATCTAAATTAAAAAAAATACTGTCGATTAATTACCACCAGAAACTGTCACAGTAAAGAATATACATATAGATATAGAAATCATTTCACCAAATTTTACAAACTTTTACCGTCGAATTTTTAAGATATTTAAAATTATGTTTTTCATGAATACCACGCAGAAAAAAAATTAATTGTGGAGGGAAGTTATTACACACTGAGCGTTTGCTGCTTCTTTATTTGTGAGGAAAAAAATAGCTACCAAAAACAGAAAACTTTTGAATTCTTATATTTGTCATAGTGGATGTCCAAATTACTGTAATTGTCTTTTTTTATTTTCAGGTCGGTTGGGGAAGGGGGAGGGGTGGTTAAGTTTGACTCTACTTGATTAATTCATTACAAAAAACCAGACAGCCACCCAGCTGCATTGTTAAATTCCTTAAAATTTTGTGCTCCAGTTGTGTTCATTTGATTCTGGTTATTTTTTAGTTGTCTTATATAATTAAGTAAAGATTTTTTAAGTGAAGCAGAGAGGATCAGATATTTACACACAAAAATATGTCCCCAAACATAGTTTTCCATTTTTTTTACCACCATAAAATTAACTTACACCTGTTATATCAATCGTTGAACACTTTTTTTTCTCTGGTTTCTGAAATATGAAACTTTCTCAAACTGTCAGCACTCATATTTTAGGAGAATAGGTTATTTTGAAGGAATTTATGCATGCGAGAATTTGATATCTCACCTGCAAACTGAAAAAGAAGTACAATTTATGAGTGAGATGGTGTTTTTATCCAATGCATAAATTCCTTGAA
This sequence comes from Gigantidas platifrons, assembly GCA_002080005.1. NCBI lineage: Eukaryota > Metazoa > Mollusca > Bivalvia > Mytilida > Modiolidae > Gigantidas > Gigantidas platifrons. Next base: position 115,240 of record MJUT01030950.1, read on the forward strand.
AATAGACATTATTATTTATAGATGTATAAAAATTCAGCTGGCATGATGTTGACCAACGGAATTGAACATTATATGCAACAGTGGAAGTATATTAGACAAGCCAAAACTAAAAAGTAAGATGATTTATTTTCATGTTCTGTAGTGACACGAGTGTTACTAATAGTCACAGACTGTCATGAACTGCTGAAAAATAATACAAAATTCAGGAAACTATAACAAATGTATAAATAATATGACCACAATGTAAACATATCTTGTTTACCCTCCTGACATTTTCGGGTCACCTAATAATTATGTGAAGGTCAAAACAGTGTAAACATGTTGATGGGGCAATGCAAATGTTCTTCATGAAACATGCATCACATAGTTTCAATATCTCTTCTAAAAACACTACATTTATTCCAACATGACACTTTCTTTTCAATATATTGATTTTTTTTCATACCAATATATTTTAGTATTAAGTTTTTCAATGTGACTATTATATCTTAGTAAATCATCACCAGGGGTAAGTAATTTCCTGACGAATAAAGCAATTGTACTATAGTTTCATTATATCTGGTGTATATATTTAATATTTTTTATTTGACAAACCCTTGAAATTCATTGCAAAAAAAAAGTTTCTCACAAAAAGTGTGTTATGCTCCTGACATTTTTAACATCATATGTTGATAGCAATTTTTTCTTGAAAGAGATATTTCAAAGATATTTTTGTGGGCACAAGCATATAATAATAACACACTTTTATTAGCAGCATTAAGATATAACAAGACAAGGAACACAGCTATAGAAAGTTTATGAAAGGAAAATGAGTCATTTTTTATAATACTGCCCCTATATAATGTAAACAATCTTTGTTGCAAAGAAGTTTTAAATTGAGGGGTGATTTTCAAACACACAGGTGACCATATAGTCGAGAAGACAATGAAAATAGGGCTGTCTCTCACACCCCAAGACTACACCCTTAAATGTGACAATGTCAATTTAACCTATGAACAAAATTGTATTATATTTAAATATGCTTTTGATTATATTAAATATTCAAAAAAATTCCTTATCACTGAAATGAATTGGGTGAACATGTACATCATATGAATCCATCTTAATTTGTCCTTCAGTCTGTGAATATTCATCATTGATTGGTTATTAGTGCTATATATAGTAGTTGCATGCATTGATGTACCTATTTACTGTAGAATGTTGTAATTGTCTATTTAATTGGCAAATACAATATGCTTAAACGAAACTAATTTGAATATGTTGTGTAAATTGTTCTTAATCCAGATCAATTGTAGATATACATGTATTGTTAGTGATAGCATGGAATAAGGTAAGAGGCATACTTACAGGTATTCAAGGTTTGGCAAGTTGTTGAACATGTCTGATTTGATTGTTGTGATTTTATTGTCATGCAAATAACTGCAAGATAAATATATATATATCAGTACTTGAAACTTGGATACTCTATGTGATGACATTTCAACGTAATACATTGAATAAAGTATAACTAAATATACCACACTGTCAGAACAACTCCAGTATAAAATCGGAAAAGCATACGCACATGGGCAATGTAGCTACCACTGATTTTGATTTATATGTCTTTTTTTGTGATTGATGATTTGATTGATCAAATGAACAAGCATTCTGAGAGTATTGCATGGCAATACATAGTCCCCTACCAGCTGAGCAATAGGAGAATAGAATGCTTAACTTCCTTCAAAATTTGGTATAAGCTAAATATAAATACCCCTAAGTCCAAATATATCCTGGTGCACTTACACTAAGAACTAATCTAAAAACTGTGTCTTTGAGACACGATATGCGCTGATCCGTATTCAAACTGACCTAAATGCAAAACAAAGACTGACAGAGAGACGGACAGACGGACGGAGTGCAAACCTTAAAATTCCCTTCGACTTCCTCGGTAGGGATCTAAAAATCATTCGACCAGAACAAAATTCAAACTTAAACTGTAACTCATCTAGATATAGTCATATACCAAATATCAAATCAATATATCAAAGAACGTTAACAAAAAGTCCGGAAAACTAAAAATTTGAACAAAAAATACAAGTTCAAGGGCCATAACTCAGCCAAAAATAATTCGACCGGAACGAAATTCGAACTTGATCTGTAACTTGTCATGGTTAAGGTATATTCCAAATACCAAATCAATATCTGCAAGCACGACGAAAAAATGTGCGGAAAACTGATCTGCCGGACGACGGACAGACAGACGGACGGACGGACGGAGTGCAAACCTAAAGTCCATTTCGACTTCGTCGGTAGGGGACTAATAACTAAATACACCACATTGTCAGAACAACTCCAGTAGCTGCCATATAGCTGCAGTTAAAATTTGAGCTCATTTTGACTTATACTAAAGCAGCAATGTACAATTGAAAAACATTCTATTGTTAGTAAAGCAGCCATCTTGAATGGAGGCTGCGGCTGTCGGATACAATTTTAAAAGGACCCACCCTGGGACCATCCCTGCCAAGCTTTGTTTAATTTGGTTCAGCGGTTTCAGAGGAGAAGATTTAAATGTGATCTTTAATCAAAATAGGCCTAATTTGCATATTCGGTATATATCGGCTGAAAGAAAAATTTCACAGAAAAACCCGGAATATATGTTACACTACTCCCTACCATGTAGCTGCAATTAAAATTTGAGCTCATTTTGTCTTATACTATAGCAGCAATGGATAATTAAAATTTCATCCAACTTTTTTTTTTCTATTTTAAGCCTTGTGGCCATCTTGATTGGAAGTCGGGATCTACGGAAACAATTTTGGAAGAGGGCCATAGAAATACCAAAGTTTGGTTGCAATTGGCCAAGTGGTTTCTGAGGAGAAGACTAATGTTTACGACGTACGACGGACGACGAACACCAAGTGATGGCAAAAGATCACGTGGCCTTTGGCCATGTGAGCTAAAAACAATTATTTGACCTTCAGGTCAAAGGTCAAGGTCTCACGAAGGTCATTACTGTGCGCGACACACCGTCTTATGGTCATGCAACAACAAACAAAATATAATTGACCTATCTGGAAAGACAAAAACGTTACGGTCCGGACAAGCTTCGCTGAGAAAAGCAGAAAAAGCGGAAGAAAAAATTAGACTAAAACAATGTGTCTTCCTTCGTTCGAAGGGGGAGACATAATTAAATACATATGCTTACAATTTCATCACTTCTGTGTATTTAGTGAGAATTGAAATATTGGTATTTTATTAAAATTGTCAATATGTTGTTAGACCTTCATATGTATCTTTACAATATTATATTCTGACCAATCAAATCTTCTCAATTATATAATTGATTTGTGAAATACATAGACTTTCAAGGCTCCAATGGAAGAGTTTGAAGATACCAAAGGGCAATCAGAATCAGAATATCCGAGAAGAACAGACAACACAATGGTCAAAAGAAAAAATACAAAGGGACAAACAACGATAAACAAAACATCGAGTAACAGGAACTGGGGGTGAAGTAGTGGGAATTCAGATTCTCCGGAAGGGTAGAAGCTCCTGCATCAGTAGTGACACCAGTCGTTTTAATTTATTTACAAACCCTTTAATAAGTCGTGAGCAAGGAAAGGACCGGAAAGTATTTACGACAAGTGGAACATATCCATGGTCATTTGTGACTCAGATATTCCACAATGGTCAACCAAGTGATGGTGGCAAGTCTGCGACCATAACATTTTTTCGACGTGATTACTTCAACTTTACCAAAAGGAACCCTTGGTTCAGTAGCTTCCTTTTTAGCAGCGACCCTCTATCAAGGAAATCCTGATAGGAACCACAAGACCTGGAATATTGTATCATCTGAGAGATATATACTTCATATGCAGGTGATACTAGACTGTTGCCACATATACTAGTAAATAGAAAGTTCACAATGGGAAAATTGAAATCATCTCTTTCGTAAAGTTTCGTTCTTAACCGACCCTTACTAAGAGTAGGTCAAGGTATGAAGCAGACATATCTTTATCTGTGGTATCCTTTATTTCAAGCTCAATGGATAGATGTGATCAACAAAATTACCAAACCTTGAATTAGTTACTGAATGTGAAATTAAAGGATCGGGGTAGCCAGGAAATCCGAAGCATATATTAAGATTAAAGTGCTTAAATATTTGAATACTTTGCAATGCATTATTGATATAGTGTTGTGTTGCTTGATTAATATGAATTATTGTTACTCTTCATTTTTATATTTATTTATAAATTAAATTCCACTTTTCAGTTACTGTTTGTTTGCAGAAACCTTCCAGGCCATATTATTAACGGCTTCAAAAAATGAAGATCATCTGCTGTAATGAAAGCATTGGAGTACGCATGCCTAATGTTTGCAAAAATGTGTGTGGTTTGTTCGTTTTGCTGTAGAACATAGTATGATAATATGATGTTCATCTAAAGAATACAATTCTAACCTTGTAAAATGAACTGGGCACAAAATCATTAACCTGTATTATACATTTGATAAAAGATATGTATATTTCTTGAATGACTTATTTTATGAAATGAGCATTGTGGTTTTTTTGTAAGATCTTATAAATATACTTTAGATTACTGCCATATCGCTTTGACTGCAAAATTTTTTACATAAAAATAATTATGTATATTTAAATGAATTAAAATTACAAAATTGAATTAAAATAAATGTTTACAAATAACGGACACTACAATTGTCTTTCTATTAAATAAAGATCCCATTTGACATATTTAAATATCGTCTTATTCATATCATTGTGAGTACTTGTACATATATTTAATGTGTACTTTGTGTTATAATATGTATATATGCTGTATTATTTTAAGTGGATTCATAGATGTGTGATCAAACAATATTGAAATGTAGCAACGGCCGTACTGATTTTATCCTTCAAATGCTACATCCAAATGTGTAATAGTATAGATGATTACATGACGGCCATTGGACTGTCTAATACCAAGAAAGGGTGTCTGTGTGGACTGGTAAATTTTCGGGTAGAATCACATCAACAAATTATGTTAGCTAACTTACAGTGTTCTGCTCTTGCGTTTTGTTTCCTCTACAGAGTACGATTCCGGAAATTAATATAGTTATTCCGTCATTTGTATTACAATTTATCCTAATTATAGGTGATGTAGAGACACATCCTAGTCCTGGTACGCATAATGCAATTCCACTGGTGAACATTACCATTAATAATGTAAACAAATATATTTCTATTATTTATAGAAGTGTTAGAAATAGATTACTAAATTGCACTTTCTTCAAAATTTCGCCGATGAATTTGATATAATATAAATTTAGATGCGATTATTAATAACGATTATTTATCACTTGATTTCATTTCAAATACCGTCATCAGGAAGGATCTTAATAACTCAGGTGGTGGGCTTCTCATTTATTCTTAATATAATATATCTGTTGAACATGTAACTGGCTTAGAAAACGAAACAATATGGGTAAACGTTCGAGCTAGAGGTCAAACCTTCCTTTTGTGTAACACTTATCGACCTGAATGGACAATGAATACTGAACATGATTAAATCACCCAATAGTGATTGGTAAACGATAATATTGTGATTTTGGGTGATTTTAATTCAGACTTATTCATAGATAATAATACACTAATATAAACTATGATGCTGTTTAGCTTATTCAATATTATTAGAATTACAGACCATAGTAATACTTTACTTCATCCTCTGAGCTCTGCTTCATCCTATTATTATTAGTGATACTGTGAATTATATCTATTCTGAAGTCTTAAAAGAACCATCAGAAATTAACTATCATTATGTCTTTGTGGCTTTGTGTAACGTAATTACAAGAGTTGTGGAATATTTGTGTAAAATAATCATTGTGTTCTCATCAAGAGTGCAGTTGGCATGATGGCAAAACCAAGCTTCAATTAAGGCTATATAAATGATGGACCACGTGTTCCCTACCTTCTAGATTGATGACCATTTCCCTGAAGAGATGTTTACCTGATGATCCTGATTGTTGTGTTGTTATTAATGAACAAAAATTTATAATGTAATATTCATATCGCAGTTAAAGAAGTTAACGATAAGCGTTATGCTTTCTCATATTTAGTAACTGCTAAAATCACATACTGTGTTTCTACTTGGAATATACGACCACGAGCCATGTGGACTTTGAAGAATGAACATATTATATTTTCGATATAACTTGATGTTGTTATATTAGGAGTGGGATTCAGATTCGACATCGCTACTATAGGTATTAATAAAAGTTGTACAATTATTTTCATTTTTCTTTTAAAACTCATTCCGTCACATATTTTACAATGTCCAACGAGTGCTGTTGGTTCAGTTAAACGGGAAGTGTGGCTATATAATAAAGTTAATATACATTTTTTTCTCGAAAAACTAGAAATAAATGACCAGAGAACCCTCCTCTGCCAATTTGATGATGTAGATGTCATGAGTTATCAAAATGCCATTTGAAAAATTTCTCGAATTAGGAGTGTATTCCAATCAAGACAATTGCTGTTAGTTCTAATGACACACCGTGGTTCACCCGTGAAATCCAGAAAGAAATACGCATCAGGGACCGACTCCACAAAGTAATGTTTAAAAATCATAAATATGAAAACATAGAAACGGGGTTAATAATTTGCTTTAAAAATCTTAAAAGAAAAATTCGAAACTTTAATAACATTATTTTTGATTGATTGATTGCTGTTTAACGTCCAGCGAGCAATTGTTCAGCTATATTGATGACGGGAATTAGTTTAAAATGAATCAATATGTAGGTTGAAAACGGGGGACGGATAGGCCAATGGGCAACAAAATGTAAACGCCACGGGATTCGAAACAATGAAAGGTGATGGGTAGGGACGGAAAATTTAGCCAGTGCAACAGGTCTCCTATGGACCACTCATCATGAACATAATGCTCATAATGAGCTGTTACACTGGGTTCTTTAACGTGCGAAGAAGGTGGCAATGTCTTTACAGGGGACAGCGGTTTTATTTACGTCTCATCCGAATGACGGGTTGGTTGTGAATTTATACATCCCGCACAACCGACGGACGCCCCTTCAAGCCGATGAAGCTCTCGGTACCATTTCAATACCCCGGGGTTCCCACGGGGTTCATTATTTTTGAAAATGCATCAAATAATAAAACTTATGGGGAAATCAGGAATATTATTTTAAAGTCGAATACAGGATCTGGTAAGTTTCTTCCTCTTCAAAGCACATTTAATGATCACAATCTAGAAGAGGTTGATTATGATGACGAGGAAAAATGTGACTTGATAAAGGAGTAATTTAGTTTAATATCCCAAAATGGGATGAAGCAAATGCGCCCCTCCCCGATATAGAATTGAAAAACAAATATATAATATAGCCAATCTTAATGTAAGTGTCAAAGAAATCTCACAAAATTGAAATTTTTCATGCAAACAAGGCATCGGGATCGGATGTCATCAGCCACAAAATGTCCAAATAAAATAGCATTACCTTTGCAAATAATATTCAATAAATCTCTCCAATAAAGTAAATATCCGACGAACTGTAAACTAGCTCATGTTATTGCAGTATATAAAAAATGTGATTCTTCATTGCCTTCTAATTAAAGACCTATATCGCTTATAAGCTGTTATGGGGAAGACAATAGCGAGAGCTACATGTATATACAAACATGTTTATAACATCTCTATCAAAATAAATTTATATATGAATATCAATCTGGTTTTCTTCCCAGGCATTCAACAGTACATCAGTAACTAGAAATTTATAATGGCATTATAAATTCATTGGAGACTAAGGAAGCAAATTGTTTTGTATATGCGACTTTTTTAAATAAGGGTAATAACAAAATTACCAAACACTGAGCAATCTTCCAAAAGGAAAGGCAAAACTCATAAATCAATAAACAGACAAAATCATTCAACAACCGGAAAACTGGGAAAACCGCAATGGCCCTGACTTGGTACAGGCATTTCTAAAGAAATGGTGGATTAAATCAGATCTTAGGGCGCCAATCTCTCGCTTCCAATACGGTTCAAAGGTCCCGGTTGTCACTATAACAGCATTTTTAACAATACTGGAACAAAATAGGTAAAACAGAGTCAAACAGTACTAAATTCAGTTAGGAGGGTTCAAAGCATTCGATAAAGCTTTGTATTCTACATACAATGAAAGCATATGCTATAACTGGAAATTTCATTAATTGGTTTAATCCCACTATCAAACTACTATTTGAAAAAAAAGTAATGCAGAAAAAATGGCTGGCATGTTGTCTCTTTGTCATATTAAGTTATTGACAAAGCTGCCAGAAATGTTACTGGTTGTAATCGTTTCTGACCCATCTTGTCGATGTGGAGCTGCCCTTGAAAATTTAAAACATGTCCTTTTGGAATGTCCTATATACATAAAAAACAGAACTACATTGATAGGTAACATCAATAGGAATACAACTTGCTACACTCTAGATGTTGAATTTCTGATATGTGGCAATGCTAATTTAACTTATGAACAAAATTGTACTATATTTAAATATGTTTTTGATTATATTAAATGTTCAAAGAGATTCCTTATCGTATAGCTGGAATTGAATTGGGTGAACATGCACATCATATGAATCCATCTTAATTTTTTTTCTCCATTTTTTTATAATGTGAATATCATCATTGATTCGTTATTAGTGCTACATATAGTAATGCATGTCATTTATCTACTTCTTTACTGTAACAAATTGTAATTTGGAGAATATTTCACAAGTATGATTTACTTGCGTCTAATCCATTTTGTCTGTTTAATTGGCAAATAAAATATGTTTAAACTAAAATCACTGAGCAGATTATTTACAGATGACACTTCGTTCGATTATTCAAATCAGGACACACTACATTTGAAAAATGTTATTGATCATGATTTAAATGAAATGAACATATGGTCAAAAAGTGGCTTATGTCATTTAATCCTGACAAAACGGAAATCATGATTTTCACTAATCGTAGCATTCCAAAAATCTTGATTTCTCTTTCAATGGTAAATCAATGTCCATTACCACTTCTCATAAACATTTAGACATTAAATTTTGCAACGATGCTAAGTGGAATACCCATGTTGATAATATTCAGAGTAGTCTATCTAAACATTTGAACATTCTACGAAGTTTTTGAATATGCATGTGGACTATGGGAGTGGAAATTCACACAAACTGTGACAACTTCGACTTGAAGCTGACAGAAAGACAATTCAACTCCTAATTATCTTTGTATATTATTACCCCCAACATACAAAGTACATCAGTGTATCCGTTGCGAAATGTGAATGATATTATTTTACCCTTCTGAAGAGACTAGAGATTATTTTACAGTGGTTGAAAATTTCTTTGGGAAGACCCAAGCCCAGAGCTTTTTCAACTTTTTTAACCCAAGCCCGATCAGTGATTTGCCAAGTCCGAATTTGTAGGATAAAATTGAAATTTTATTTTGCATGTGAATATTTTGCAGTAAAGAAGAAACAGTACAAGGATTTATATATAATATTCAACAAAAAAGTAATTTACAACTATCGGGTTGCGTTGTGTTAGTCATTGATACAAGTTTTGAAATATTCTCGTCGTTTCTCCCTATCATACTTAAGATCTTTATTTCTGGAAGTGTCAAGATCAGTTGGATCGTGATCCGCTTTCCGTTTTTCCATTTTTTTTTACTAAAGTTAAAATTAAACAACGACATTTTTCTCAAAATTTGTCAGCATAAGCACATGATTGATCAATGTTATTCCAACGCTTGACTTTACATAGATATGTGGGAAGCACATAGGTGATTCGGAACTCATCACTATTCATCAGGAATATCGATCTGTCCAGGATGTGTATTACCGTTCTTAAAATAGCTTTTAGTACTTATTTACAGTGAAATGAGAGGATTGACAAAAACTTGCATGTGATTTGAATTGAAAACAATTCGTTCAGAAAAAGTGGAGTTTTTATTTTATTAAAGGCATGCCCGACGGGCTTTTTCCATGGAAAAATGGCAAGCCCGAAGTTTCAATTTTCTAATCCCGGGCGTTGGACATGAGGAATTTTCAACCCCTGATTTTATCTCCCCCACGATAAAAATGTAGAATAGTTTAAATGACACTATTCGAAACGTTGATTTCATATCATAATTGGGGCCCGCGTGGCTCAATGTGTTAGGTCGCTGGATCTAACAACTCATACAAGCCTATCACCAATATGGCATGAGTTCAAGCCCGACTTTGTAAATTACAAACTAGAGGATCAGTACTAAGCTGAGAATGTGTCGCGCACCTTGCTTTCTCCTCTGAAGAAACTTAATACAGAACATTCCATAGCCTATTGATACTCCCACAGGCCTCTACATTAGCATTTTTTTAAAACTTGTCCCTTCGGACAACTAACTAAAACGAGTTGCAAGTCAAAATCAATTGGTCTTGTTTTATACTCAACTATGAAAAAAACTTCCGGTAGGGGATGGGATGACCTTGGTCCTCAACTCTTGGGGCATTCAATTTGTCTATGCACCCTGATCATAACTATATGTGGATTAGGGAAGGGAACCTCAACCATTAAAAAGTTCACTTCAGGTAGGGGATGGGATATGACCCCCCGGGGCCTGAGCTATAAGGCATCTAATTTGCCTAGTAACTCTGATCATAAATATATATGGCTTAGGGGTGGGGATCTCAACTATTGAAAAGTTCATTTCAGATAGGTGTGGGGTATGACCCCCGGGGCCTGAGGTAAGAGACATTTAAATTTGCCTAGTAACTCTGATCATAAATATATATGGCTTAGGGGTGGGGATCTCAACTATTGAAAAGTTCATTTCAGATAGGTGTGGGGTATGACCCCCGGGGCCTGAGGTAAGAGACATTTAAATTTGCCTAGTCACCCTGATCATAAATATATATGGTTTATGGGTGGGATCTCAACCATTAAAAAGATCATATCAGGTAGGGGGTGGTATATTACCCGGGGCCGGAGGTTTAAGGCATATAATTTGCCTAGTCACCCTGATGATAACCATATATTGTTTAGGGGTTGGGCTCTCAACCATTAAAAAGTTCACTTCAGGTAGGGGGTTGGGTATGACCCCGGGTTTGAGATGTAATGCATTTAATTTGTTTAGTCACACTGATGATAAATATATATGGTTTAGTGGAAGGGATCTCAACCATTGAACAGTTCACTTTAGGTAGGGTTGGGGTATGACACCCCAGGGACTGAACTATAAGGCATTTAGCCTAGTCACCCTGATCATAAATATATATGGTTTAAGGTTGGGGATCTCAACTATTAAAAAGTTCACCTCAGGTAGGAGGTGGGATATGACCCAGGGGTATTACACACCCCCAGGGCCTGAACTATAAGGCATTTAATTTGCCTAGTCACCCTGATCATAAATATATACTCTTCAGAAAAGAAAAGGATAACTCATTTTACACCATTTTGTTAATCTTAAAAAGATTGCTGTTTCAATAAATGTACATGATTTAAATGTCATTATATGAGGACAAAATAATTTTACGATGGGTTTTAAATGCCGGGTCAATTATTGTGACTAGTCATGCTTTTGGTCAAAATTTGTTTTCACTTGATTGCATCAGGATGCACGAGTTTGAAAACTTTGCACGCTTTTTGCATGAAACCCTGACCTAGGGCCTATGAAATCCAAGGATTCTCAGTTACAAAGTCAGTTGCACATGTAGACACTGGACGATCCAACTCATGCCACGTCTTAACAAAGACCAACGCAACAACGCTATCGGCCGGTTACCAGCAGGTGAAACCCAGACACATGTATCCAGGGTCCTGAATGTTTCCCAGAGTAACATCTCTCGCCTTTGGGATAGGTACTAACAGCAAGGCTCAACACATGACCGCCTACGGGCAGGACGACCAAGAATGACAACACCTGCTCAGGATCGTCATATCCAGTTACGTCATTTGGGGGACAGGTTCACAACAGCGACATCTACTGCAGCAGCAATTCCTGGACAGCGTAGAATTTCAGACCAGATAGTCCGTAACCGCCTGCGTGAAGCCGGAATAAGAGCAAAACGTCTCGTTAAAGCTGCTGTTTTGACCCTCCGGCACCGTCAAGTCCGACTTCAATGGGCTCGGACACATAGAGTATGCCCACAGCAACGCTGGAGAACAGTTTGGATCAGCGACGAGTCGCGGTTCCTGTTGCAACGAGGAGATGGAAGAGCTAGGATATACCGACGAAGAACTGAGCGCTTTGCCAATAACTGTATTCAGGGAGTCGACAGATTCGGAGGTGGGAGTGTAATGATGTGGGCTGCAATATCGCATACTGGAAAGACAGCTTTGGTGCACATTCCAGGGAATTTGACTGCCCAGCGTTATTGTGATGAAATCCTTCAGCCGCATGTTCTACCGTTAATGCGGCAGAATGGTCCAATCATTCAACATGACAATGCCCGACCCCACACTGCAAGAATTACAACCGCATTACTCACGAATTTTAACGTTGCCGTGCTTTTTTTGCCTTCCAAATCTTCCGATCTCAACCCAATAAAGCATCTTTGGGACGACTTAGACAGACGCGTTCGCCAAAGACAACCACAGTCTCAATCTTTACAACAACTGGTGAATGCGTTACATGATGAGTGGAACAACATCCCGCAACAAACGATTCGAACTCTGAATTCGTCAATGGGCCGGCGCTGTCAGGCTGTTATTGATTCCCGTGCTGGACATACGAGATAATGAACTGTAATGACCTTGAACTTTAAATGTGCAATGAATTTAAAAAGAAAATGCACATTTTAATTGTGTTTGTAGTTCTGATATCTTGATTGATTAATTTGTTTGTTTCTATATCGCCCCAAAATTTCACTATGCGTTTCTTTTTTTGAAGAGTATATATGGTTTAGGGTGGGTATCTCGGTCACATCTTTTTATACAGATTAATTTTAACTGTATTATACTAAAGTAAATGTCAATATTTAAATTAGAGTTATATCCCTTTCCACAGAAAAAAAAACATTTTTTTTCAGAAAGCATACAATCATAAATATGCATTTCCTGTGGCGGCCATGTTTGTTAATGAATCGGGACAAAATGAGCAATCTTTATAGAGGATATTCCATAGATGCTTCCTACCAAGTTTCAATTCATTTGGATCAGTAGTTTTAGAGGAGAAGATTTTTTAAAATAGGCCAATCAGAAAGACAAATTGCATATGGTGGTCATGTTTGTTAATGGATTGGAAGGAAATGAGCAATCATTATAGAAGACCTTCCATATATTATCCCTACCAAGTTTCAATTCATTTCGCTGAGGGGTTTCAGAGGAGAAGATTAAAATGTAAAAAGTTAACGGACGATGGACGCCAAGTGATGGCAAAAGCTCACATTCCCTTTGGCAATGTGAGCTAAAAAGGGTGCACTCGACTCGCTGCCTCAAGTGATAAAGTTTACCAGTTGCTTGCCCATGGTCGGTGGTTCTCTCTGGGTACTCCGGTTTTCTCAACCACTAAAACTAGTCGCCATGATATAGCTGAAATATTGTTGAAAGTGGGTTTAAAACACCAAAAAGCAATCAATCAATCAACCATGTCAAAATTCAAGTCAGAGTTAAAGAAAATCAATGAAACTGACAATCATACTGTTCCTTAATATTATTTTTATGGCCGTCGTAAAATGAGTAATATCTTAACCCAGCTAAGAAGTCCAGCTTCGGTTTTGAATTATGATTTATGTCGAGATGGAATAGTAGCTGATTCATCTTGTCGATGTGGTGTTGCCCTTGCAAATTTAAAACATTTCTTTTTGGATTGTCCGATATACTTAGAAGCTAGAACTACATTGATAGGTCATCTCAACATGGTTACAACCTGCTATACTATAGATATGAAGGGTGTAGGCCTGGCTAATCCCAACCCTTTCCCATAGTTCTTTTTTTTTTAATTTGCATCATTGAATAGTCATATCGAAATAAATTATCTGCCAATGTTTCAAGAAATTTCACCGTGCCGTTTTCTCCATAGCACATCATAAAATATAGCAACTTTGGAAGTATTCTTGAGCCCAGTTGTCAATACTACTTTCGGAAGCTTCTAACAGATATACACATTTATTTCTGGTAGAAAGGGAACATTTTGACTTTAATACACTTGAGAGTGTTATTGTTAAATAAAATTTAAATAGATAGCATATATGAATATCCTGTTTGGAGATAATCATGTGCAAGCAAAGCAGTTGAAATTGGAAAAAAAACATGGGATGCCCTGAAATACCGTCCTGGTAATAACAATCTGAATTAAAAACTTTATGTAGATTAATTTCCACTAAAATATGTCTCAGTAAAGAATATCCATATAGACATCATTGCACCAAATTTTACAAACTTTTACCGTCGGATTTTTAAGATATTTAAAATTATATTTTTCATGAATGGCACCCAGCAAAAATGTAATTGTGGAGGGAAGTTATTACAAACTGAGCGTTTGCTGCTTCTTTATTTTGAGATAAAAAAATATAGTTACCAATAACAGAAAGCTTTTGAATTCTTATATTTGTCATAGTGGATATCCAAATTACTGTAATTGTCTTTTATATTTTCAGGTCGGTTGGGGAAGGGGAGGGGTGGTTTAAGTTTGACTCTACTTGATTAATTCATTACAAAAAACCAGACAGCCACCCAGCTGCATTGTTAAATTCCTTCAAATGTTGTGCTCCAGTTGTATTCATTTGATTCTGGTTATTCTTTAGTTGTCTTATATAATTAAGTAAAGATGTTTTAAGTAGGTCAGAGAAGATCAGATATTTACACACACAACAAAATGTTCCCAAGCATAGTTTTGCATTTCTTTACCACCATAAAATTAATTTACACCTGTTATATCAATCGTTGAACACTTTTTTTTCTCTGTTTTCTGAAATATGAAACTTTCTCAAACTGTCAGCAATCATATTTTAGGAGAATATGTTATTTTGAGGGAATTTATACATGTGAGAATTTGATATTTCACCTGCAAACTGAAAAAGAAGTACAATTTGTGAGTGAGATGGTGTTTTTACCCAATGCATAAATTCCTTGAAAATAGCCAAAATTATTAATAGATGTATACAAATTCAGCTGGCATGAGGTTAACCAACGAAATTGAACATTATATGCAACAGTGGAATTATATTTAAATTAAACAAGCCAAAACTAAAAAGTAAGATGATTTATTTCATGTTTTGTAGTGACATGAGAGTTACTAATAGTCACATACTCTCATGATGTGCAGAAAAATAATACAAAATTCAGCAAGATATAACAAAGGAATATATATTATGACCACAATGTAAACATATCTTGTTTACCATCCTGACATTTTCGGGTCACCTAATAATTATGTGAAGGTCAAAACGGTGTAAACATGTTAATGGGGCAATGCAAATGTTTTTCATGAAACATACATCATATAGTTTCAATATCTCTTCTAAAAACACTACATGTATTCCAACATGACACTTCTTTAAATATATTGATTTTTGTTTCATACTAATATATGTTAGTATTACGTTTTTCAACGTGACTATTTCATCTTAATAAATCATCACCAGGGGTAAGTGATTTCCTGACGAATAACGCAATTGTACTATAGTTTCATTATATCTAGATCTGATGTATATATTTAATATTTTTCACTTGACAAACCTTCAAATTCATTGCAAAAAAAGTTTGTCACACAAAATGTGCTATGCTCCTGGTATTTTTAACAACATATTTCGATAGCAATTTTTTCTTGAAAAAGATATTTCAATGATATTTTGTGGGCAAAAGCATACAATAATAACAACACACTTTTATTAGCCACATTAAGATATAAAAACACAAGAAGTACAGCCATAGAAAGTTTATGAAAGGAAAAGGAGTCATTTTTTTTAAATACTGCCCCTATCCAATGTAAGCAATCTGTTTTGCAAAGAAGTTTGTAATTGAGGGGGAATTTTCAAACACACAGGTGACCATATAGTCGAGAAGACAATGAAAATAGGGTTGTCTCCCATACCCCAAGCCTACAATCTTAAATGTGAAATTGCCAATTTAACCTATGAACACAATTGTATTATATTTAAATATGTTTTTGATTATATTAAATATTCAATAATATTCCTTATCACTGAAATGAATTGGGTGAACATGTACATCATATGAATCCATCTTAATTTGTCCTTCAGTCTGTGAATATTCATCATCGATTGGTTATTAGTACTATATATAGTAGTTATATGCCTTTGATTTACCTATTAAATGTAGCAAGTTGTAATTTAGAGAAGACTTCATAAGTATGTGTAACTTGTGACTAATACCTTTTGTCTATTTAATTTGCAAATACAATATGCTTAAATTAAACTAATTTGAATATTTTGTGTAAATTGTTCTTAATCTAGATCAATTGTAGATATACATGTATTGTTAGTGACAACATGGAAATAAGAGGAATACTTACAGGGTGTTAAGGTTTGTCAAGTTGTTTAACATGTCTGATTTGATTGATGTGATTTTATTGCCATACAAATAACTGCAAGATAAAAGTATATATCAGTACTTGAAACTTGTATACTCTATGTGATGACATTTCATTGTAAGACATTGAATAAAGTATAACAAGTGTTTTATAAGTCTTTTTGATGATTGATGATTTGATTTATAAAATGAATAACTAAATACACCACACTGTCAGAACAACTCAAGTATATAATCGGAAAAGCTTAGGCACATGGGCAAAATGTTAGAATTGGCTGCAAAAAACACACACGCACGTATTGTTCTCAAATAATAGTCATTCAGCATCATAAATTGATTATCAATGAAACTTAAATTTGAGCATCATGATCATCATATTACATGGGACATCACACACAGCGCATGCTTGTGCTCTAATCAAAGAACTTTTCATGATGGTGACATTTCAACGTAAAACCTTAAATAAAGTATTACAAGTTATTAATAAGTCTTGGTTACTGATGACTTGCTTTATAAAATGAATAACTAAATACACCACAATGTCAGAACAACTCCAATATATAATCGGAAAAGCATAGGCACATGGGAAAAGTAGCTACCTCTGATTTTGATTAGCTGCACGTATTATTCTTAAATAATATTCATCCAACATTATAAATTGATTATCAATGAAACTTAAATTTGAGGATCATGGCCATCATACTAAATCGGACATCGTAAACAGTGGGTGCTTGTACTCTAATCAAAGAACTTTTCATTCCAAAAATACTCTGGTAATCCTACATACTAAATTACTAGTTACGACAAAGAGGACATGTTGGCTAATCAAAAGTTATTCATGTCATTAATGAATTTCTCATTAAAGAGTAATATAATGACTTCCTTACTTTATTTTGGATGACAAAATTTCCGAGGAATCCATAGAGAGAAATATAATTTACAGATTATTCTAGTTCTTCAACAAAATAAAACTGTCTATAGCTATGAATAGACGTTTGTCCTCAGTCAATGAAGGACTGCAATCATACTGTCATACAGAAACAAAGTCTATTCACGTAGTAGCTTCAATTCAATGTGGATACTGAAATACTGTAAAGACCTTATGAATAATTTTAATTCTCGTTTTTATTCTCTAGAAGTTGATCTGTCCAAAATATAACCTCAACTGTTTGCAAACCATTCCTCTTGAATAGGTATAAACACGTTTAAAGAAATCATTTGCAACGCAGTTAAATTTAAAATGGTAACCAACAGCACAAATTTATACTTTTCAGTCATGAATTAATTTGCTTTTTTTAAGTCAAGCACGAAAAAAGACAACATGCACAACACAGAAAATGGAGTCATCACTACGTTGGAGTTCGGTATCGATAATATATCTGTAGAGTTCGGAGGGCACATTTACCAGCAACTTGCTTTATATTTTAACAAGGCAATGCCTATTACATGTATTGACATATTAGGTTTATACTTTTGTACAAATCATACTAAGTAATACTCACAGTCTTTTTAAGTTTGGTAGATGGTTGAAAGTGTTGTCCTCTATCACTGGTATACCATTGTTGGATAAATACCTATAAATAGTCAACAAATATATTATGTTTATACTTTATTGATTCTGTAGCTTTCTGATTTGACTTAAGCAATGCATATAGCAAACATTGCGTAATTCTGAGTTGATTCAATACAATGTATTTATATTCTTGTCATGAAAAATAAACAAGCCATTCTTATTACTGTAGTTATTTACAAATGTGGGCTTTGAATTGGTCTCAAATAATAAATGCCCTCAATCATTACCTGTTGCACTGTACTTGTACTTTGTGATTAGAATTATAAAATATATTTTATTTTGTTGTAGAATTTGAATATGGATGGGCATGTGCTAATTGAACGGATGGACATGCGATAAATCAAGTTAGGATGGGCATGTGCTAATTGCACCTAGCTGATTAATCGAATCGTCCCAACAAATGGCTTTTAAGATAATAGGAAACATTTTTTTTTTTTTTTAAATGCTGAAGAAATATGCTTTGAAATTACCAAATTTGACTCCGTAGCAGCAGGACCTAGCGATAAGACATCCACAACCGCCACCGAATAACCTGCACTGCCTTTGGCTGAATAGCGTCGAATTACGATACTACTGGTCTTTTAATTCACTTTTGCCCAAGAATAATATCGAATACCCTCAAACAGGAACCCCTTTTCACACAATAAATGCCGACGCATTTTCCAAGCTTAGACTTGTGTGACATAACACCCAAACTGGCCCGATCATCCGACTTGACCACAAAGTGTTTAGAAAAACCAGGACTTGTTTTCTGAAGAGAAATAGTTTATCAGTTGCCAAAATGATTGAAGATTTGGGTCTGAAATGTTTCATACTGTAAAACTTAATAAGTTATGAAATAATATCGACTGACCTAGAAAGTTGATAGTATTATCCGCTTCAAGACCGTCACAGGATGGAACCGGAAACAGCTCCGCACCGCCACCGCTCGAGAGGTGTTGTACGTGGTGTTTATCCAATGAACATTTTGAATTTGAATTTTAAATTGAAAGTGGCCATCAAGAATAAGGGTAATAACAAAATTACCGAACAGCAAGCAATCTTCCAAAGGGAAAGACAAAACTCATAAGTCAACAAACAGACAAAATCAGTCAACGACCGGAAAACTGGGAAAACCACAATGGCCCTGACTTGGTACAGGAATTTCCAAAGAAATGGTGGGTTGAATCAGATTTTATGGCACCAAACCTCCCGGTTCCATTACTGTTAACAAGTTGTCACTATAACAGCATTTTAAACACTACTGGAACGAAATAAGTATAATAGTAGTCAACGCAGTACTTTATGAAAATCCAATGTGTATTATCGTGTCCGCACAACGGTTTTACTAAACGGTCATCTTCTTACACAATTTGATTTCAAATGAGATGTTGAATGACGTCATGTCTAAACCAAGACTACTTAATCCTTATCTTTATACATTTTCCATATTTACTTTATGAAAATCCATCATTTATTAGCTTCTCTGTAGAGACAGACTATTTTTCGACAAGATCTTGGTGTCGGAATATAAACTTTTTAAGAGATCGCATAAGGTGAATCTTTTTTTATAGCCCTGTTCCAGTAGCCTGTTTCTCAGATAGAGATGACCTTTCAAGAAATCAAAATAATTGCTACTGGCCCTTGTATAATGAATCAATTGCGAGATGTAGCCACCATATGCAGGAGACGCTGGTATATTGCTGCACATATTTGCAAAAAAAATGATTTTAAAATTGAAGTCATCCCGTTTATCATAAATTTTAGTACTGAGTTGACCACTGTCGTCAAGTTCGAGGTACAAGTCCAAAAATGATGCGAACGAAGCTGCATCTGTGGTCTCTTTAATTTCCAGCTCTAGAGGATATATCAATGGAAGAAATTCTGCAAATCTAGGATTATTGATTGATAAAACGTAATTAATATACCTGTATGTAAAATTAAAGGCTCTAGCTTCATGAATCCTCTTATCTTTTACAAGATTTTGAAGAAACTCCGACTAATATGAGTATGAAAAGAAATCTGCTAGAAGAGGGGCACAATTCGTAGCGAATGGTATTGCGACGAACTGCTGAAACAGTGCTCCTCCAAATATACTAGGTCAAGTGTAGAATACTATATAGTGAAAGCATTTTGACTAGGCCTATTTCATACAAAAACTGTCATCGATATAATCAACAACCATCAATATGAACGCATCCATGAACCAAAACAATAATAAAGATGACATTTTATCCGCAAGTTCCCAGCCTGTTCCTTTCACTGTTACACCATTCTCCAATAAAAGACCACTCTCTGACAGCCCATCTGATTTACCGGCTACTCAAAAGCAAATGCAGCACATGAGACACATTCGTAGACAGAACTATATTGGTGATCTCCGAGATATTGGACACAAACCTGCCGCCAAAGACCCTGCACCTATGTAATTGAAGCAAGCATCCAGGCATGGGTAGACAGTCATATTAAACCCCTGATTGAAACTATCAATTAACAACAACCAACAATTTCTGATCAAGTGTGGAAAATACTGTTCAAACAATAAACTAGCCGAACAAAGTGCTAATATATCAAAACTTGAGCATAAAGCTACAGAACAAGTTTGGACAACATTGAAATAAATGCTCTGTATAATAAAATGTCAGAACTTGAATTTCCAATAGAGAGTCAAGAACAGTATTCAAGAAAAAAGAGTATCAAGCTTCATAATACTAGTTGATGAAAGGGGAAGAATTGTACACCCAGTAGATATTGATAAGCTCATTCACCAAGTCTGCAACAACAAACATGGTTTAGATATGAGCATACATGACATTGGGAGATCACATGTAATAGGAAAGGTGACAAATAACAAGTCTCCAGTTATTTTCAAGTTCTTATCATATAGAATAAAAACAGTGTCTACACCAACAAGAAAGCTCTTAAAGGTGACTGACATGGTATGCTTATAGCTTAGAATCTAACTAAGTACAGGACTGAGCAGGTTAAAAAAAACTTTCTCAAATATAATACTCTAAACAAATTTATACATACTGGACATCTGATGGTAGAATTATGTCAAACAGACTGAAACAAGCAGGAAACAAACAGTTAACAATTTTGATGACATGAAATTTGAAAGGTCCAACCAGCAACACACGTCCTTCAAGTCAAGTGGCATTGAGGAGCCACAACATTGTACACTATTACATGTATATTGTGTTGTATTTATTTCTGTTAGACTTTATATTGCTAACATATTAGTTATATTTATTTCTGTAAGTCTTTATATTGCTAACATATTAGCATATTTGTTTGTCTTCTACATATTCAATATATATGTACATTATGTATTTTTCTTAGTTGTATAAAGGACTCCTTTTGATAGCATCTATGTGAAAAAAAAAAATTGACAAAAACTTTAACATCACATTTTATGGTCAATTACCATAGTATTAATAATTATAACCCTGAAGCATGTTGAATAATCCCATATCCCTCCTAGTATTACTCCTAAAAGTGTCTTAAAAATCATTCAATCATATTCGGGGAGTTTTTCAAGATAAGAAATTGCAAGCCTCAGATCTTGGGTAAAGTTTTTGAATTTTCAAATGTTTCGATCACCTGAATGATTAAATCTAAGTGTATGAAATTAATTTATCATCTATATCTTTATAATTTATTAGCTATATCTTTACAATTTATCAGCTATGTGTTTATAATTTATCATCTATATGTTTATAAATCATGATATATATATATATATATGTCAATAATTTATCATCTATATGTTTATAATTTATCAGCTATATGTTTATAATTCATCACCTATATGCTTATAATTTATCATATATATATCTTTATAATTCATCAGCTATATGTTTATAATTCATTAGTATGTTTATAATTAATCACCTATATGTTTATAATTTATGAGCAATATGTTTTTAATTTCACAATTGTCAAAGGTCAAGCTCCCACGAAGGTCATTATGGTACGCGACACACCACCTTATGTTCATGCATCCACATACGAAATATCATTTACCTATCTTGAAAGACAAAAATGTGATGGCCCGGAAAAAAAAAATAAAAAAAAAAATTATTTGACCTTGAGGTCAAAGGTCAATGTCTCACAAAGGTCATTACGGTACACGACACACCGCCTTATGGTCATGCACCCACATACCAAATATCATTGACCTATCTCGAAAGACAACAATGTTATGACCCGGAAAAGAAAATGCGATTTAAACTAGAGGCTCCCAGGAGCCTGTAATCGCTCACCTGGTTTTCAATTTGACATCTAAAGTTGAAACAGAAAATGGGGGTGCTACAAATAATTTTGAAAGTGGGCAACCCATTTCAACTCAAATTTCTGAGCAAAAGATTTTTATGTGATTTGTATCTCATAATATTCCTAAACGGAATAAACTGGCCGAAAACATATCACAGGAAAACCCAGAATATGTGAAGCTGCGCATGGCTATGTAGCTGCAATTAAAATTTGATTTCATTTTGATTTGTAATAAAGCAGAAAACGACAACTAAATAAATTTATATTTTTAGTAACAGCAGCCATTTTGAATGGAGGGTGGGGCTGTTGGACACACTATTGAAGCGTAACCACCCAACGACCATCCCAGCCAAATTTAATTTGGTTCAGTGGTTTCAGGGAAGAAGATTTAAATGTGATCTTTTTTTCAAAATAGGACTAAATTGCATAATCGGTATAAATCGGCTGAAAGAAAAATTTCACAGAAAACCCCGGAATATATTTTAAACTACTCATTGCGTAGTTGCAGTTAAAATTTGAGCTCATTTTGATTTATACTAAAGCAGCAATGGACAATTGAAGAAATGTCTATTTTTAGTAACAGCAGCCATCTTGAATGGAGGGCGGGGTTGTCGGGCGCAATTTTAAAAGGACCCACATAGGGATCATCCCTGCTAGGTTTGGTTTAATTTGGTTCAGCGGTTTCAGAGGAGAAGATTTAAATGTGATCTTTTTTTTCAAAATAGGACTACTCCTTACCATGTAGCTGCAATTAAAATTTGAGCTAATTTTGACTTATACTATAGCAGCAATGAATAATTAAAATTTCATCCCCTGTTTTCTATTTTTAGCTTGGTGGCCATCTTGGTTCGAAGTCGGGATCAACGGACACAATTTTGGAAGAGGGCCATACAAATACCATTCCACCAAAGTTTGGTTGCAATTGGCCAAGTGGTTTCTGAGGAGAAGATTAAAGTTTACGACGTACGACGAACGGACGGACGACGACGGACGCCAAGTGATGGCAAAAACCCACATGGCCTTTGGCCAGGTGAGCTAAAAACAATTATTTGACCTTCAGGTCAAAGGTCAAGGTCTCACGAAGGTTATTGCGGTACGCGACACATCGTTGTATGGTCATGCACCAACATACTAAATATAATTGACCTATTTAGAAAGACAAAAAGTTATGGTCCGGAGAAGCTTCGCTGAGAAGAAGCAGAAGAAGCGGAAGCGGAAGAAGAAGTGCAAGAACAATCAGACTAAAACAATGTCTCCCTTCGTTCGAAGGGGGAGACATAATTAAGTACATATGCTTACAATTTCATCACTTTTGTGTATTTAGTGAGAATTGAAATATTGGTATTTTATTAAAATTGTTAGTATGTTGTTAAACCTTCATATGTATCCTTACAATAGTATACTCTGACCAATCAAATCTTCTCAATTTTATAATTAGTTTGTTAAACACAGAGACTTTCAAGGCTCCAATAGAAGAGTGTGAAGATAACAAAGGGGCAATCAGAATCAGAATATCGAAGAAGAACAGACAACACAATGGTTAAAAGAAAAAGTACAAAGGGACAAACAACGATAAACAAAACATACATATAAAACTAAAGATCGAGTAACAAAAACTCCACTAAAAACTGGGGGTGAAGTAATGTGAATTCAGATTCTCCGGAAGGGTAGAAGCTCCTGCTCCACTAGTGACACCAGTCGTGTTAATCTAGTTACAAACGCTGTAATAAGTCGTGAGCAAGGAAAGGACCGGAAAGTATTTACGACAAGTGGAACATATCCATGGTCATTTGTGACACAGATATTCCACAACGGTCAACCAAGTCATGGTGGCAACCGTAAAATATTGACGTGATGACTTCAACTTTGCCAAAAGGAACCCTTGGTTCAGTAGCTTCCTTGTTAGCAGCAGCCCTCTATCAAGGAAATCCTGATAGGAACCACAAGATCTGGAATATTTTATCATCTGCGAGATATATACTCCATATGCAGGTGTTGCTGGAATATTGCTACATATACTAGTAAATAGAAAGTTCAAAATGGGAAAATTGAAATCATCTCTTTTGTCGTAAAGTTTCGTTCTTAACCGACCCTCACTAGGTGTAGGTCAAGGTATGAAGCATACCTATCTGTATTTGTGGTATCCTTTATTTCAAGCTCAATGAGAAAGATGCGAATAACAAAATCACCAAACCAAGAATTATTTAGTGAACGTGAAATTAAAGGATCGGGGTAGCTAGGAAATCCGAAGCATTTATTAAGATTAAAGTGCTTAAGTATTTGAATAGTATGCACTGTATTATTGATATAGTGTTGTATTGCTTGATTAATATGAATTATTGTTACTCTCCATTTTTATATTTATTTATAAACTAAATTCCCCTTTTCAGTTACTGGTTTTTTTTGCAGAAACCTTCCAGGCCATATCATTAACGGCTTCAAAAAATGAAGATCATCTTTTGTAATGAAAGCATTGGAGTACGCATGCCTAAAGTTTGCAAAGATGTGTGCGGTTTGTTCGATTTGCTGTAGAAAATAATATGATAATATGATGTTCCTCTAAAGAATAAAATTCTAACCTTGTAAAATGAACCGGGCACAAAATCATTAACCTGCATTATACATTTGATAAAAGATATGTATATTTCTTGAATGACTTATCTTAAGAAATGAGTATTGTGGTTTTTTTGTAAGATCTAATAAATATACTCTAGATTACGGCCATATCGGTTTCACTGCAAAACATTTTATATAAAAATAATTATGTATAATGAATTAAAATTACAAAATTTAATTCCAATGAATGTTTACAAATAACGGACACTACAATTGTCTTTCTAATAAATAAAGATCCCATTTGACATCTGTGAAATTGTTTTTCCCGATATTGAAATATCGTCTGATTTATATCATTGTGAGTACTTGTACATATATTTAATGTGTACTTTGTGTATATGTTCTATTATTTTAAGTGGATTTATAGATGTGTGATCAAACAATATTGAAATGTAGCAACTGCCGTACTGATTTTATCCTTGATATGCTACCTCCAAATGGGTAATAGTATAGAGGATTACATGACGGCCATTGGACTGTCTAATATCAAGAACGGGTGTCTGTGTTGACTGGTAAATTTTCGGGTAGAATCACATCAACATATTATGTTAGCTAACTTACAGTGTTCGGCTCTTGCGTTATCTTTCTTCTACAGAGTACGATTCCGGAAATTAATATAGTTTTCCTGTCATTTGTATTACAATTTATTCTAAATATAGGTGATGTAGAGACACATCCTGGTCATGGTACGTATAATTGGATTCCACTGGTGAACATTACCATTAATAATGTAGACAACTATATTTCCATCAGAAGTGTTAGAAATAAATTACTAAAAGACCATCAGAAATTAACTATCATTATGTCTCTGTGGCTTTTTGTAACGTAATTACAAGAGTTGTGGAATATTTGTGTAAAATAATCATTGTGTTCTCATCAAGAGTGCAGTTGGCATAATGGCAAAACCAAGCTTCATTCAAGGCGTATATACATGATGGGCCATATGTTCGCTACCTTCTAGATTGGTGACCATTTCACTGAAGAGATGTGTACCTGATTGTTGTGTTGTTATTAATGAACAACAATTTATAATTATCTGTTGATATTCATTCATAATGTAATATTCATATCGCGGATAAACAAGTTAACGATAAGCGTTATGCTTTCTCATATTTGGTAAACTGTTAAGATCACATGCTGTGTTTCTACTTGGAATATATGATCACGAGCCATGTGGACTTCCAAGAATGAACATAAACATTTTTGATATAACTTGATGTTCTTATATTAGGAATAGGATTCAGATTCGGCCTCACCACTATAGGTATTAATAAAAGTTGCACAATGATTTTCATCTTTCATTTAAAACTCATTCCGTCATATATTTTACGATGTCCAAAGAGTGTTGCTGGTTCATTTAAACGGGAAGTCTGGCTATATGATATAGGTAATAAACACATTTTTTTTCTCGAAAAAAAATAGAAATAAATGACCGGAGAACCCTCCTCTGCCAATTTGATGATGTAGATGACATGAGTAGTCAAACTACCATTTGAAACATTTCTCGAATTGGGAGTGTATTCCAATCAAGACAATTACTGTTTGATCTAATGACAAACCGTGGTTCACCAGTGAAATCCTGAAAGAAATACGTATCAAGGACCGATTTCCCAAAGTAATGTTTAAAAATCATGGAAACTCGGATATTTGTAAATATCAAAACATAGAAACAGGGTTAATAATTTGCTTTAAAAATCGTAGAAGAAAAATTTGAAACTTAGAAAACATTATTTTTGATTGATTGATTGATTGATTGATTGATTGATTGATTGATGTTTAACGTCCAGCGAGCAATTGGTCAGCTATCTTCAGGACTAGAACATGTTTACAATAAATCAATATGTAGGTTGAAAACGGGGCAATGGGCAAACAAATTTAAACCCCACGGAACTCGAAACAAGGAAAGGTGATGGGTAGGGATGGATAATTTAGCCAGTGCAACAGGTCCCCAATGGACAACTCATCATGAGCATAATGCTCATCATGAGCTGTTACACTGGGTTCTTTAACGTGCTAAGAAGGTGGCAATCTCTTTACACGGGACCTCGGCTTTATTTACGTGTCATCCGAATGACAGGATGGTTGTGAATTTATACACCCCGCACAACCGACGGACGCCCCTTCAAACAGAAGAAGCTTTCGGTCCCATTTCTATATCCCGGGGTTCCCGCGGGGTTCATTATTTTTGAAAATCCATCAAATAATAAAGCTTATGGAGAAATTAGGAAACTGATTTTTAAAGTCGAATACAGGATCTGGTAAGTTTCTTCCTTTTCAAAGTACAATTAATGATCAAAATCTAGAAGAGGTTGCTGATGATGACGAGGAAAAATGTGACTTGATAAAGAAGTACTTTTGTGTAACATCTAAAATTGGATGAAGCAAATTCGCACCTCCCCGATATAGAATTGAAAAAAATATATATAATACAACCAATCTTAATGTAAGTGTCAAAGAAATTTGACATAATTCAAATTCTTCATGCAAACAAGGCATCGGGACCGGATGTCATCAGCCACAAAATGACCAAATAAAATAGCATTACCTTTGCAAATAATATTCAATAAATCTCTCCAATAAAATAAATATCCGACGAACTGGAAACTAGCTCATGTTATTGCAGTATATAAAAAATGTGATTTTTCATTGCCGTCTAATTACAGACCAACATCACTTATAAGCTGTTATGGGGAAGACAATGGCGAGAGCTACATGTATTAGTATACAAACATGTTTATTACATCTCTATCAAAATATATTTATATATGAATATCAATCCGGTTTTCTTCCCAGGCATTCAACAGTACATCAGTTATTAGAAATTTATAATGGCATTTTAAGTTCATTGGAGACTAAGGAAGCAAATTCTTTTGTATTTTGTGACTTTTTTAATGCATTCGATAAAGCTTGGTATTCTACATACAATGAAAGTATATGCTATAACTGGGAATTTCATTAATCGATTTAATACCAAACTACTATTTGAAAAAAGTAATGCAGAAAACATGGCTGGCATGTTGTCTCTTTGTCATATTAAGTTATTGACCAATCTATCACTTTTTCTAAAGGGTTTAAATATATTGTTCTCATCAATGTCATATCTGTTCCCTGGGTTTTTTTCTTTCTTTTTTTTCTATTTACTAATTAACATATTTACTAATTAGTGTATAATGTGTGTATTAAGAATATTTATGTATGTTTGTATTTATGTATGTATATTTGCTTGCTCATGTTGCACTTCGTGCCTGAGTTGAATTAATAAAATATTTTGAATCTTGAATCCTGAATTTTGAACCTCAAGACGTCTACTCCGAATTATATGATATATGATGAATTAGGTAGATATCCGGTCGAAATCGACATTAAAATTAGAATTATTTCTTTTTGTGCAAAAATTATTTCTGGAAAAAAATCCAAAATACCATGCAGTATGTATAGTTTATCACACCTTTGGTATTCGCAACAAAATTTCGATATTAGATGGATAAAATTCTTGGAATTTTTTTTAAACGAAACTGATTTTTCTAATATATGGCAAACGCAAACTTTCAAAAGCATCGAGTGGCTAAAACAAAGTATAAAACAAATATTGTTAGACCAGTTTTTACAGGAATGGAATTCGTCAGTCCATAATTCCCCTAAAGCATTTCATCATAGAATTTTCAAAACTTATTTTAAATTTGAAAAATATTTTAATATTTTAGATGAACATAATTCCCTTCTTTTATGTAAATTTAGAACTACAAATCTTAAATTGCCCATAGAAAAGGGAAGATGGAGTAATATTCCTAGGGAAAATCGCTATTGCGAACTTTGTCAAAAAAATCAAATTGGAGACGAATATCATTACATATTTGAATGTACTAATTTAAGCGAAAAGCGTACTTCACTACTTCCTAAACATATAATTGAACGTCCCAATATAACAAAATTCAAAAATTTAATGACTAGTGAACGGAAACCAATCCTCCAAAAACTATAAATATGAGAGTTTGTCCTCCCGGATAATTCCATCTGTCGATTTACTGTATTTGTACATATTGTATATAGTTTAATATGTTCATGTATTTGTAACTTCTCTGTATATGTGCTATGCACTGTCAGTTTGAGAAATAAAAATATTACAAATACCGTAGTTATTTAAAAGGTAGACAACAAAAAGTTATAATTTTTCAGCATATTGTGAAATAGTTACAGGAGTTTCACAAGACTCAGTCCTTGGACCTCTCTTATCTATTTGAATTATATTGTTGACAAACTTATATCACTGAGCAGATTATTTACAGATGACACTTCGTTCGGTTATTCAAATTAGGACACAATACATTTGAAAATGTTATTGATCATGATTTAAATGAAATGGACATATGGTCAAAAAGTGGCTTATGTCAATTAATCCTGACAAAACAGAAATCATGATTTTCACTAATCGTAGCTTTCCTGAAAATCTTGCTTTCTCTTTTAATGGTAAATCAATGTCCATTACCACTTGTCATAAACATTTAGGCATTACATTTTGCAATGATGCTAAGTGGAATGCCCATGTTGATAATATTCAGAGTAGTCTATCTAAACATTTGAACATTCTACGTAGATTGCAGTTTTTGAATATGCATGTGAACTATGGGATTGGAAATTCACACAAACTGTGACAACTTCAATTTCAAGCTGACATAATTGTTACAGGCTTACATATTACTCATTTTCACAAAAACTAAAATTGTATATATCGTAACAGGTTGCGAATTACTATCCGTGAGACGGAAGAGAAAGAAAATTCAACTCTTTCATAATATAGTTAATACAAATACTCCTAATTACCTTTGTATATTAGTACCCTCACCATACAAAGTACATCAGTGTATCCGTTGAGAAATGGGAATGCTATTATTTTACCCTTCTGTAGACTGTCCTCAACTAGAGATTATTTTATCTCCTCCACAATAAAAATGTGGAATAGCTTAAATGACACTATATTAAAATTGGGGCCCGTGTGGCTCAATGAGTTAGGTCGCTGGATCTAGCAACTCATAGGAGCCTATCACCAATATGGCGTGGGTTCGCGCCCGGGTTTGTAAATTACAAAAAGGTGCACTCGACTTGCTACCGCAAGTGATACAGTTTACCAGTTGCTTGCCTCTGGTCGGTAGTTCCATCCCGGTACTCCAGCTTCCTCAATCACTAAAACTTGTCGCCATGATATAGCTGAAATATTATTGAAAGTGGCGTTAAAGCACCACAAATCAATAAATCAATCAACCATATAAAAATCCAAATCAGAATTAACGAAAATCAACGAAATTGACAACCATACTGTTCCTAAATATTATTTTATGGCCGTGGTAAAATGAATAATATCTTAACAAAGTACATCAGTGTATCCGTTGCGAAATGTGAATGATATTATTTTACCCTTCTGTAGAGACTAGAGATTCTTTACAGGGGTTGAACATTTCTTTGGGCAGACCCAAGCCCAGGGCTTTTTCAACTTGTTTAACCCAAGCCCGATCAGTGATTTTCCAAGTCCCAATTTGTAGGACAAAATTGAAATTTTATTTTGGATGTGAATAATTTGCAGTAAAGAAGACACAGTGCAAGGATTTATATATAATATTCAACAAAAAAAGTAATTTACAACTATCGGGTTGCGTTGTGTTAGTCATTGATACAAGTTTTGAAATATTCTCGTCGTTTCTCCCTATCATACTTAAGATCTTAAGGATCAGTTGGCTCGTCGTCAGCTTTCCGTTTTTCAATTTTTTTTTTTACTAAAGTTAAAATTAAACAACGACATTTTTCTCAAAATTTGTCAACATAAACACATGATTGATCAATGTTATTCCAACGCTTGACTTTCCATAGATATGTGGAAAGCACATAGGTGATTCGGAACTCATTAACATTCATGAGGAATATCGATCTGTCCAGGATGTGTATTACCGTTCTTAAAATAGCTTTTTAGTACTTATTTACAGTGAAATGAGAGGATTGACAAAAAATTGCATGCGATTTGAATTGAAAACAATTCGTTCAGAAAAAAGTGGAGTTTTTATTTTATTAAAGGCATGCCCGACAGGCTTTTTCCATGGACAAAATGGCAAAGCCGAAGTTTCAATTTTTTAGTCCCGGGCGTCGGACATGAGGAATTTTCAACCCCTGAATTTTATCTCCTCCACGATAAAAATGTAGAATAGTTTAAATGACACTATTCGCAACGTTGATTCCATATCATAATTCGGGCCTGGGTGGCTCAATGTGTTAGGTCGCTGGATCTAACAACTCATACAAGCCTATCACCAACATGGCATGGGTTCAAGCCCGACTTTGTAAATTACAAACTAGAGGCTCAGTACTAAGCTGAGACTGTGTCGCTCACCTTGCTTTCTGCTCTGAAGAAACTTAATACAGAACATTCCCTAGCTTATAGGTTCTTCCCACAGGCCTCTACATTAGCATTTTTTTAAAACTTGTCCCTTGGAACAACTAACTAAAACGAGTTGCAAGTCAAAATCATTTGGTCTTGTTTTATACTCGACTATGAAAACACTTCCGGTAGGGGATGGGATGACCTTGGTCCTCAACTCTTGGGGCATTCAATTTGTCTATGCACCCTGATCATAACTATATATTGCTTAGGGGTGGGGATCTCAACCATTAAAAAGTTCATTTCAGGTAGGGGATGGGATGTGACCCACAGGACCTGAGCTATAAGCCATCTAATTTGCCTAGTCACCCTTATCATAAATATATATGGTTTAGGTGTGGAGATCTCAACCATTGAAAGGTTCACTTCATGTAGGTGTGGGGCATGACCCCCGGGGACTGAACTAAGAGACATTTAAATTTGCCTAGTCACCCTGATCATACATATATATGGTTTAAGGGTGGGGATCTCAACCATTGAAAAGTTCACTTCAGGTAGGTGCGGGGTAGGACCACCAGGGACTTGAACTATACGCATTTAGCCTAGTCACCCTTATCATAAATATATATGGTTTAGGGATAGGTATCTCAATCGTTGCAAAGTTCACATTAGGTAGGGGTGAGGTATGACACCCCAGGGACTGAGCTATAAGAAATTTAATTTGCCTAGTCACCCTGATCATAAATATATATGGTTTAGGGGTGGGGACCTCAACTATTAAAAAGTTCACCTCAGGTAGGGGGTGGGATATGACACATGGGCCTGAGCTATAAGGCATTTAATTTACATAGGCAGCTTGATCATAACTATATATTGTTTAGGGGTGGGGATCTCAACTATTAAAATGTTCACTTCAGGTAGGGGATGGGGTATTACCCACCCCAGGGCCTGAACTATAAGGCATTTAATTTGCCTAGTCACCCTGATCATAAATATATATTGGTTAGGGGAAGGGATCTCAACCATTAAAAGTTCACTTCAGATTGTGGGTGAGGAATGACCCGGGGCCTGAACTATAATGCATTTAATTTTCCTAGTCACCCTGATCATAAATATATACTCTTCAAAAAAGAAAAGGATAACTCATTTTAAACCATTTTTTTATTTTAACGAGATTGCTGTTTCAATAAATGTACATGATTTAAATGTCATTATGTGAGGACAAAAGCATTTTACTATGGGTTTTAAATGCCGGGTCAATTATTGTGACTAGTCATGATTTTGGTCAAAATATGTTTTCACTTAATTGCATCAGGATGCACGAGTTTGAAAACTTTGCACGCTTTTTGCATGAAACCCTGACCTAGGGCCTATAAAATACAAGGATTCTCAGTTACAAAGTCAGTTAAACATGTAGACAATGAACGATCCAACTCATGCCACGTCTTAACGAAGACCAACGCAGCAACGCTATCGGCCGGTTACAAGCAAGTGATACCCAGACACATATATCCAGGGTCCTGAATGTTTCCCAGGGTAACATCTCTCGCCTTTGGGATAGGTACTAACAGCAAGGCTCAACACATGACCGCCTACGGTCAGGACGACCAAGAGTGACAACACCTGCTCAGGATCGTCATATCCGGTTACGTCATTTGCGGGACAGGTTCACAACAGCGACATATACTGCCGCAGCAATTCCTGGACAGCGTAGAATTTCAGACCAGATAGTCCGTAACCGCCTACGTGAAGCCGGAATAAGAGAAAGACGTCTTGTTAAAGCTGTTGTTTTGACCCGCCGACACCGTCAAGTCCGACATCAATGGGCTCGGACACATATAGTATGGCCACAGCAACGCTGGAGAACAGCTTGGTTCAGCGACGAGTCGCGGTTCATGTTGCAAAGAGGATATGGAAGAGCTAGGGTATACCGACGACGAAATGAACGCTTTGCCAATAACCGTATTCAGGAAGTCGACAGATTCGGAGGTGGGAGTGTAATGATGGGGGCTGCAATATCGCATACTGGAAAGACAGCGTTTGTGCACATTCCAGGGAATTTGACAGCCCAGCGTTATTATGATGAAATCCTGCAGCCGCATGCTCTACCGTTAATGCGGCAGAATGGTGCAATATTTCAACATGACAATGCCCGACCCCACACTGCAAGAATTACAACCGCATTACTCACGAATTCTAACGTTGCCGTGCTTTCTTTGCAGTTCAAATTTCCCGATCTCATCCCAATTAAGCATCTTTGGGACGCCTTAGACAGACGCGTTCGCCAAAGACAACCACAGCCTCAATCTTTACAACAACTGGTGAATGCGTTACAAGATGAGTGGAACAACATCCCGCAACAAGCGATTCGAACTCTGAATTCGTCAATGGGCCGGCGCTGTCAGGCTGTTATTGATTCTTGTGGTGTACATACGAGATACTGAACTGTAGTGTTTGTAGTTCTGATTTCTTGATTGATTAATTTGTTTGTTTCTATATCGCCCCAAAATTTCACTATGCGTTTCCTTTTTTGAAGGGTATATATGGTTTTGGGTGGGTATCTCGGTCACATCTTTTATACAGATTAATTTTAATTGCATTATACTAAAGTAAATGTCAATATTTAAATTATAGTTATCTCCCTTTTGACAGAATTTTTTTTTTTTTCAGAAAGCATACAATCATAAATATGAATTTCCTGTGGCGGCCATGTTTGTTAATGAATCGGGATAAAATGAGCAAACTTTATAGAGGATATTCCATAGATGCTTCCTACCAAGTTTCAATTCATTTGGATCAGTAGTTTTAGAGGAGAAGATTTTTAAAAATAGTCCAATCAGAAAGAAAAATTGCATGTGGTGGTCATGTTTGTTAATGGATCGGGACGAAATGAGCAATCATTATAGAAGACCTTCCATAGATGATCCCTACCAAGTTTCAATTCATTTAACTGAGGGGTTTCAGAGGAGAAGAATAAAATGTGAAAAGTTAACGAACGATGGACGCCAAGTGATGACAAAAGCTCACATTACCTTTGGCAATGTGAGCTAAAAAGGGTGCACTCGACTCGCTGCCTCAAGTGATAAAGTTTACCAGTTGCTTGCTCATGGTCGGAGGTTCTCTCTGGGTACTCCGGCTTCCTCAACCACTAAAACTGGTCGCCATGATATAGCTGAAATATTGTTGAAAGTGGGTTTAAAATACCAAAAAGCAATCAATCAATCAACCATGTCAACATTCAAATCAGAGTTAACGAAAATCAATGAAACTGACAATCATACTGTTCCTTAATATTATTTTTTTGGCCGTCGTAAAATGAATAATATCTTAACCCAGCTAAGAAGTTCAGCTTCGGTTTTGAATTATGATTGATGTCGAGTTGGAATAGTAGCTGATTCATCTTGTCGATGTGGTGTTCCCTTGAATATTTAAAACATTTCTTTTTGGGTTGTCCAATATACTTAGAAGCTAGAACTACATTGCTTGGTCATCTCAACATGGCTACAACCTGCTATTCTCTAGATATTAAGGGTGTAGGCCTGGCTAACCCCAACCATTTCCCATAGTTCTTTTATTTTAATTTGCATCGTTGAATAGTCATTTCTAAATACATTATCTGCCAATGTTTCAAGAAATTTTACCGTGCCGTTTTCTCCATAGCACATCATAAAATACAGCAATTTTGGAAGTATTCTTGAGCCCAGTTGTCAATACTAATTTCGGAAGCTTCTAACAGATCTACACATTTATTTCTGGTAGAAAGGGAACATTTTGACTTTAATACACTTGAGAGTGTTATTGTTAAATAAATATGAAATAGATAGCATATATGAATATCCTGTTTGGAGATAATCATGTGCAAGCAAAGCAGTTGAAATTGAAAAAAAAACATGGGATGCCCTGAAATACGTCCTGGTAATAACAATCTGAATTAAAAACATTCTGTTGATTAATTTCAACCAAAATATGTCAGTAAAGAATATCCACATAGACATCATTGCACCAAATTTTACAAACTTTTACGGAACGATTTTTAAGATAGTTAAAATTATGTTTTTCATGAATGGCACCCAGCAAAAATGTAATTGTGGAGGGAAGTTATTACACACTGAGCGTTTGCTGCTTCTTTTTTGTGAGATAAAAAAAAATAGTTACCAATAACAGAAAGCTTTTGAATTCTTATATTTGTCATATTGGATGTCCAAATTACTGTAATTCTCTTTTATGTTTTCAGGTCGGTTGGGGAAGGGGGAGGGATGGTTTAAGTTTGACTCTACTTGATTAATTCATTACAAAAAACCAGACAGCCAACCAGCTGCATTGTTACATTCCTTCAAATGTTGTGCTCCAGTTGTATTCATTTGATTCTGGTTATTCGTTAGTTATCTTATATAATTAAGTAAAGATGCTTTAAGTGGGGCAGAGAAGATCAGATATTTACACACACAACAAAATGTTCCCAAACATAGTTTTGCATTTTTTTACCACCATGAAATTAATTTACACCTGTTACATCAATCGTTGAAAACTTTTTTTCTCTGTTTTCTGAAATATGAAACTTTCTCAAACTGTCAGCAATCATATTTTAGGAGAATAGATTATTTTGAGGGAATTTATACATGTCAGAATTTGATATTTCACCTGCACACTGAAAAAGAAGCACAATTTGTGAGTGAGATGGTGTTTTTACCCAATGCATAAATTCCTTGAAAATAGCCATAATTATTTATAGATGTATAAAAATTCAGCTGGCATGAGGTTAACCAACGAAATTGAACATTATATGCAACAGTGGAATTATATTAAAATTAGACAAGCCAAAACTAAAAAGTAAGATGATTTATTTCATGTTCTGTAGTGACATGAGAGTTACTAATAGTCACATACTGTCATGATGTGCAGAAAAATAACACAAAATTCAGCAAGATATAACAAATGAATATATAATATGACCACAATGTAAACATATCTTGTTTACCATCCTGACATTTTCGGGTCACCTAATAATTATGTGAAGGTCAAAACGGTGTAAACATGTTAATGGGGCAATGCAAATGTTTTTTCATGAAACATACATCATATAGTTTCAATATCTCTTCTGAAAACACTACATTGATTCCAACATGACACTTTCTTTTAAATATATTGATTTTTTTTCATACTAATATATTTTAGCATTAAGTTTTTCAATGTGACTATTTTATCTTAATAAATCATCACCAGGGATAAGTGATTTCTTGACGATTAACGCAATTGTACTATAGTTTCATTACATCTTATTCTGATGTATATATTTAATATTTTTCACTTGACAAACCTTGAAATTCATTGCAAAAAAAGTTTGCCACACAAAATGTGTTATGCTCCTGGTATTTTTAACAACATATTTCGATAGCAATTTTTTCTTGAAAAAGATATTTCAATGATATTTTGTGGGCAAAAACATATAAGCATATAATAATAACAACACACTTTTATTAGCTGCATTAACATATAAAAAGACAAGGAGTACAGCAATAGAAAGTTTATCAAAGGAAAAGGAGTCATTTTTTTAAATACTGCCCCTATCCAATGTAAGCAATCTGTTTTGCAAAGAAGCTTGGAATTGAGGGGGGATTGTCAAACACACAAGTGACCATATAGTCGAGAAGACAATGGACATAGGGTTGTCTCCCATACCCCAAGCCTACAACCTTAAATGTGACAATGCCAATTTAACCTATAAACACAATTGTGTTATATTTAAATATGTTTTTGATTATATTAAATATTGAAAAATATTCCTTATCACTGAAATGAATTGGGTGAACATGTACATCATATGAATCCATCTTAATTTGTCCTTCAGTCTGTGAATATTCATCATCAATTGGTTATTAGTGCTATATATAGTAGTTACATGCCTTTGATGTACCTATTTAATGTAGCAAGTTGTAATTTGGAGAAGACTTCATAAGTGTGTGTAACTTGTGAATAATACCTTTTGTCTGTTTAATTTGCAAATACAATATGCTTAAACTAAACTAATTTGAATATTTTGTATACATTGTTCTTAATCTAGATCAATTGTAGATATACATGGGTTGTTAGTGACAACTTGGAATAAAATAAGAGGAATACTTACAGGGTGATAAGGTTTGTCAATTTGTTGAACATGTCTGATTTGATTGATGTGATGTTATTGTCATACAAATAACTGCAAGATAAAAGTATATATCAGTACTTGAAACTTGTATACTCTATGTGGTGACATTTCACTGTAAGACATTGAATAAAGTATAACATGTTGTTTTATAAGTCTTTTTGATGATTGATGATTTGAATTGATAAAATGAATAACTAAATACACCACACTGTCAGAACACCTCCAGTATATAATTGGAAAAGCTTAGGCACATGGGCAAAATGTTAAAATTGGCTGCAAAAAACACACACGCACATATTGTTCTTAAATAATAGTCATTCAGCATCATAAACTGAATATCAATGAAACTTAAATTTGAGCATCATGATCATCATATTACATCGGACGTCACAAACAGCGCATGCTTGTGCTCTAATCAAAGCACTTTTCATGGTGGTGACATTCCAACGTAAGGCATTGAATAAAGTATAAGAAGTTATTAATAAGTCTTGATCATTGATGACTTGCTTGATAAAATGAATAACAAAATACACCACAATGTCAGAACAACTCCAATATATAATTGGAAAAACATAGGCACATGGGCAAAGTAGCTACCTCTGATTTTGATTGTTTTAGAATTAGCTGCACGTATTATTCTTAAATAATAGTCATCCAACATTATAAATTGATTATTAATGAAACTTAAATTTGAGGATCATGGCCATCATATTAAATCGGACATTGTAAACAGTGGGTGCTTGTGCCCTAATCAAAGAACTTTTCATTCCAAAAAACTCTGGTAACCCTACATACTAAATTACTAGTTACGACAAAGAGGACATGTTGGCTAATCAAAAGTTATTCATGTCATTAATGAATTTCTCATTAAAGAGTAATATAATGACTTTCTTACTTTATTTTGGATGCCGAAATTTCCGAGGAATCCATACAGAGAAATATATTTTACAGTTTATTCTAGTTCTTCAACAAAATAAAACTGTCTATAGCTATGACTAGACATTTGTCCTCAGTCAAAGAAGGACTGCAATCATACTGTCATACAGAATCAAAGTATATTCACGTAGTAGCTTCAATTCAATGTGGATACTGAAATACTGTAAAGACCTTATGAATAATTTTAATTCTCGTTTTTATTCTCTAGAAGTTGATCTGACCAAAAAATAACCTCAACAGTCTACAAACCATTCCTCTTGAAAATGTATAAACACGTTTAAAGAAATCATTTGCAACGCAGTTAAATTTAAAATGGTAGCCAACAGCACAAAAATTATCCTTTTCAGTCATGAATTAACTTGTTTTTTTTAAGTCAAGCACGAAAAAGAAAAAATGCGCAACACAGAAAATGGAGTCATCACTACGTTGGAGTTCGGTATCGATAATATATCTGTAGAGTTCGGAGGGCACATTTACCAGCAATTTGTTTTATATTTTAACAAAGCAATGCCTATTACATGTATTGACATATTAGGTTTATACTTTTGTACAAATCATACTAAATAATACTCACAGATATTGTAAGTTTGGTAGATGGTTGAAAGTGTTGTCCTCTATCACTTGTATGTCATTGCTGGATAAATCCCTATAAATAGTCAACACATATCTTATGTTTATACTTCATTAATTCTGTAGCTTTCTGTTTTGACTTAAGTAATGCATATAGCAAATGTAGAATCAAGAACAGTATTCAAGAAAAAAAGTCTCAAGCTTCATAATACTAGTTGATGAAAGGGGACGAATTGTACACCCAGTAGATATTGATAAACTCATTCACCAAGTCTGCAACACAAAACATGGTTTAGATATGAGCATACGTGACATTGGGAGATCACATGTAATAGGAAAGGTGACAAATAACAAGGCTCCAGTTATTTTCAAGTTCTTATCATATAGACTAAAAAACAGTGTCTACACCAACAAGAAAGCTCTTAAAGGTGACTGACATGGTATGCTTATAGCTTAGAATCTAACTAAGTACAGGACTGAGCAGGTTAAAAAAACTTTCTCAAATATAATACTCTAAACAAATTTATACATACTGGACATCTGATGGTAGAATTATGTCAAACAGACTGAAACAAGCAGGAAACAAACAGTTAACAATTTTGATGACATGAAATTTGAAAGGTCCAACTAATAACACACGTCCTTCAAGTCAAGTGGCATTGAGGAACCACAACATTGTACACTACTACATGTATATTGTGTTGTATTTATTTCTGTAAGACTTTGTAATGCTAACATATTAGCATATTTGTTTGTCTTCTACCTCTTCAATAGATATGTACATTATGTATTTTTCTTAGTTGTGTAATGGACTCCTTTTGATAGCATCCATGTGAAGAAAAAAAAAAAATTGACAAAAACTTTAACATTACATTTTATGGTCAATTACCATAGTATTAATAATTATAACCCTGAAACTTGGTGAATAATCCCATATCCCTCCTAATATTACTCCTAAAAGTGTCCTAAAATCATTCAATCATATTGGGGGGAGTTTTTCAAGATAAGAAATTTCAAGCCTCAGATCTTGGGTAAAGTTTTTGAATTTTCAAATGTTTCGATCACCTGAATGATTAAATCTAAGTGTATGAAATTAATTTATTATCTATATCTTTATAATTTATTAGCTCTATCTTTACAATTTATCAGCTACAATGTATATGTTTATAATTTATCATCTATATGTTTATAAATCATGATATATATATCTCAATAATTTATCATCTATATGTTTATAATTTATCAGCTATATGTTTATAATTCATCAGCTATATGTTTATAATTTGACATATATATATCTTTATGATTCATCAGCTATATGCTTATAATTCATCAGCTATATGTTTATAATTCATCAGTTATATGTTTATAATTTATCACCTATATGTTTATAATTTATGAGCAATATGTTTTTAATTTCACCAGCTTTTGTTTTTGTCTAGTAAACATTGAGATATAGTGCTAAAATATTTGATGTGGATTTTCTAAAGATGACAAAATTTAAGGTTCCGAAGGGTCAAATGTTTACAAAGTCAAATGTATTTATACAAGAATAATTTATGTTAGGTGAATTTTTGATTCGCTACATTTAATTGTTTGGAATCCATCTGTAAAATTAGGCAGATCTGTTTTAGATACCTAAAACTTATGTTTCCCCTTAATGAGGCAATATGTACAACAACCTATCTCGAAAGACAAAAATGATATGGCCCGGACAAGAAAATACTATTTAAAAACAATTATTTGACCCTGAGATCAAAGATCAAGGTCCCACGAAGGTCATTGCAGTATGCGACACACCGCCTTATGGTCATGAACCCACATACCAAATAAATACTATTTAAAAAACCTATTATTCGACTTTGAGGTCAAAAGTCAAGGTACCACGAAGGTCAATACGTATGCCACACACCGCCTTATGGTCATGCACTCACATACCAAATAAATAATATTTAAAAAAACAATTATTTGACTTTGAGGTCAAATGTCAAGCTCCCACGAAGGTCATTATGGTACACAACACACTGCCGTATGGTCATGCACCCACATACCAAATATCATTGACCTATCTTGAAAGACAAAAATGTTATGACTCGAACAAGAAAATACTATTTAAACTAGAGGCTCCCAGGAACCTGTAATAGCTCGCCTGGTTTTCAATTTGACATCTAAAGTTGAAACAGAAAATGGGGTTGCTACACATAATTTTGAAAATGTGCAACCCAAATATCATTTCAACTCAAATTTCTGAGCAAAAGATTTTTATGTGATTTGTATCTCATAATATTCCTGAACGGAATAAACTGGCTGAAAAAATATCACAGGAAAACCCATAATATGTTAAACTACTCATGGCTATATAGCTGCAATTAAAATTTGAGTTCATTTTGATTTGTAATAAAGCAGAGAATGCCAACTAAATAAATTTATATTTTTAGTAACAGCAGCCATTTTGAATGGAGGGTGGGCCTGTCGGACACACTATTGAAAGGGAACCACCCAACGACCATCCCAGTCAAATTTTCTTTAATTTGGTTCAGTGGTTTCAGAGAAGAAGATTTAAATATGATCGTTTATCAAAATATGCCTAATTTCTATAATCGGTAAAACAAAATTCACAGAAAACCCCGAATATATGTTAAACTACTCATTGCGTAGCTGCAGTTAAAATTTGAGCTCATTTTGACTTATACTAATGCAGCAATGGACAATTGAAGAAATGTATATTTTTAGTAACAGCAGCCATCTTGAATGGAGGACGGGGTTGTCGGGCGCAATTTTAAAAGAACCCACCCAGGGACAATCTCTGCTAGGTTTGGTTTAATTTGGTTCAGCGGTTTCAGAGGAGAAGATTTAAATGTAATATTTTTCTTCAAAATAGGACTAATTTGCATAATTGGTATAAATCGGCTGAAAGAACAATTTCACAGAAAAACCCGGAATATATGTTAAATTTTCCTTACCATGTAGCTGCAATTAAAATTTGAGCTCATTTTGACTTATACTATAGCACCAATGGACAATTAAAATTTTATCCCCTGTTTTCTATTTTTAGCTTGGTGGCCATCTTGGTTAGAAGTCGGGATCAACGGACACAATTTTGGAAGAGGACCATATAAATACCAGTCCACGAAAGTTTGGTTGCAATTGGCCAAGTGGTTTCTGAGGAGAAGATTAAAGTTTACGACGTACGACGGACGGACGGACGACGACGGACGACGGACGCCAATTGATGGCAAAAGCTCACATGGCCTTTGACCAGGTGAGCTAAAAACAATTATTTGACCTTCAGTTCAAAGGTCAAGGCCTCACGAAGGTCATTGCGGTACGCGACACATCGTCGTATGGTCATGCACCAACATACTAAATATAATTGACCTATCTAGAAAGAGAAAAAGTTATGGCTCCGCTGAGAAGAAGCAGAAGAAGCGGAAGCGGAAGAAGAAAAGTCAGACTAAAACAATGTCTCCCTTCGTTCGAAGGGGGAGACATAATTAAATACACATGCTTACAATTTCATCACGTATGTGTATTTAGTGAGAATTGAAATATTGGTATTTTATTAAAATTGTCAGTATGTTGTTGAACCTTCAAATGTATCCTTACAATATTATACTCTGACCAATCAAATCTTCTCAATATTATAATTAGTTTGTTAAATACAGAGACTTTCAAGGCTCCATTAGAAGATTTTGAAGATACCAAAGTGGCAATCAGACTCAGAATATCGAAGAAGAACAGACAACACAATGGTCAAAAGAAAAAGTATAAAGGGACAAACAACGAAAAACAAAACATACATATACAACTAAAGATCGAGTAACAGGAACTCCACTAAAAATTGGGGGTGAAGTAATGTGAACGCAGGTTCTCCGGAAGGGTAGAAGCTCCTGCTTCACTAGTGACACCAGTCTAGTTACAAACGCTGTAATAAGTCGTGAGCAAGGAACGGAACGGAAAGTATTTAGGACAAGTGGAAAATATCCATGGTCATTTGTGACACAGATATTCCACAACGGTCAGCCAAGTCATGGTGGCAACCGTAAAATATTCGACGTGATGACTTCAACTTTGCTAAATGGAACCCTTGGTTCAGTAGCTTCCTTGTTAGCAGCATCCCTCTATCAAGGAAGTCCTGATAGGAACCACAAGATCTGGAATATTGTATCATCTGCGAGATATATACTCCATATACAGGTGCTGCTGGAATATTGCTACATATACTAGTAAATAGAAAGTTCAAAATGGGAAAAACTGAAATCATCTCTTTTGTCGTAAAGTTTCGATCTTAACCGACTCTCACTAGGTGTAGGTCAAGGTTTGAAGCAGACCTATCTGTATTTGTGGTATCCTTTTTTTCAAGCTCAATGGGATAGATGCGAATAACAAAATCACCAAACCTAGAATTATTTAGTGAACGTGAAATTAAAGGATCGGAGTAGCTAGGAAATCCGAAGCATTTATTAAGATTAAAGTGCTTACGTATTTGAATATTATGCACTGTATTATTGATATAGTGTTGTATTGCTTGATTAATATGAATTATTGTTACTCTTCGTTTTTATATTTATTTATAAACTAAATTCCACTTTTCAGTTACTGTTTTTTTTTTTGCAGAAACCTTCCAAGCCATGTCATTAACGGCTTCAAAAAATGTAGATCATCTTTTGTAATGAATGCATTGGAGTACGCATGCCTAAAGTTTGCAAAGATGTATGCGGTTTGTTCGATTTGCTGTAGAAAATAATATGATAATATGATGTTCCTCTAAAGAATAAAAATCTAACCTTGTAAAATGAACCGGGCACAAAATCATTAACCTGTATTATACATTTGATAAAAGATATGTATATTTCTTGAATGACTTATGATATGAAATGAGTATTGTGGTTTTTTTGTAAGATATGCTCTAGATTACAGCCATACCGGTTTGACTGCAAAACATTTTATATAAAAATAATTATGTATAATGAATTAAAATTACAAAATTGAATTCAAATAAATGTTTACAATAACGGACACTACAACTGTCTTTCTAGTAAATAAATATCCCATTTGACATCTGTGAAATTGTTTTTCCCGATATTGAAATATCGTCTGATTTATATCAGTGTGAGTACTTGTACATATATTTAATGTGTACTTTGTGTATATGTTCTATTATTTTAAGTGGATTTATAGATGTGTGATCACACAATATTGAAATGTAGCAACTGCCGTACTGATTTTGTCCTTGAAATGCTACATCCAAATGGGTAATAGTATAGAGGATTACAAGACGGCCATTGGACTGTCTAATATCAAGAACGGGTGTCTGTGTTGACTGGTAAATTTTCGGGTAGAATCACATCAACATATTATGTTAACTAACTTACAGTGTTCGGCTCTTGCGTTATCTTTCTTCTACAGAGTACGATTCCGGAAATTAAAATAGTCTTCCTGTCATTTGTATTACAATTTATCCTAAAT
Organism: Gigantidas platifrons; assembly: GCA_002080005.1. Classification (NCBI taxonomy): domain Eukaryota; kingdom Metazoa; phylum Mollusca; class Bivalvia; order Mytilida; family Modiolidae; genus Gigantidas; species Gigantidas platifrons. Next base: position 159,656 of record MJUT01030950.1, read on the forward strand.
ATAGGTGATGTAGAGACACATCCTGGTCATGGTACGTATAATTGGATTCCACTGGTGAACATTACCATTAATAATGTAGACAACTATATTTCCATTAGAAGTGTTAGAAATAAATTACTAAAAGAACCATCAGAAATTAACTATCATTATGCCTCTGTGGCTTTTTGTAACGTAATTACAAGAGTCGTGGAATATGTGTGTAAAATAATCATTGTGTTCTCATCAAGAGTGCAGTTGGCATGATGGCAAAATCAAGCTTTATTCATGGCTTATATACATGATGGGCCATGTGTTCGCTACCTTCTAGATTGGTGACCATTTCCCTGAAGAGATGTTTACCTGATGATCCTGATTGTTGTGTTGTTATTAATGAACAACAATTTATAATTATCTGTTGATAATCATTCATAATGTAATATTCATATCGCGGATAAACAAGTTAACGATAAGCGTTATGCTTTCTCATATTTGGTAAACTGCTAAAATCACATACTGTGTTTCTATATGGAATATATGATCACGAGCCATGTGGACTTCCAAGAATGAACATAAACATTTTTTATATAACTTGATGTTCTTATATTAGGAATGGGATTCAGATTCGGCATCACCACTATAGGTATTAATAAAAGTTGCACAATTATTTTGATCTTTCTTTTAAAACTCATTCCGTCATATATTTTACGATGTCTAAAGAGTGGTGCTGGTTCATTTAAACGGGAAGTCTGGCTATATGATATAGGTAATAAACACATTTTTTTTTCTCGAAAAAAAAAATAGAAATACATGACCGGAGAACCCTCCTCTGCCAATTTGACGATGTAGATGACATGAGTAGTCAAACTACCATTTGAAACATTTCTCGAATTGGGAGTGTATTCCAATCAAGACAATTACTGTTTGATCTAATGACAAACCATGGTTCACCATTGAAATCCTGAAAGAAATAAGTATCAAGGACCGACTTCCCAAAGTAATGTTTAAAAATCATAGAAACTCTGATATTTGTAAATATCAAAACATAGAAACAGGGTTAATAATTTGCTTTAGAAATCGTAGAAGAAAAATTTGAAACTTAGATAACATTATTTTTGATTGATTGATTGATTGGTTGATTGATTAATGTTTAACGTCCAGCGAGCAATCGGTCAGCTATCTTCAGGACTAGAACATGTTTACAATAAATCAATATGTAGGTTGAAAACGGGGGACGGATAGGCCAATGGGAAAACAAATTTAAACCCCACGGAACTCGAAACAAGGAAAGGTGATGGGTAGGGATGGATAATTTAGCCAGTGCAACATGTCTCCTATGGACCACTCATCATGAGCATAATGCTCATCATGAGCTGTTACACTGGGTTCTTTAACGTGCGAAGAAGGTGGCAATTTCTTTACACGGGACCTCGGTTTTATTTACGTCTCATCCGAATGACAGGATGGTTGTGAATTTATACACCCCGCACAACCGACGAACGCCCCTTCAAACAGAAGAAGCTCTCGGTCCCATTTCTATATCCCGAGGTTCCCGCAGGGTTCATTATTTTTGAAAATTAATCAAATAATAAAGCTTATGGGGAAAATAGAAAACTGATTTTAAAGTCGAATACAGGATCTGGTAAGTTTCTTCCTTTTCAAAGTACAATTAATGATCAAAATCTAGAAGAGGCTGCTGATGATGACGAGGAAAAATGTGACTTGATAAAAAAGTACTTTTGTGTAACATCTAAAATTGGATGAAGCAAATTCGCACCTCCCCGATATAGAATTGAAAAAAATATATATAATACAACCAATCTTAATGTAAGTGTCAAAGAAATTTGACATAATTCAAATTCTTCATGCAAACAAGGCATCGGGACCGGATGTCATCAGCCACAAAATGACCAAATAAAATAGCATTACCTTTGCAAATAATATTCAATAAATCTCTCCAATAAAATAAATATCCGACGAACTGGAAACTAGCTCATGTTATTGCAGTATATAAAAAATGTGATTCTTCATTGCCGTCTAATTACAGACCAATATCACTTATAAGCTGTTATGGGGAAGACAATGGCGAGAGCTACATGTATTAGTATACAAACATGTTTATTACATCTCTATCAAAATAGATTTATATATGAATATCAATCCGGTTTTCTTTCCAGGTATTCAACAGTACATCAGTTATTAGAAATTTATAATGACATTTTAAGTTCATTGGAGACTAAGGAAGCAAATTCTTTTGTATTTTGTGACTTTTTTAATGCATTCGATAAAGCTTGGTATTCTACATACAATGAAAGTATATGCTATAACTGGGAATTTCATTAATCGATTTAATACCAAACTACTATTTGAAAAAAGTAATGCAGAAAACATGGCTGGCATGTTGTCTCTTTGTCATATTAAGTTATTGACCAATCTATCACTTTTTCTAAAGGGTTTAAATATATTGTTCTCATCAATGTCATATCTGTTCCCTGGGTTTTTTTCTTTCTTTTTTTTTTCTATTTACTAATTAACATATTTACTAATTAGTGTATAATGTGTGTATTAAATATATTAATGTATGTTTGTATTTATGTATGTATATTTGTTTGCTCATGTTGCACTTCGTGCCTGAGTTGAATTAATAAAAATCTTTTGTATCTTGAATCTTGAATTTTGACCCTTAAGACGTCTACTCCGAATTATATGATATATGATGAATTAGGTAGATATCCGGTCGTAATCGACATTAAAATTATAATTATTTCTTTTTGTGCAAAAATTATTTGTGGAAAACAATCCAAAATATCATGCATTATGTATAGTTTATCACACCTTTTGTATTCGCAACAAAATTTCGATATTAAATGGATACAATTATTGGAAAAAATATTAAACGAAACTGGTTTTTCTAATATATGGCAAACGTATACTTTCAAAAGCATCGAGTGGCTAAAACAAAGTATAAAGCAAACATTGTTAGACCAGTTTCTACAGGATTGGAATTCGTCAGTCCATAATTCCCCTAAATCATTTAATAATAGCATTTTCAAAACTGATTTTAAATTTGAAGAATATTTTAATATTTTAGATGAACATAATTCCCTTCTTTGATGTAAATTTAGAACTACAAATCTTAAATTGCCCATAGAAAAGGGAAGATGGAGTAATATTCCTAGGGAAAATCGCTATTGCGAACTTTGTCAAAAGAATCAAATTGGAGACGAATATCATTACATATTTGAATGTACTAATGTAAGAGCAAAGCGTACTTCACTACTTCCAAAACATCTAATTGAACGTCCCAATATAATAAAATTCAAAAATTTAATAACTAGTGAACGAAACAAATCCTGCAAAAACTATAAATATGATAGTTTGTCCTCCCGGCTAATTCCATCTGTCGATTTACTGTATTTGTACATATTGTATATAGTTTCATATGTTCATGTATTTGTAACTACTCTGTATATGTGCTATACACTGTCAGTTTGAGAAATAAAGATATAACAAATACCGTAGTCATTTAAAAGGTAGACAACAAAAAGTTATAATTTTTCAACATATTGTGAAATATTTGCAGGAGTTTCACTAGACTCAGTCCTTGGACCTCTCTTATCTATTTGAATTATATTGTTGACAAACTTATATCATTGAGCAGATTATTTACAGATGACACTTCGTTCGGTTATTCAAATTAGGACACAATACATTTGAAAAATTTTATTGATCATGATTTAAATGAAATGGACATATGGTCAAAAAGTGGCTTATGTCATTTAATCCTGAGAAAACAGAAATCATGATTTTCACTAATCGTAGCATTCCAGAAAATCTTGATTTCTCTTTTAATGGTAAATCAATGTCCATTACCACTTGTCATAAACATTTAGGCATTATATTTTGCAATGATGCTAAGTGGAATACCCATGTTGATAATATTCAGGGTAGTCTATCTAAACATTTGAAAATTCTACGTAGACTGAAGTTTTTGAATATGCATGTGAACTATGGGATTGGAAATTCACACAAACTGTGACAACTTCAACTTCAAGCTGACATAATTGTTACAGGCTTACTTATTTTCACAAAAACTAAAATTGTATATATCGTAACAGGTTGCGAATTACTATCATTGAGACGGAAGAGAAAGCAAATTCAACTCTTTCATAATATAGTTAATACAAATACTCCTAAGTATCTTTGTATATTATTACTCTCACCATACAAAGTACATCAGTGTATCCGTTGAGAAATGTGAATGATATTATCTTACCGTTCTGTAGACTGTCCTCAACTAGAGATTCTTTTATCTCCTCCACAATAAAAATGTGGAATAGTTTAAATGACACTATTCGAAACGTTGATTCCATATCAAAATTGGGGCCCGGGTGGCTCAATGAGTTAGGTCGCTGGATCTAACAACTCATACACGCCTATCACTAATATGGCGTGGGTTCGCACCCGGGTTTGTAAATTACAAAAAAGGTGCACTCGACTTGCTGCCGCAAGTGATAAAGTTTACAAGTTGCTTGCCTATGGTCGGTAGTTCCATCCGGGTACTCCAGCTTCTTCAACCACTAAAACTTGTCGCCATGATATAGCTGAAATATTTTGAAAGTGGCGTTAAAACACCACAAATCAATAAATCAATCAACCATATAAAAATTCAAATCAGAATTAACGAAAATCAACGAAACTGACAATCATACTCTTCCTTAATATTATTTGTATGGCCGTCGTAAAATTAATAATATCTTAACCCAGCTATGAAGTTCAGCTTCGGTTTTGAATTATGATTTATTTCGAGTTGGAATAGTAGTTGATTCATCTTGTCAATGTGGTGTTACCCTTGCAAATTTAATACATTTCTTTTTGGATTGGCCAATATACTTAGAAGCTAGAACTACATTGATAGGTCATCTCAATATGGTTACAACCTGCAATACTCTGGATATCAAGGGTTTAGGCATGGCTAACACAAACATTTTCTCATTGTTCATTTTTGTTTATTTGCATCATTGAATAGTCATGTCTAAATACAGTATCTGCCAATATTGAAAACAAAATTCACCCTGTCGTTTTCTCCATAGCACATCCTAAATATAGCAATTTTGGAAGTATTCTTGACCCCAGATGGTAATACTACTTTCGAAAGCTTCTAACAGATATACACATTTATTTCTGGTTGAAAGGGAACATTTTGGCTTTAATACACTTGAGAGTGTTATTGTTAAGTAAATATGAAATAGATAGCATATATGAATATCCTGTTTGGAGATAATCATATGCAAGCAAGGCAGTTGAAATTGGAAAAAAGATGGGATGCCCTGAAATACCGTCCTGGTATTATCAATCTGAATTAAAAAAAATCCTGTAGATCAATTTCCATAGACAAATGTCAGTAAAGAATATACATATAGACATCATTGCACCAAATTTTACAAACTTTTACCGTCAGATTTTTAAGATATTTAAAATTATGTTTTTTATGAATGGCCCCCAGAAAAAAATTAAATTGTCAAGGGAAATTATTACACTCTCTTTATTTGTGAGATACAAAAAAATAGTTACCAAAGTTACCAATAACTAAAAGCTTTTGAATTCTTATATTAGTCATAGTAGATGTCCAAATTGCATTTTTTTTAATTTTCAGGTCGGATGGCGAGCGGTGGTTTGAGGTTGACTTTACTCGATTAATTCATTACAAAAAAAAAACAGACAGCATCCCAGCTGCATTGTTCAATTCCTTTAAATTCATTGTTCCAGTAGTATTCATTTGATTATGGTTATTCTTTAGTAAAAATTTTTAAGTGAGACAGAGAGAATCAAGTATTACACACAAATTATTTCCCCAAACATAGTTTTCCACTTTTTTACTACCATAAAAATAATTTACACCTTGCTTTATCTGATGTTCTCGTAGGAAGTATACTTTTGATTGGCTAATAAGATGCTTCCAAAACTTCAGGGAAGCCGTGCTGTGAGAGAAAATCAATAATATCTCCCATCTGTATGCTGTCTATTTACAGTATGCACAGCAGACGACGTCTCTCACATATTGCCTGTGTGGTGTGTTTCATACGCCACAAAAAAATCAATAATCGCATGTTGTGTATTTAATAATAAAGCATCGCTGGAAACTAAAGAAAAGCTTAAATACACTTAGTTATTTTCCATTTATCACATATTGCCGTGTTGTGTATATCATATGGCACAGAAAATCATATGACATCGCTGTCCATGTGCACTGCAGCAGATGACACACATTTCACTAGATGACAGAAAATCAATAATCGTTCTCTGTGACCTTTGTCCAAAGACACACGTAATTTATGTTTTTCCTATTATAAGGACATACTTATAAATGTTGGAACATTCAGATGGAAATGTTATCAGTCTCACCTTCTAACAATACCACTGTCCTTTAAAACGGGATATATAGCATCTCGAGACTGATAACATATAATAGCAATCGTTGAACACTTATTTCTTTTCTCTGTTTTCTGAAATATCAATCTTTCTCAAACTGTCAGCAATCATATTTTTGGAATAGAGGTTATTTTGAGGGAATTTATATATGGGAGAATTTTACATTTCACCTACAAACTGAAAAAGAAGTACACTTTATGAATGAGATGGTGTGTTTACACAAAGCCTAAATTCCTTGAAAATAGCCATTATTATTTATAGAGGTATAACAAATTCAGCTGGTTTGATGTTGACCAACGCAATTGAGGATTTTATGCAACGGTGGAGTTATATATTATAATTAGACAAGCCAAAACAAAAAAGTAAGATGATTTATCTTCATGTTCTGTGTTACTAATATTCACAGACTGTCATGAATAACTGAAAAATAATACAAAATTCAGCAAAATATAACAATGTATGACATGACCACAATGTAAACATATCTTGTTTACAATCCTGAAATTTTCGGGTCACTTAATAATTATTTGAAGGTCAAAACGGTGCAAACATGTTCATGGGGGCATTGCAAATGTATTTCATGAAACATACATCATATAGTTTCAATATCTCTTCTAAAATCACTACATTTATTCCAACATGACACTTTCTTTTCAATATATTGATTTTTGTTCATACAAATATATTTCAGCATTAAGTTTGTTCAATGTGACCATTTTATCTAAATAAATCATCACCAGGGGTAAGTGATTTCCTGACGAATAAAGCAATTGTACTATAGTTTCATTATATCTGGTGTATATATTTAATATTTTTTATTTGACAAACCCTTGAAATTCATTGCAAGAAAAGGTTTCTCACACAAAATGTGTTATGCTCCTGGCCTTTTTAACACCATGTTTCGATAGCAATTTTTTTTTAAAGAGATATTTCAATGATATTATGTGGGCACAAGCATATAATAAGAACATACTTTTATTAGCAGCATTAAGATATAAAAAGACAAGGAGCACAGCTATAGAGAGTTTATATAAGGAAAAGGAGTCATTTTTTTAAATACTGACCCCTATCGAATGTAAACAATCTGTGTTGCAAAGAAGCTTGGAACTGAGGGGGATTTTCAAACACACAGGTGACCATATCGTCGAAAAGACAATGAAAAAAGGGATGTCTCCCATACCCAAAGCATACACCCTTAAATGCAACAATGTCAATTTAACCTATGCACACAATTGTATTATATTTAAATATGTTTTTGATTACATTATATATTCAAAAAGATTCCTTATCACTGAAATGAATTGCGTGAAAATGCACATCATATGCATCCATCTTAATTTTTCCTTCAGTCTGTGAATATTTATCATCGATTGGTTATTAGTGCTATATATAGTAGTTGCATTCCTTTGATGTACCTATTTAATATAGCAAGTTGTAATTTGGAGAAGACTTCATAAGTGTATTTAACTTCTGTCTATTCCATTTTGTCTATATAATTCGCAAATACAATATGCTTAAACTAAACTAATTTGAATATTTTGTGTAAATTGTTCTTAATCTAGCTCAAATGTAGATATACTTGTATTGTTAGTGACAACATAGAATAAAATAAGAGGAATACTTACAGCTCTTTAAGGTATTTCAAGTTGTTGAACATGCCTGATTTGATAGATGTGATTTTATTGTCATACAAATCACTGCAAGATAAATAAATATATATATATGTATATATATATCAGTACTTGAAACTTGTATACTCTATGTGATGACATTTCAATGTAAGACATTGAATAAAGTATAACAAGTTGTTTTATAAGTCTTTTTGATGATTGATGATTTGATTAATAAAATGAATAACTAAATACATCACACTGTCAGAACAACTCCAGTATATAATCGGAAAAGCTTAGGCACATGGGCAAAATAGCTACCTCTGATGTTGATTGTGTTAGAATTGGCTGCAAAAACACACACGCACGTATTGTTCTTAAATAATAGTCATTCAGCATCATAAATTGATTATCAATGAATCTTATATTTGAGCATCATGATCATCATATTACATCGGACATCACAAACAACGCATGTTTGTGCTCTAATCAAAGAACTTTTCATGGTGGTGACATTTCAACGTAAGACATTGAATAAAGTATGACAAGTTATTAATAAGTCTTGATTATTGATGAGTTGATTGATAAAATGGATAACTAAATACACCACACTGTCAGAACAACTCCAGTATATAATCGGAAAAGCATAGGCACATGGGCAAAGTAGCTACCTTGGAATTTGATTGTGTTAGAATTGGCTGCAAATACACACATGCACGTATTATTCTTAAATAATAGTCATCCAGCATTTTAAATTGATTATCAATGAACCTTAAATTTGAGCATCATGGCCATCATATTAAATCGGACATCGTAAACATTGGGTGCTTGTCCTCTAATCAAAGAACTTTTCATTCCAATAAACTCTGGTAATCCTACATACTAAATTACTAGTTACGACAAAGAGGACATGTTGGCTAATCAAAAGTTATTCATGTCATTAATGAATTTCTCATTAAAGAGTAATATAATGACTTTCGTACTTTATTTTGGATCCCAAAATTTCCGAGGAATCCATACAGAGAAAGATATTTTACAGATTCTTCTAGTTCTTCAACACAATAAAACTGCCTATATCTATGACTAAACGTTCGTCCTCAGTCAAAGAAGGACTGCAATCATAGTGTAGCAAAGTCTATTCACGTAGTAGCTTCAATGCCATGTGGATACTGAAATACTCTTATGAACTTCTGAATAATTTTAATTCTCGTTTTTATTCTCGAGAAGTTCATCTGTTCAAAGAAACACCTCAAGAGTATGCAAACCATTCCTCTAGAAAATGCATAAACATGTTTAAAGAAATCATTTGCAATGCAGTTAAATTTAAAATGGTAACCAACAGCACAAATTTATATTTTTCAGTCATGAATTAACTTGTTTTTTTTAGTCAAGCACGAAAAAAGACAAAATGCGCAACACAGGAAATGGAATCATCAATACGTTGGAGTTCGCTATCGATAATATATCTGTAGAGTTCGGAGGGCACATTTACCAGCAATTTGTTTTATATTTTAACAAAACAATGCCTATTACATGTATTGACATATTAGGTTTATACTTTTGTACAAATCATACTAAATAATACTCACAGATATTGTAAGTTTGGTAGATGGTTGAAAGTGTTGTCCTCTATCACTGGTATGTCATTGCTGGATAAATCCCTTTAAATAGTCATCAAATATATGTTTATACTTCATTAATTCTGTAGCTTTCTGTTTTGACTTAAACAATGCATATAGCAAAATATTGCGTAATTCTGAGTTGATTCAATACAATGTATTTATATTCTTCTCAGGAAAAATAAACAAGCCATTCTTATTAATGTAGATATTTACAAATGTGGACTTTACATTGGTCTCAATTATTAAGTGCCCTCAATCGTTACCTGTTGCACTGTACTTGTACTTTGTGATTAGAATAATAAAATATATTTTATTTTGTTGTAGAATTTGAATATGGATGGGCATGTGCTAATTGAACGGATGGACATGCGATATATCGAGTTAGGATGGGCAGGTGCTAACTGCACCTAGCTGATTAATCGAATCCTACCGTCAAATGGCTTTTAAGATAATGGAAAACATAAACATTTTTTAAAAGTGCTAGAGAAATATGCTCTTTCTTAAAAGAGGCCTTTGAAATTAGAAAATTTCACTTCGTGTCAGCTGGACCTACCGATAAGACCTCCACAACGCCACCGAATGACCTCCATTGCCTTTGGCTGAATAGCGTCGATTTACGATACTACAGGTCTTTTAATTCACTTTTACCGAAGAATAATATCGAATACCCTCAAACAGGACCCCCTTTTCACACAATAAATGTCGACGCATTTTCAAAACTTAACCTTGTGTGACCTAACACGCAAAGCTGACCTGATCATCCGACTTTACCACAAAGTGTTTAGAAAAAAACAGGACTTGTTTTCTGAAGAGAAATAGTTTATCAGTTGCCAAAATGATTTAAGAGTTCCGTCTGAAATGCTTCATAATGTAAAACTTAATGAGATATGAAATAGTATCGACTGACCTAAAAAGTTGATAGAATTATCAGCTTCAAGACCACCACTGGATGGAACCAGAAGCACCTCCAGACCGCCACCGCTCGAGAGGTGTTATGCGTGGTATTTATCCAATAAGCATTTTGAATTTGAATTTTAAATTCAAAGTGGCCTTCGAGAATAAGGCTAATATCAAAATTACAGAACACCGAGCAATCTTCCAAAGGGAAAGGTAAAACTCATAAGTCAACAAACAGACAAAATCAGTCAACGACCGGAAAACTGGAAAACCACAATGGCGCTGACTTGGTACAGGAATTTCCAAGGAAATGGTGGGTTCAATCAGATTTTACGGCACCAAACCTCCCAGTTTCAATACGGTTAAAAGGTTCCTGTTGTCACTATAGCAGCATTTTAAACACTACTGGGACAAAATAAGTATAATAGTAATCAACGCAGTACTTTATGAAAATTCATTGTTTATTATCGTCTCCGCAGAAGGTTTAACTAAACGGTCATCTTCTTACATAATTTAATTTCAAATGAGATGTTGAATGACTTCATGTCTAAAACATGATTACTTAATCCTTATCTTTATACATTTTCCATATTTACTTTATGAAAATCCATCGTTTATTATCTTCTCTGTAGAGACAGACTATTTTTCGACAAGATCTTGGTGTCGGAATATAAACTTTTTTAAGAGATCGAATAAGGCGAATCTTTTTTATAGCCCTGGTCCAGTAGCCTGTTTCTCAGATGTAGCTGGCTTTTAAAGAAATCAGAGTAATTGCTACTGGTCCTTGCATGACGAATCAATTGCGAGATGTAGACACCATATGCAGGAGAAGCTGGTATATTGCTGCACATATCTGGAAAATTTATGATTTTAAAATTGAAGTCATCCCGTTTATCATAAATTTTAGTACTGAGTTGACCACTGTCGTCAAGTTCGAGGTATAAGTCCAAAAATAATGCGAACGAAACTGTATCTGTGGTCTCCTTAATTTCCTACTCTAGAGGATATATCAATGGAAGAAATTCTGCAAATCTAGGATTATTGATTGATTAAGCGTCATCAACATACCTGTATGTGAAATTAAAGGCTCTAGCTTCATGAATTTTCTTATCTTTTACAAGATTTTGAAGAAACTGCTACTCATATGAGTATAAAAATAAATCGGCTAGAAGAGGGGTACAATTCGTACCCATTGGTATTCCGACGACCTGCTGACGAAGTGTTCCTCCAAATATACTAGGTCAAGTGTAGAATACTCTATAGTGAAAGCATTTTGACTATTTCATACAAAAAGTGTCATCGATATAATCAACAACCATCAATATGAACGCATCCATCAACCAAAACAATAATAAAGATGAAATTTTATCCGCCTGTTCCTTTCACTGTTACACCAGTCTCCAATAAAAGACCACTCTCTGACAGCCCAACTGATCTATCGGCTACTCAAAAGCAGCACATTAGACACATTCGTAGACATAACTCTATTGGTGATCTCCGAGATATTGGACACAATCCTGCCGCCAAAGCCCCTGCACCTATGTAATTAAAGCAAGGATCCATACATGGGTAGACAGTCATATTAAACCCCTGATTGAAACTATCAATAAACAACAACCAACAATTTCTGACCAAGAGGGGAAAATACTGTTCAAACAATAAACTAGCCGAACAAAGTGCTAAAATATCAAAATTTGAGCATAAAACTACAGAACAAGTGTGGACAACTAAGAACAATATGTTGAAATAAATGCTCTGTATAATAAAATGTCAGAACTTGAAATTCCAATGGAGAGTCAAGAACAGTATTCCAGAAAAAAAAGAGTCTCAAACTTCATAATATACAAGTACTAGTTGATTAAAGTGGAAGAATTGTACACCTATTAGATATTGATAAGCTCATTCACCAAGTCTGTAACGCAAAACATGGTTTATATATGAGCATACATGACATTGAGAGATCACATGTAATAGGAAAGGTGACAAATAACAAGTCTCCAGTTATTTTCAAGTGTTTATCATATAGAATAAGAAACAGTGTCTACACCAACAAGAAAGCTCTTAAAGGTGACCGACATGGTATGTTTATAACTGAGAATCTCACTAAGTACAGGACTGAGCTGGTTAAAAAAACTTTCTCAGCTAAAATACTCTAAAGAAATTTATACATATTGGACATCTGATGGTAGAATTTATGTCAAGAAGACTGAAACAAGCAGGAAACAAACAGGAAACAATTTTGATGACTTTATGAACTTTGAAAGGTCCAACCAACAACACACATCCTCCCAGTCAAGTGGCATTGAAGAGCCACAACATTATACACTACTACATGTATATTGCTAGCATATTATTAGTTGTATTTATTTCTGTAAGACTTTATATTTCTAGCATATTATTAGTTGAATTTATTTCTGTAAGACTTTATATTGCTAACATATTATTAGGTGTATTTATTTCTGTAAGACTTTATATTGCTAACATAGTATTAGTTGTATTTATTTCTGTAAGACTTTATATTGCTAACCTATTATTAGTTGTATTTATGTCTGTAAGACTTTATATTGCTAACATATTATTAGTTGTATTTATTTCTGTAAGGTTTTATATTATTATCATATTTGTTTTTCTTCTACCTATTCAATATGTATGTGTATTATGTATCATTCTTAGTTCTATAATGGACTCCTTTTGATAACATCTATGTGAGAAAAAGATCAAAAATTATAAAAACTTTAACATTACATGTTATGGTCAATTACCATTGTTTCAATAATTATAACCCTGAAGCTTGTTGAATAATCCCATATCCTCCTAGAATAATCATAAATATTAAGGTTCTGATCTTGGGTAAGGTTTTTAAATTTTCAAATGTTTGATTAAAGTGAACGAAATTAATTTATCATCTATATCTTTATAATTTATCAGCTGTATCTTTATAGTTTATCATCTATATGTTTATGATTTATCAGCGATATCTTTATATCCGTCGTATTAATCTAGTTACACACCCGGTAATAGTCGTGAACGAGGGTAAGGACCGGGAAGTATTTACGACAAGTGGAACATATCCGTGGTCATTTGTGACACATGTATTCCATAACGGCCAAGCAAATCATGGTGGCGAACGTAAAGATGTTCGAAGTGATGACTTCAACTTTACTAAAAGTAACCCTTGGTTCAGCAGTTTCATTGTTATCAGCAATCCTCTATCAAGGAAATCCTGATATCATCTGAGTGATATATACTCCATATGCAGGTGCTACTAGAATGTTGCTACATATAAATGGAAAGTTCACAATGGGAAAATTGAAATAATCTCTGTTGTCGTAAAGTTTCGTTCTTAACCGACCCTCACTCTCTATTTTGAGGTGTAGGTCAAGGTATGAAGCAGACCTATCTGTATTTGTAGTATTCTTTATTTCAGGCTCAATGGGATAGATGCGATCAACAAAATCACCAAGCCTAGAATTATTTAGTGAACATGAAATTAAAGCATTGGGCTAGCTAGGAAATCCGAAGTATTTTTTTAGATTAAAGTGTTTCAATATTTGAATAATATGCAATGCATTATTGATATAGTGTTGTGTTGGTTGATTGATATGACTTAGTGTTACTTTTCATTTTTATATTTATTTATAAACTAAATTCAACTTTTCAGTTACTGTATTTTGTAGAAACCTTCCAGGCATTATTATTAACGGCTTCAAAAAATGTAGATGATCATTTGTAATGAAAATATTGAAGTACGCATGCCTAAAGTTTGCACAAAATATTTGCGGTTTGTTCGATTTGCTGTAGAAAATAATATGATAATATGATGTTCATCTAAAGAATAAAATCTTGAATTGCTTTCAAACGTACCATACACATTTAGATTTGATCTCGTCTGCAACAAAGCTAGGGAATTAATACGATTGTTTATGTGCTTTTAACCTTGTAAAATGAACGACGCTCAAAATCATTAACCTGTATTATACATTTGATACAAGATATTTGTTTTTGTTAAATTACTTATTATATGAAATGAGCATTGTGTATTTTGTGAGATATATATCCCAATATGTTTCTAAGTGTACATATATTAGTATACTCAGGTTGCCTTATAATAATAGAAAAAAAATCTACTTTGGATTACAGTCATATCGCTCTGACTGCTAAACATTTTATTCGACTCTTGCGTTATCTTTCTTCTACAGAGTACGATTCCGGAAATTAATATAGTTTTCCTGTCATTTGTATTACAATTTATCCTAATTACCGGTGATGTAGAGACACACCCTAGTTCTGGAACGTATAATTCGAATCCACTGGTGAACATTACCATTAATAATGTCGACAAATATATTTTCATTTATTGAAGTGTTAGAAATAAATTACGAAATTGCACTTTCTTCAAAATTTCGCTGATGAATCTGATATACTATAAATTTAGATGTGATTATGAATAACGATGATTTATCACTTGATTTCATTTCAAATACCGTCATCAGGAAAGATCTTAATAACTCAGGTGGTGGGCTTCTCATTTATTCTAAATATGATATATCTGTTGAACGTGTAACTGGCTTAGAAAACGAAACAATCTGGATAAACGTTCGAGCTAGAGGTCAAACCTTCCTTTTGTGTAACACTTATCGACCTGCATGGACAATGAATACCGAATATGACTAAATCAGACAATAGGGATGGGTGCCAGGTAAACGATAATATTGTGATTTTGGGTGATTTTAATACCGTCTTATTCATAGCTAATAATACTTTAATAGAAACTATGATGCTGTTTAGCTTAGTCAATATTATTAGATTTACAGACCATAGTAATACTTTACTTCATCCTCTGAGCTCTGCTTCATCCTATTATTATTAGTGATAATGTGAATTATATCTATTCTGATGTCTTAAAAGAATCATAAGAAATTAACTATCATTATGCCTCTATGGATTTTTGTAGCGTAATTAAAAGAGTTGTGGAATATTTGTGTAAAATAATCATTGTGTTCTTGTCAAGAGTGCAGTTGGCATGATGGCAAAACCAAGCTTCAATTAAGGCATATATAAATGATGGGCCATGTGTTCGCTACCTTCTAGATTGATGACCAATTCCCTGAAGAGATGTTTACCTGATGACCCTGATTGTTGTGTTGTTATTAATGAACAACAATTTATAATTATCTGTTTATAATCATTCATAATGTAATATTCATATCGCGGATCAATAAGTTAACGATAAGCGTTATGCTTTCTCATATTTGGTAACCTGTTAAAATCATATACTGTGTTTCTACTTGGAATATACGATCACGAGCCATGTGGACTTTCAAGAATGAACATAACCATTTTTGATATAACTTGATGTTCTTATGTTAGGAATGGGATTCAGATTCTGCCTCACCACTATAGGTATTAATAAAAGTTGCACAATTATTTTCATCTTTCTTTTAAAACTCATTCCGTCAGATATTTTACGATGTCCAACGAGTGTTGCTGGATCATTTAAACGGGAAGTCTGGCTATTATATAGGTAATAAACATTTTTTTTTCTGGAAAAAAATAGAAATAAATGACCGGAGAATCCTCCTCTGCCAAATTGATGATGTAGATGACATGAGTAGTCAAACTACCATTTGAAACATTTCTCGAATTGGGAGTGTATTCCAATCAAGACAATTACTGTTAGATCTAATGACAAACCATGGTTCACCAGTGCAATCTTGAAAGAAATACGTATCAGGGACCGACTCCCCAAAGTAATGTTTAAAAATAATAAAATCTCGGATATTCGTAAACATCAAAACATAGAAACAGGGTTAATAATTTGCTTTAAAAATCGTTCAAAAAAAAGTTGAAACCTGGATAACATTATTTTTGATTGATTGATTGATTGATTGATTGATTGATGTTTAACGTCCAGCGAGCAATCGGTCAGCTATATTCAGGACTAGAACATGCTTACAATAAATCAATATGTAGGTTGAAAACGGGGGACGGATAGGCCAATGGGCAAACAAATTTAAACCCCACGGAACCCGAAACAAGGAAAGGTGATGGGTAGGGACGAAAATTTAGCCAGTACAACAGGTCTCCTATGGACCATTCATCATGAGCATAATGCTCATCATGAGCTGTTACACTGGGTTCTTTAACGTGCGAAGAAGATGTCAATCTCTTTACACGGGACCTCGGTTTTATTTACGTCTCATCCGAATGACAGGATGGTTGTGAATTTATACACCGCGCACAACCGACGAACGCCCCTTCAAACAGAAGAAGCTCTCGGTCCCATTAATATATCCCGGGGTTCCCGCGGGGCTCATTATTTTTGAAAATCCATCAAATAATAAAGCTGATGGGGAAATTAGGAAACTGATTTTTAAGTCGAATACAGGATCTGGTAAGTTTCTCCCTTTTCAAAGTACAATTAATTATCAAAATCTAGAAGAGGTTGATTATGATGACGAGGAAAAATGTGACTTGATAAAGAAGTACTTTTGTGTAACATCTAAAATGGGATGAAGCAAATTCGCACCTCCCCGATATAGAATTGAAAAAAAAAATATAATATTACCAATCTTAATGTAAGTTTCTAAGAAATTTGACATAATTCAAATTCTTCATGAAAACAAGGCATCGGGACTGGATGTCATCAGCCACAAAATGTCCAAATAAAATAGCATTACCTTTGCAAATAATATTCAATAAATCTCTCCAATAAAGTAAATATCCGACGAACTGAAAACTAGCTCATGTTATTGCAGTATAAAAACAAATGTGATTCTTCATTGCCGTCTAATTACAGACCAATATCACTTATAAGATGTTATGGGGAAGACAATAGCGAGAACTACATGTATATACAAACATGTTGATAACATCTCTATCAAAATAGATTTATATATGAATATCAATCTGGTTTTCTTCCCAGGCATTCAACAGTACATCAGGTATTATAAATTTATAATGGCATTTTAAGTTCATTGGAGACTAAGGAAGCAAATTGTTTTGTATTTTGTGACTTTTCTAATGCATCCAATAAAGCTTGGTATTCTACATGCAATGAAAACATATGCTATAACTGGGAACTTCATTAATCGTTTTAACACCAAACTAATATTTGAAAAAAGTAATCCAGAAAAATTGGCTGGCATGTTGTCTCTTTGTCATATTAAGTTATTGACAAATCTATCATTTTTTCTAAAGGGTTTAAATAGATTTTTCTCATAACTGTCATATCTGTCCCCTGTGTTTGTTTGTTTCTTTTTCTTTTCTATTTACTAATTGTTTTATTTTATTTTGGATGCCAATATTTCCGAGGAATCCATACAGAGAAAGATATTTTACAGATTCTTCTAATTCTTTAACACAATAAAACTGTCTATAACTATGACTAATCTTTTGTCCTTAGTCAAAGAATGACTGCAATCATACTGTAACAAAGTATATCCACGTAGTAGCTTCAATACAATGTGGATACTGAAATACTCTTATGACCTTCTGAATAATTTTAATTCTCGTTTTAATTCTCGAGAAGTTCATCTTTCCAAAAAATAACCTCCACAGTTTACAAACCATTCCTCTTGCAGTACGCTTAAAGAAATCATTTGCAACGCAGTTCACTTTAAAATGGTAACCAACAGCACAAATGTATACTTTTTAGTCATGAATTAACTTGTTTTGTTTTTGTCAAGTACGAATAAAGACAAAATGCGCTACACAGAAAATGGAGTCATCACTACGTTGGAATTGCGGTATCGATAATATATCTGTGGAGTTCAGAAGGCACATTTACCAGCAGCTTGTTTTATATTTTAACAAAACAATGCCTATTACCTGTATTGCCATATTAGGTTTATACCTTTGTACAAATCATACTAAATAATACTCACAGTCTTTGTAAGTTTGGTAGATGGTTGAAAGTGTTGTCCTCTATCACTTGTATGTCATTGCGAGATAAATCCCTATAAATAGTCAACACATATCTTATGTTTATACTTTATTAAGTCTGTAACTTTCTGTTTTGACTTAAGTAATGCATATAGCAAAATATTGCGTAATTCTGAGTTGATTCAATACAATGTATTTATATTCTTGTTAAGAAAAATAAATAAGCCATTATAATCAATGTAGCTATTTACAAATGTGCGCTTCAGATTGGTCTCAATAAATAAATGCCCTCAATCGTTACCTGTTACACTGTACTTGTACTTTGTGATTAGAATTGTAAAATATATTTTATTTTGTTGTAGAATTTGAATATGGATGGGCATGTGCTAATTGAACGGATGGACATGCGATGAATGAAGTTAGAACGGGCATGCGCTAAATGCACCTAGCTGATATATTTAATCGAATCCTCCCGTCAAATGGGTTTTAAGATAATGGAAAACATAAACATTTTTTAAAAGTGCTAGAGAAATAAGCAAATCATGGCGTTGACCGTAAAAATCTTCGAAGTGATGACTTCAACTTTACCAAAAGGAACCCTTGGTTCAGTAGTTTCATTGTTATCAGCAATCCTCTATCAAGGAAATCCTGATATCATCTGAGAGATATATACTCCATATGGAGGTGCTGCTGGAATGTTGTTACATATAAATGGAAAGTTCACAATGGACAAATTGAAATCATCTCTTTTGTCGTAAACTTTCGTTCTTAACCGACCCTCACTCTCGATTTCGAGGTGTAGGTCAAGGTATGAAGCAGACCTATCTGTATTTGCAGTATTCTTTATTTCAAGCTCAATGGGATAGATGCGATCAACAAAATCACCAAACCTAGAATTATTTAGTGAACACGAAATTAAAGCATCGGGCTAGCTAGGAAATCCGAAGTATTTTTTTAAGATTAAAGTGTTTAAATATTTGAATAATATGCAATGTATTATTGATATAGTGTTGTGTTGGTTGATTGATATGACTTAGTGTTACTTTTCATTTTTATTTTTATTTATAAACTAAATTCAACTTTTCAGTTGCTGTATTTTTGTAGAAACCTTCCAGGCATTTTTATTAACGGCTTCAAAAAATGTAGATCATCATTTGTAATGAAAATATTGAAGTACGCATGCCTAAAGTTTGCACAAAGTATTTGCGGTTTGTTCGATTTGCTGTAGAAAATAATATGATAATATGATGTTCATCTAAAGAATAAAATCTTGAATTGCTTACAAACGTACCATACAAATTTAGATTTGATCTCGTCTGCAACAAAGCTAGGGAATTTATACGATTGTTTATGTGCTTTTAACCTTGTAAAATGAACGGCACACAAAATCATTAACCTGTATTATACATTTGATACAAGATATTTGTTTTTGCTAAATTACTTATTTTATGAAATGAGCATTGTGTATTTTGTGAGATATACATCTCAATATTTTTCTAAGTGTACATATCTTAGTGTACTCAGGTTACCTTATAATACTAGAAAAAATAAATCTACTTTGAATTACAGTCATATCGCTCTGACTAAAAATAATAATTATGTATAATGAATTAAAATTACAAAAATGAATTCAAATAAATGTTTACAACTAACGGACACTACAATTGTCTTTCTATTAAATAAAGATTCCATTTGACATCTGTGAAAATTGTTTTCCCCATATGGAAATATCGTCTTATTTATATCATTATGAGTACTTGTACATATATTTAATGTATACTTTATGTATATGTTCTATTATTTTAAGGGGATTCATAAATGTGTGATCAAACAATGTTGAAATGTAGCAACGGCCGTACTGATTTTATCCTTGAAATGCTACATCCATATCGGTAATAGTATAGAGGATTACATGACGGCCATTGGACTGTCTAATACCAAGAACGGGTGTCTGTGTGGACTGGTAAATTTTCAGGTAGAATCACATCAACAAATTATGTCAACTAACTTACAGTGTTCGGCTCTTGCGTTATCTTTCTTCTACAGGGTACGATTCCGGAAATTAATATAGTTTTCCTGTCATTTATATTACAATTTATCCTAATTATCGGTGATGAAGAGACACATCCGTGTTCTGGAACGTATAATTCGAATCCACTGGTGAACATTATCATTAATAATGTCGACAAATATACTTTCATTTATAGAAGTGTTCGAAATAAATTACTAAATTTAAATTGCAAAATTTCGCCGATGAATATGATCTAATATAAATTTAGATGTGATTATTAATAACGATGATTTATCACTTGATTTCATTTCAAATACCGTCATCAGGAAAGATCTTAATAACTCAGGTGGTGAGCTTCTCATTTATTCTAAATATGATATATCTGTTGAACGTGTAACTGGCTTAGAAAACGAAACAATCTGGATAAACGTTCGAGCTAGAGGTCAAACCTTCCTTTTGTGTAACACTTATCGACCTGAATGGACAATGAATACCGAATATGATTAAATCACACAATAGGGATGGGTTGCCAGGTAAACGATAATATTGTGATTTTGGGTGATTTTAAAACCGACTTATTCATAGCTAATAATACTGTAATAGAAAATATGATGCTGTTTAGCTTAGTCAGTATTATTAGAATTACAGACCATAGTAATACTTTACTTCATCCTCTGAGCTCTGCTTCATCCTATTATTAGTAGTGATACTGTGAATTATATCTATTCTGATGTCTTAAAAGAACCATCAGAAATTAACTATCATTATGCCTCTATGGATTTTTGTAGCGCAATTAAAAGAGTTGTGGAATATTTGTGTAAAATAATCATTGTGTTCTTGTCAAGAGTGCAGTTGGCATGATGGCAAAACCAAGCTTCAATTAAGGCATATATAAATGATGGGCCATGTGTTCGCTACCTTCTAGATTGATGACCAATTCCCTGAAGAGATGTTTACCTGATGACCCTGATTGTTGTGTTGTTATTAATGAACAACAATTTTTAATTATCTGTTGATGATCATTCATGATGTAATATTCATATCGCGGATAAAGAGGTTAACGATAAGCGATATGCTTTCTCATATTTGGTAAACTGTTAAAATCACATACTGTGTTTCTACTTGGAATAAACGATCACGAGTCATGTGGACTTAGAAGAATGAACATATACATTTTTGATATAACTTGATGTTCTTATGTTAGGAATGGGATTCAGATTCTACCTCACCACTATAGGTATTAATAAAAGTTGTACAATTATTTTCTTCTTTCTTTTAAAACTCATTCCGTCAGATATTTTACGATGTCCAAACAGTGCTGTTGGTTCATTTAAACGGGAAGTCTGGTTATATGATAAAGTTAATAAAAACACAAACTAGAAATAAATGACCGAAGAACCCTTCTCTGCCAATTTGATGATGTAGATAGCATGAGTAATCAAAATACCATTTGAAACATTTCTCGAATTGGGAGTGTATTCCAATCAAGACATTTACTGTTAGTTATAGTGACAAACCGTGGTTCACCCGTGAAATCTGGAAAGAAATACGTATGAGGGACCGACTCCTCAAAGTAATGCTAAAAAATCATAAATATCAAAACATTGAAACGGGGTTAATAATTTGCTTTAAAAATCGTAAAAGAAAAATTTGAAACTTATATAACATTATTTTTGATTGATTGATTGATGTTTAACGTCCAGCGAGTAATTGTTCAGCTATATTCAGGACGAGAACATGTTTACAATAAACCAATATGTAGGTTGAAAACGAGGGACGGATAGGCCACCAATGTGCAAACGCTACGGGACTCGAAACAAGGAAAGGTGATGGGTAGGGACGGATAATTTAGCCAGTGCAACATGTATCCTATGGACCACTCATCATGATCATAATGCTCATAATGAGCTGTTACACTGGGTTCTTTAACGTGCGAAGAAGGTGGCAATCTATTTACACGGGACCTCAGTTTTGTTTACATCTCATCCGAATGACGGGTTGGTTGTGAATTTATACACACCGACGGACGCTCCTTCAAGCTGAAGAAGCTCTCTGTCCCATTTATATATCCCGGGGTTCCCGAGGGGTTCATTATTTTTGAAAATGTAGCAAATAATAAAGCTTATGGGGAAATTAGGAAACTGTTTTAAAAGTCGAATACATGATCTGGTAAGTTTCTCCCTCTTCAAAGCACAATTAATGATCAAAATCTAGAAGAGGATCCTTATGATGACGAGGAAAAATGTGACTTGATAAAGGAGTACTTTAGTTTATCATCCAAAATTGGATGAAGCAAATGCACCCCTCCCCGATATAGAATTGAAGAAAAAAATAATATAACCAATCTTGATTTAAGTGTCAAAGAAATTTGACATAATTCAAATTCGTCATGCAAGCAAGGCATCGGGACTGGATCTCATCAGCCACAAAATATCCAAATAAAATAACATTACCTTTGCAAATAATATTCAATAAATCTCTCCAATAAAGTAAATATCCGACGAACTGGAAACTAGCTCATGTTATTGCAGTATATAAAACATGTAAGTCTTCACTGCCGTCTAATTACAGACCAATATCACTTATAAGCTGTTATGGGGAAGACAATGGCGAGAGCTACATGTATATACAAACATGTTTATAACATCTCTATCAAAATATATTTATATATGAATATCAATCCGGTTTTCTTCCCAGGCATTCAAAAGTACATCAGTTAATATAAATTTATAATGGCATTTTAAGTTCATTGGAGACTAAGGAAGCAAATTGTTTTGTATTTTGTGACTTTTCTAAAGCATTGGATAAAGCTTGGTATTCTGCATACAATGAAAGCATATAGCTGGGAATTTCATTAATCGGTTTAATACCAAACTACTATTTGAAAAAAAAAAAAGTAATGCAGAAAAAAATGGCTGGCATGTCATCTCTTTGTCATATTAAGTTATAGACAAATATATCTTTTTCTAAACGGTATAAATAGATTGTTCTCATAAATGTCATCTCTGTCAAATGTGTTTTTTTCTTTCTTTTTCTTTTCTATTTTCTAATTAGTTTATAGTGTGTGTATTAAATATATTTATATATGTATATTTGTTTACTCAAGTTGCACTTCGTGCCTGAGTTGAATTAATAATAATATTTTGAATCTTGAATCATGAATAGTTATTTAAAAGGTAGACAGCAAAAAGGTATAATTTTTCAGCATATTGTGAAATATTTGCAGGAGTTTCACAAGACTCAGTCCTTGGACCTCTCTTATATATTGAAATTATATTGTTGACAAACTTATATCACTGAGCAGATTATTTACAGGTGACACTTGGTTCGGTTATTCAAATCAGGACACAATACATTTGAACAATGTTATTGATCATGATTTAAATGAAATGGACAAATGGTAAAAAGTGGCTTATGTCATTTAATCCTGACAAAATAGAAATCATGATTTTCACTAATCGTAGCATTCCAAAAAATTTTGATTTCTCTTTTAATGGTAAATCAATGTCCATTACCACTCCTCATAAACATTTAGGCATTGAATTTTGCAACGATGCTAAGTGGAATACCCATGTTGATAATATTCAGAAAAGTATATCTAAGCATTTGAACATTCTACGTAGATTGAAGTTTTTGAATAGGCATGTGAACTATGGGATTGGAAATTCACACAAACTGTGACAACTTCAACTTGAAGCTGACACAATTGTTACAAGCTTACTTATTTTCACAAAAATTAAAATTTTATATATCGTAACAGGTTGAGAATTACTATCTATCTGTGAGACGGAAGAGAAAGAAAATTCAACTCATTTATAATAAAATTAATACAAATACTCCTAATTATCTTTGTATATTGATTATCCCCACCATACTAAGTACATCGGTGTATCCGTTGAGAAATGTGAATGATATTATTTTACCTTTCTGTAGACTGTTCTCAACTAGAGATTCTTTTATCTCCTCCACAATAAAACTGTAGAATAATTTAAATGACACTATTCGAAACGTTGATTCCATATCAAAATTGGAACCGGGTGGCTCAATGAATTAGGTCGCTGGATCTAACAACTCATACAAGCCTATCACCAATATGGCATGGGTTCAAGCCCGACTTTGTAAATAACAAACTAGAGGCTCACTGCCCTTTAAAACGGGATACATAGCATCTCGAGACTGATAACGTATAATATCAGTCGTTGAACACTTATTTGTTTTCTCTGTTTTCTGAAATATGAATCTTTCTCAAAGTGTCAGCAATCATATTTTAGTAATAGAGGCTATTTTGAGGGAATTTATACATGTGAGAATTTTACATTTCACCTGCAAACTGAATAAAAGGCCGTTGGCCACTGGTCCCCCGACGTCAATGTTACATCGTAAGATTAGATTTTGAAACTACTGTAAACTAGATGGTCAGGGGAGCCTGTATCACTCATAATTCTGAAAGGGGACCATCGAGGACCATTTTGAAGTAAAAAAAGGGGAGTAACTCTGGTTAGACTTGTCGAAAAATCATCATTATCGAACTTGACCTAGATATTCATGAGATACACTTACATGCCAAACCTAGTTCCAATCTGACTTTTTGTTCAGAAGTTATAATTTGGAAGCCAAAATATTAGCAATTTTGAAGTATAAAAAGGGATGTAACTCTTAAAAGATTTGTCGAAAAATGATCGCTATCGCACTTGAACTAGATATTCATGAGATACACTTACATACCAAACCTAGTTTCAATCTGACTATTTGTTCCCAAGTTATCATCTGAAAACCAAATATTTAGCAATTTTGAGGTATAAAAAGGGGCACAACTCTAGTAAAAATTGTCGAAAAATTTTCATTATCGAACTTGACCTAGATATTGATAAGATACACTTACATGCCACACCTAGTTTCAATTTGACTTTCCGTTCACAAGTTATCATATGGAAACCAATTCGGGACACACGGACAAAGTATAAAAAGGGATGTAACTCTGGTAAGATTTGTCGAAAAATGATCGCTATCGAACTTGATCTAGATATTCATGAGATACACTTACATACCAAACCTAGTTTCAATCTGACTATTTGTTCCCAAGTTATAATTTGGAAGCCAAAATATTAGCAATTTTGAAGTATAAAAAGGGATGTAACTCTGGTAAGATTTGTCGAAAAATGATCGCTATCGCACTTGACCTAGATATTCATGAGATACACTTACATACCAAACCTAGTTTCAATCTGACTATTTGTTCCCAAGTTATCATCTGGAAACCAAATATTTAGCAATTTTGAGGTATACAAAGGGGCACAACTCTAGTAAAAATAGTCGAAAAATTGTCATTATCGAACTTTACCAAGATATTCATAAGATACACTTCTGATCTGACTTTTCATTCACAAGTTATCATCTGGAAACCAAAAAGCACACGGACGGACGGACGGACGAACGGACGACACCCATTTCTATTGTCCCCTTCGACGAAGCGTCGGGGGACAAAAAGAAGTACACGTTGTGAGTAAGATGGTGTATTTACACAAAGCATAAATTCCTTGAAAATATCCATTATTATTTATAGAGCTATGAAAAATCAGCTGGCTTGATGTTGACCATCGCAGTTGAGGATTATCTGCAACGGTGGAGTTATATTAAAATTAGACAAGCCAAAACAAAAAAGAAAGATGATTTATTTTCATGTTCTGTAGTGACATGAGTGTTACTAATAGTCACAGACTGTCATGAACTGCTGAAAAATCATATAAAATTCAGCAAAATATAACAATGTATAAAATTATCACAATGTAAACATATCTTGTTTACCCTCCTTACATTTTCGGGTCACCTAATAATTATGTGAACGTCAAAACGGTGCAACCATGTTCATGGGGCATTGCAAATGTTTTTCATGAAACATACATCATATAGTTTCAATATCTCTTCTAAAAACACCACATTTATTCCAACATGACACTTTCTTTTCAATATATTGATTTTTTTTCATACCAATATATTTTAGTATTAAGTTTTTTAATGTGACCATTTTATCTTAATAAATCATCACCAGGGATAAGTGACTTCCTGACGAAAAAAGCAATTGTACTATAGTTTCATTATATCTGGTTTATATATTTAATATTTTTTATTTGACAAACCCTTGAAATTCATTGCAAAAAACGTTTCTCACACAAAATGTGTTATGCTCGTAGCATTTTTAACAACATATTTCGATAGCAATTTTTTCTTGAAAGAGATATTTCAATGATATTTTGTTGGCACAATCATATACTAATAACACACTTTTATTAGCAGCATTACGATATAAAGAGACAAGGAGCACAGCTATAGAAAGTTTATAAAAGGAAAAGGAGTCATTTATTTTAAATACTATCCCTATCCGATGTAAACAATATATGTTGCAAAGAAGCTTGGAATTGAGGGGTGATTTTCAAACACACAGGTGACCATATAGTCGAAAGGACAATGAAAATAGGGCTGTCTCCCATACCCCAAGCATACACCCTTAAATGTGACAATGTCAATTTAACATATGAACCCAATTGTATTATATTTAAATATTTTTTTTATTATTATATTAAATATTCAAAAAGATTCCTTATCACTGACATGAATTGGGTGAACATGTACATCATATGAATTCATCTTAATTTCTCCATCAGTCTGTGAATATTCATCATCGATGGGTTATTAGTGCTATATAGTAGATGCCTGTCTTTGATGTACCTATTTACTGTAGCAAACTGTCATTTGGAGAAGACGTCATAAGTGTATTTAACTTGTGACTAATACATTTTGTCTATTTAATTGGCAAATACAATATGCTTAAACTCAACTAATTTGAATATTTTGTGTAAATTGTTCTTAATCTAGATAAATTGTAGATAAACATGTATTGTTAGTGACAACATGGAAATAAGAGGAATACTTACAGGGTGTTAAGGTTTATCAAGTTGTTGAACATGTCTGATTTGATTGATGTGATTTTATTGGCATACAAATAACTGCAAGATAAAAGTATATATCAGTACTTGAAACTTGCATACTCTATGTGGTGACATTTCATTGCAGGACATTGAATAAAGTTTAACAAGTTATTAATAAGTCTTGATTATTGATGATTTGATTGATAAAATGAAAAACTAAATATACCACACTGTCAGAACAACTCCAGTATATAATAGGAAAAACATAGGCATATGGGCGAAGAAGCTACCTCTGATTTTGATTGTGTTAGAATTGGCTGCAAAAATAACACACACACCTCAAACGTATTTGTCTAAAATAATAGTCATCCAGCATCATAACTTGACTATC
The DNA here is from genome assembly GCA_002080005.1 of Gigantidas platifrons. Classification (NCBI taxonomy): domain Eukaryota; kingdom Metazoa; phylum Mollusca; class Bivalvia; order Mytilida; family Modiolidae; genus Gigantidas; species Gigantidas platifrons. The sequence goes on from MJUT01030950.1 coordinate 187,405, forward strand.
AATGAAACTTAAATTTGATCATCATGGCCATCATATTAAATCGGACATTATAAACAGTGGGTGCGTGTGCTCTAATCAAAGAACTTTTCATTCCAAAAAACTCTGGTAATCCTACATACTAAATTACTAGTTACGACAAAGAGGACATGTTGGCTAATCAAAAGTTATTCATGTCATTAATGAATTTCCCATTAAAGAGTAATATAATGACATTCGTACTTTATTTTGGATGCCAACATTTCCGAGGAATCCATACAGAGAAAGATATTTTACAGATTCTTCTAGTTCTTCAACAAAATAAAACTGTCAATAACTATGACTAAGCTTTTGTCCTCAGTCAAAGAAGAACTGCAATCATAATGTAACAAAGTCTATCCACGTAGTAGCTTCAATACAATGCGGATACTGAAATACTCTTATGACCTTCTGAATAATTTTAATTCTCGTTTTTATTCCAGAGAAGTTCATCTTTCCAAAAAATAACCTCCTCGGTTTACAAACCATTCCTCCTGAAAATGCATAAGCACGTTTAAAGAAATCATTTGCAACGAAGTTAACTTTAAAATGGTAACCAACAGTACAAATGTATACTTTTCAGTCATGAATTAACTTGTTTTTTTTTGTCAAGCACGAAAAAAGACAAATGCACTACACAGAAAATGGAGTCATCAATACGTTGGAGTTCGGTATCGATAATATATCCGTAGAGTTGGGATCGAACATTTACGAGCAACTTGTTTTATATTGTAACAAAGCAATGCCTATTACCTGTATTGCCATATTAGGTTTATTCTTTTGTACAAATCATGCTAAATAATACTCACAGTTCTTGTAAGTTTGGTAGATGGTTGAAAGTGTTGTCCTCTATCACTGGTATGTCATTGTCGCCTAAATACCTATAAATAGTCAACAAATATATTATGTTTATACTTTATTAAGTCTGTAGCTTTCTGTTGTGACTGAAGTAATGCATATAGCAAAATATTGCGTAATTCTGAGTTGATTCAATACAATGTATTTATATTCTTGTTAAGAAAAATAAACAAGCCATTATAATCAATGTAGTTATTTCCAAATGAGGGCTTCAGATTGGTCTCAATAAATAAATGCCATCAATCGTTACCTGTTGCACTGTACTTGTATTTTGTGATTAGAATTATAAAATATATTTTATTTTGTTGTAGAATTTGAATATGCATGGGCATGTGCTAATTGAACGAATGGACATGCGATCAATGAAGTTAGAACGGGCATGCTAAATGCACCTAGCTGATATATTTAATCGAATCCTCCCATCAAATGGGTTTTAAGATAATGGAAAACATAAAAAAAAATTTAAAAGTGCTAGAGAAATATGCTCTTTTTTAAAAGATGCCTTTGAAATTAGCAAATTTGACTCCGTGTCAACTGGACCTACCGATAAGACCTCCACAACCGCCACCGAATGACTTTGATTGAATAGGGTCGATGTACTATACTACTGGTTTTTCAATTCACTATTGCCGAAGAATAATACCAAATACCCTCAAACAAGACCCCTTTTCACACAATAAATGCCGACCCATTTTAAAAACTTAACCTTGTGTGACCTAACACGCAAAACTGACCAGATCATCCGACTTTACCACAAAGCGTTTAGAAAAACCAGGACTTGTTTTCTGAAGAGAGATAGTTGATCAGTTGCAAAAATTATTTAAGGAAAACTTAATAAGTTATGAAATAGTATCGACTGACCTAGAAAGTTGATATAATTATCCGCTTCAAAACCGTCACCGGATGGAACCGGAAGCACCTCCACACCGCTACCCCTCAAGAGGTGTTGAACGTGGTGTTTATCCAATAAACATTTTGAATTTAAATTTTAAATTGAAAGTGGTCATCGATAATAAGGGTAATAACAAAATTAACTAACACTGAGGAATCTTCCAAAGGGAACGGCAAAAACTCGTAAGTCAACAAACAGACAAAATCAATCAACGACCGGAAAACTGGGAAAGCCGCAATGACCCTGACTTGGTACAGGCATTTCCAAAGAAATGCTGGGTTCAATCAGATTTTACGACACCGAACCTCCCGGTTCCATTACGGTTAAAAGGTGCCGGTTGTCACTATGACAGCATTTTTAACACTACTGGGACAAAATAGGTATAATGGTGGGAAGCGCAGTACTTTATGAAAATCCATTGTTTATTATCTTCTCTGCAGAACGATTTAACTAAACGGTCATCTTCTTACACAATTTGATTTCAAATGAGATGTGAATAACGTCATGTCTAAACCTTTATTACTTAATCCTTATCTTTATACATTTTCCATATTTACTTTATGAAAATCCATCGTTTATTATCTTCTCTGCAGAGACAAACTATTTTTCGACAAGATCTTGGCATCGGAATATAAACTTTTTAAGAGATCGAATAAGGCGAATCTTTTTTTTAGCCCTGTTCCAGCAGCCTGTTTCTCAGATGAAGCTGGCTTTTAAAGAAATCAGAGTAATTGCTACTGGTCCTTGCATGACGAATCAATTGCGAGATGTAGACAGCATATGCAGGAGAAGCTGGTATATTGCTGCACATATTTGGAAAATTTATGATTTTAAAATTGAAAATTGAAGTCATCCCGTTTATCATAAATTTTAGTACTGAGTTGACCACTGTCGTCAAAGTCGAGGTATATGTCCAAAAATGATGCGAACGAAGCTGTATCTGTGGTTTCTTTAATTTCCAGCTCTAGAGGATATATCAATGGAAGAAATTCTGCAAATCTAGGATTATTGATTGATAAAACGTCATAAATATACCTGTATGTGAAATTAATGGTTCTAGGTTCATGAATCTTCTTATCTTTTACAAGATTTTGATGAAATTCCGACTCATATGAGTATAAAAATAAATCGGCTAGAAGAGGGGCACAATTCGTACCCTTTGGTATTTCGACGACCTACTGAAACAGCGCCCCTCCAAATATACTAGGTCAAGTGCAGGTCAAGATTAGAATACTCTATAGTGAAAGCATTCTGACTATTTCATACAAAAACTGTCATTGATATAATCAACAATTATCAATATGGACGCCTCCATGATCCAAAACGATAATAAAGATGAAAGTTTATCAGCAAGTTCCCAGCCTGTTCACTGTTAGACCAGTATCCAATAAAAGACCACTCTCTGTCAGGCCAACTGATTTATCGGCTACTCAAAAGCAGCTCATTAGACACATTCGTAGACAGAACTCTATTGGTGATCTCCGAGATATTGCACACTAACCTGCCGCCAAAGCCCCTACATATGTAATTGAAGCAAGCATCCAGGCATGGGTAGACAGTAATATTAATCACCTGATTGAAACTATCAATAAACAACAACCAACATTTTCTGACCAAGAGGGGAAAATACTGTTCAAATAATAAACTAGCCGAACAAAGTGCTCAAATATCAAAACCATCAAGCTACAGAACAAGTGTGGACAACTATGAACAATATGCTGAAATAAATGCTCCGTATAATAATATGTCAGGACTTGAAATTCCAATGGAGAGTCAAGAACTGTATTCCAGAAAAAAGAGTCTGAAGCATCATAATATACATGTGCTAGTTGATGAAAGGGGAAGAATTGTACACCCAGTAGATATTGATAAATTCATTAAGCAAGTTTGTAGCACAACACTTCGGTTAGCTATGAGAAAACATGACATTGGAAGAGCACATGTAATAGGAAAGGTGACAAATGGCAAGGCTCAAGTTATTTTCAAGTTCTTATCATATAGAATAAGAAACAGTGTCTACACCAACAAGAAAGCTCTTAACGATGAGAGACATGGTATGCTTGTAACTGAGAATCTCACTAACTACAGGACTGAGCTGGTTAAAAAACTTTCTCAACTAAAATACTCAAAGCAAATTTATACATACTGGACATCTGATGGTAGAATTATGTCAAACAGACTGAAACAAGCAGGAAACAAACAGTTAACAATTTTGGTGACATGAAATTTGAAAGGTCCAACCAACCATGCACATCCTTCAAGTCAAGTGGCATTGAGAAGCCATAACATTGTACACTACTACATATATATTGTGTTGTATTTATTTCTATAAGAATTTGTATTGCTAACATATTATTAGTTGTATTTATTTTTGTAAGACTTTATATTGCTAACCTATTATTAGCATATTTATTTGTCTTCTACATATTCAATATATATGTACATTATGTATTTTTCTTAGTTGCGTATTGGACTTCTTTTGATAACATCTATGTGAAGAAAAAAATCAAATATTATAAAACCTTTTACATTACATGTTATGGTTATTTACAACTGTATCAATAATTATAACCCTGAAGCTTGTTGAATAATCCCATATTCCTCCTAGAATAATCATAAATGTTAAGCTTCTGATCTTGGGTTAAGTTTTTAAATTTTCAAATGTTTGATTAAAGTGTACGAAATTAAATTATCATCTATATCTTTATAATTTATCAGCTGTATATTTATAATTTATCAGCTATATGTTTATAATTTATCAGCAATATGTTCATCATTTAACAGCTATATGTTTATAATTTATAATATATATATATGTCAATAATTTATCATCTGTATGTTTATAATTCATCAGCTATATGTCTATTATTGATCATATGCATCTTTATTATTTATCAGCTATATGTTTATAATATATCAGCTGTATGTTTATAATTTCACCAACTTTTGTTTTTGTCTAGTAAACATTGAGATATAGCGTTAAAATATTTGATGTCGATTTTATTAAGAAGACAATATCGAAGATTCTGATGGGTAACATGTTTACAAAATCAAAGGTATTTATACAGGAATAATTTCTGCTAAGTGTATTTTTGATTCACTATTTTTAATTGTTTGGAATCCATCTGTAATATTAAAATATATATGTTTACAATTTTATCACTTCTATGTATTTAGTGAGAATTGAAATATTGGTATTTTGTTAAAATTGCCAATATGTTGTTAAACCTTCATATGGCTCTTTACAATATCATACTCTGACCAATCAAATCTTCTCAATTTTATAATTGGTTTGTAAAATGCAGAGACTTTCAAGGCTCCAAAAGAAGAGCTTGAAGATATCAAAGGGGCAATCAGAATCCGTATATCGAAGAACAACAGATCACACTGTGGCCAAAAGAAAAAGTACAAAAGGACAAACAACAATCTACAAAACATACATATAAAACTAAACATCGAGTAACACGAACCCCAATAATATCCGGGGGATAACTAATGTGGTCCGGAAGGGTAAGCAGTTCCTGCTTGACTAGTGGTATCCGTCGTATTAATCTACTTGTGACACAGGTATTCCATAACGGCCAAGCAAGTCATGGTGGCGACCGTAAAAATGTTCGAAGTGATGACTTCAACTTCACCAAAAGGAACCCTTGGATCAGTAGTTTCATTGTTAGCAACAACCCTCTATTAAGGAAATCCTGATAGGAACCACAAGCTCTGGAATATCGTATCATCTGAGAGATATATACTCCATATGCAGGTACAGCTGGAATGTTGCTACATATAAATGGAAAGTTCACAATAGGAAAATTGAAATAATTTCTTTTGTCGTAAAGTTTCATTCTTAACCGTCCCTCACTGTCGATTTCGAGGTGTAGGTCAAGGTATGAAGCAGAACTATCTGTATCTGTGGTATTCTTTATTTGAAGCTCAATGGGATAGATGCGATCAACAAAATCACCAAACCTAGAATTATTTAGTGAAATTGAAATTAAAGCATCGGGCTAGCTAGGAAATTCGAAGTATTTTTTAAAAATTAAAGTGTTTAAAAAATTGAATAATATGCAATGTATTATTGATATAGTGTTGTGTTGGTTGATTAATATGACTTAGTGTCACTTTTCATTTGTATATTTATTTATACACTAAATTCAACTTTTCTGTTGCTGTTTTTTTGTAGAAACCTTCCAGGAGTTATTATTAACGGTTTCAAAAAATGTAGATCATCTTTTGTAATGAAAATATTGAAGTACGCATGCCTAAAGTTTGCACAAAGTATTTGCGGTTTGTTCGATTTGCTTAAATGACTTATTTTATGAAATGAGCATTGTGTATTTTGTGAGATATATATCTCAATATTTTTCTAAGTATGCATATCTTAGTGTACTCAGGTTACCTTAAAATACTAGAACAAATAAATCTACTTTGGATTACAGTCATATCGCTCTGACTGCTAAACATGTTATTAAAAAAATAATAATTATATATAATGAATTAAAATTACCAAATTGAATTCAAATAAATGTTTACAAATAACGGACACTACAATTGTCTTTCTATTAAATAAAGATCCCATTTGACATCTGTGAAATTTGTTTTTCTCCATATGGAAATATCGTCTCATTTTTATCATTGTGAGTACTTGTACATATATTTAATGTGTACTTTGTGTATATGTTCTATTATTTTAAGTTGATTCATAGATGTGTGAACAAACAATATTGAAATGTAGCAACGGCCGTACTGAGTTTATCCTTGAAATGCTACATCCAAATGGGTAATAGTATAGAGGATTACATGACGGCCATTGGACTGTCTAATACCAAGAACGGGTGTCTGTGTGGACTGGTAAATTTTCGGGTAGAATCACATCAACATATTATGTTAACTAACTTACAGTGTTCGGCTCTTGCGTTAGCTTTCTTCTACAGAGTACGATTCCGGAAATTAATATAGTTTCCCAGTCATTTGTATTACAATTTATCATAATTAAAGGTGATGTAGAGACACATCCTGGTCTTGGTACGTATAATTCGATTCAAATGGTGAACATTACCATTAATAATGTAGACAAATATATTTCCATTAGAAATGTTAGAAATAAATTACTAAAAGAACCATCAGAAATTAACTATCATTATGCCTCTGCGGATTTTTGTAACGTAATTACAAGAGTCGTGAAATATTTGTGTAAAATAATCATTGTGTTCTCATCAAGAGTGCAGTTGGCATGATGGCAAAACCAAGCTTCATTTAAGGCTAATATAAATGATGGGCAATGTGTTCGCTACCTTCTAGATTGATGACAATTTCCCTGAAGAGATGTTTACCTGATGATCCTGATTGTTGTGTTGTTATTAATGAACAATAATTTATAATTATCTGTTGATATTCATTCATAATGTAATATTCATATCGGGGATAAAGAAGTTAACGATAAACGTTATGCTTTCTCATATTTGGTAAACTGTTAAAATCACATACTGTGTTTTTACTTGGAATATATGATCACGAGCCATGTGGACTTTGAAGAATGAACATAAACATTTTTTATACAACTTGATGTTCTTATATTAGGAATGGGATTCAAATTCTACCTCGCCACTATAGGTATTAATAAAAGTTGTACACTCATTTTAATCTTTCTTTTAAAACTCATTCCGTCACATATGTTACGATGTCCAACGAGTGTTGCTGGTTCATTTAAACGGGAAGTCTGGCTATATGATATAGTTAATAAACACATTTTTTTTCTTCGCAAAACATATAAATAAATGACCGGAGAACCCTCCTTTGCCAATTTGATGATGTAGATGACATGAGTAGTCAAACTACCATTTGAAACATTTCTCGAATTGGGAGTGTATTCCAATCAAGACAATTACTGTTAGATTTAATGACAAACCGTGGTTCACCAGTGAAATCCGGAAAGAAATACGTGTCAGGGACCGACTCCCCAAAGTAATGTTTAAAAATCATAAAAACTCTGATTTTTGTAAATATCAAAACATAGAAACGGGGTTAATAATTTGATTTAAAAATCGTAAAGGAAAAAATTGAAACTTAGACAACATTATTTTTGATTGATTGATTGATTGATTGATTGATTGATTGATTGATTGATTGATTGATTGATTGATTGATTGATTGATGTTTAACGTTCATAAAGCAATTGTTCAGCTATATTCAGGACGAGAACAATAAATCAATATGTAGGTTGAAAACGGGGGACGGATAGGCCAATCGGCAAACAAATTTAAACGCCACGGGACTCGAAACAAGGAAAGCCGATGGGTAGGGACGGATAATTTAGCCAGTGCAACAGGTCTCCTAAGGACCACTCATCATGAAAATAATGCTCATAATGAGCTGTTACATTGGGCTCTTTAACTTGCGAAGAAGGTGGCAATCTCTGTACACGGTTCCTCGGTTTTATTTACGTCTCATCCGATTGACGGGTTGTTTGTGAATATATACATCCCGCACAACCGACATACGCCCCTTCAAACAGAAGAAGCTCTCGGTCCCATTTCTATACCCCGGGGTTCCCACGGGGTTCATTATTTTTGAAAATGCTTCAAATAATAAAGCTTATGGGGAAATTAGGAAACTTATTTTAAAGTCGAATACAGGATCTGGTAAGTTTCTCCCTTTTCAAAGCACAATTAATGATCAAAATCTAGAAGAGGTTGCATATGATGACGAGGGCCTGAGCTATAATGCATTTAAATTGCCTAGTCACCCTGATCATAAATATATATGGTTTAGGGTGGGTATCTCGGTTACATTTTTATACAGATTCATTTTAACTGTGTTATACTAAAGTAAATGACAATATATAAATTAGAGTTACCTCCCTTTCCACAAAAAAAACTATTTTTTTTTAGAAAGCATACAATCATAAACATGAATTTCCTGTGGCGGTTATGTTTGTTAATGAATCGGGAGGAAATGAGCAATCTTTATAGAGGACCTTCCATAGATGCTTTCTACCAAGTTTCAATTAATTTTCATCAGTAGTTTTAGGGGAGAATATTAAAATGTGAAAAATTAACGGACGACGGACGACGAACGCCAAGTGATGGCAAAAGCTTACAGTACCTTTTTGCAAGGTGAGCTAAAAAGGGTGCACTCGATTCGCTGCCTCAAGTGATAAAGTTTATCAGTTCCTTGCACATGGTCGGTGGTTCTCTCTGGGTACTCCGGCTTCCTTGACCACTAAAACTGGTCGCCATGATATAGCTGAAATATTGTTGAAAGTGACGTTAAAACACCAAAAATCAATCAATCAATCAACCATATCAAAATTCAAATCAGAATTAACGAAAATCAATAAAACTGACAATCATACTGTTCCTTAATATTATTTTCTGCCCGTCGTAAAATGAATAATATCTTAACCCAGCTAAGAAGTTCAGCTTCTGTTTTGAATTATGATTTATTTCGAGTTGGAATAGTAGCTGATTCATCGTGTCGATGTGGTGTTGCCCTTGAAAATTTAAAACATTTCTTTTTGAATTGTCCAATATACTTAGAAGCTAGAACTACATTGATAGGTTATCTCAACATGGTTACAACGTGCTATAATCTATATATTAAGGGTGTAGGCTTGGCTAACCCCAACCTTTTCCCGTAGTTCATTTTTTTAAATTTGCATCATTGAATAGTCATGTCTAAATACATTATTTGCCAATGTTTCAAGAAATTTCACATTGCAGTTTTCTTCTTAGCACATCCTAAATATAGCAATTTTGAAAGTATTCTTGACCCCAGATGGCAATACTACTTTCGGAAGCTTCTAACAGATACACACATTTATTTCTGGTTGAAAGGGAATATCTTGGATTTATTACACTTGAGAGTGTTATTGTTAAATAAATATGAAATAGATAGCATATATAAATATCCTGTTTGGAGATAATCATTTGCAAGCAAAAGAGTCGAAATTGAGAAAAATTGGGAGATACCACCCTGGTATTAAAAATCTTAATTAAAAAATCCTGTCAATTTCACAAAAAATGTCACAGTAAAGAATATACATATAGACATCATTGCACTAAATTTTACAATCTTTTACCGTCGGATTAATAAGATATTTAGAATTATGTTTTTCATGAATGGCACGCAGAAAAAAAATGAAATTGTCGAGGAAAATTATTACAAACCCAGCTTTTGCTGTTTGATTATTTGTGAGATAAAAACAATAAGATCTCCTCCCACGGGTGCTGGATGCTCGACTTTTTTCGTATCTGATATTAAACTGCAAGCAATTTACATAATTATTGGGAAATTGCATTTTTTTTTTTAAATTTAAGTCAAATAGGGGGAATAACTCAAACAAACTGATGGATGGAGATGCCTTCTCTTTTCAACAGATAGGGTTTAACACTTTCTACAAGTGTATTGACTTTCAAGTTAATAGCTTTGAGAGTTATTGAGAAATTTAAATTTTACTAAAAAATATCCCACATTTCGATGTACAATGTCGAAACAAGGGCAAATAACTCTGGAGTTGCAAATCACAGTGTCACCTACCTTGTTGTAATGGGTTCCCCATTCGATAGTGAAGAAGTATTCAAAGTTTCAAATGGATACCATTGACATTTTTTGAGAATGAACTCTGACAAAAAATTTAACCGAAAATTTAACCGACCCAGACGGAGACACAGACGCTGATGACGGTGTGATGATAATAGCTTAACTTTTTTCTCTCGAAATGTCGAGCTAACTGGTTACCAATAACTAAAAGCTTTTGAATTCTTATTCTTTAGGAAATATTTTTTTTTAAGTGGGGCAGAGAGGATCAGGTATTACACGCACACAATTTCCCCAAACATAGTTTTCCATTTGTTTATCACCATAACATTAATTTACACCTTGCTATATTGCTATATCAATCGATGAACACTTATTTTTTTTCTGTTTTCTGAAATATGAATTTTTCTCAAACTGTCAGCAATAATACTTTAGGAATACATGCATAGGTTATTTTGAGGGAATTCATACATGTGATAATTGGACATTTCACCTGCAAACTGAAAAATAAGTACAATTTGTGAGTGAGATGGTGTGTTTACACAATGCCTAAATTTCTTGAAAATTGCCATTATTATTAATAGATGCATAAACAATTCAGCTGGTATGATGTTGACCAACGAAATTGAGCAGTATATGCAACGGTGGAGTTATATTAAAAATATGAAAAATAATGCAAAATTCAGCAAAATATAACAATGTAAACATATATTGTTTACCCTCCTGAAATTTTTGGGTCACCTAATGCTTATGTGAAGGTCAAAACGGTAGAAACATGTTCATGGGACATTGATAATGTTTTTCATGAAACATACATCATACAGTTTCAATATCAGTTGTACTATAGTTTCATAATATCTAAGTTTCTGGTGTATATATTTAATATATACAAACCCTTGAAATTCATTGGAAAAAATTTTGTCACACAAAAAGTGTTACACTCCTGGCATGTTTAACAACATATTTTGATGGCAATTTTTTCTTGAAAGAAATATTTCAATGCTATATTGTGGGGAAAAGCATATAATAATAACACACTTCTATTAGCACCATTAAGATATAACAAGAAATGTGTGCATCACAAAATACTCCTGTCTATATAAATTATCAAACGGAATAATGGTAATTCAGTCAAACAACTAATCATGTGAGCAGATTATTGTGCGGAAACGATCCTGTTGTCAGAAATTTTATTTATAGTAACGATGACCTTGACCTTTGACCTAATAATCCCAAAATAAATAGGGTTATTCCCTTTTTACAGGGGAATCATGTGGTCAAGCTTGGTAAAGATCTCATATATAGAACTAAAGTTATCATGTGGAAACGACCCTGTTGTCAAAAATTATATTTATAGTAGCGGTGACCATAACCTTTGACCTAGTGACCCCAAAATAAATAAGGTGTTTTCCCTTCCTCTGGAAGATCATGTTGCCAAGTTTGGTAAAGATCCAATATACAGAACTAAAGTTATCATGTGGAAACGACCCTGTTGTCAAAAACTATATTTATAGTAACGGTGACCTTGACCTTTGACCTAATGACCCCAAAATAAAGAGGGTTATTTCCCTTCCACTCCACTGGGATATCATGTTGCCAAGTTTGGTAAAGATCAAATATACAGAACTAAAGTTATCGTGCGCAAACGATCCTGTTGTCAAATATTCTATTCATAGTAACGGTGACCGTGACCTTTGACCTAGTGATCACAAAATAAAAAGGGTTCTTCCCCTTTCACAGGAAAATCATGAGGCCAAGCTTGATAAATATCCAATATACATAACTAAAGTTATCGAGCGGAAACTACCCTGTTGTCAAAAAATATGTTTATAGTAACGGTTTCCATGACCTTTGACCTAATGAGACCAAAATATATAGGGTTATTCTCCTTCCACATGGGGAATCATGTGGCCATGTTTGGTAAATATCTGATATACAGAACTGAAGTTATTGTGCGGAAACCTGTGTGGACGTCCGCCCATCCGCCATCCCCAATCACATAATACGGCCTGTCTCGAGACGGGTGTATAAAAAGACAAGGAGCACAGCTATAGAAAGGTAAGAAGAAAAGGAGTCATATTTTTTCTTAAACTGCCCAAATCCAATGTAAACAATCTGTGTTGCCAGAAAGCTTGGAATTGAGGTGGGATTTTCAAACGCACAGATGACCATATAGTTGAGAAGACAATGAAAATAGAGTTGTCTCCCATACCCCAAGCCTACACCCTTGAATATGACAATGTCAATTTAACCTATGAACAATATTGTATTATATATAAATATGTTTTTGATTATATTAAATGTTCAAAAAGATTCATTATCACTGCATTGAATTGGGTGAACATGCACATCGTATGAATCCATCTTAATTTGTCCTTGTGTCTGTG
>MJUT01030950.1:200412-215807 GCA_002080005.1 Gigantidas platifrons
GAAACATGTTCATGGGACATTGATAATGTTTTTCATGAAACATACATCATACAGTTTCAATATCAGTTGTACTATAGTTTCATAATATCTAAGTTTCTGGTGTATATATTTAATATATACAAACCCTTGAAATTCATTGGAAAAAAAGTTTGTCACACAACAAGTATTACACTCCTGGCATGCTTAACAAAATATTTTGATGGCAATTTTTTCTTGAAAGAAATATTTCAATGCTATATTGTGGGAAAAAGCATATAATAATAACACACTTCTATTAGCACCATTAAGATATAACAAGAAATGTGTACATCACAAAATACTCCTGTCTATATAAATTATCAAACGTAATAATGGTAATTCAGTCAAACAATTAATCATGTTAGCAGATTATTGTGCGGAAACGATCCTGTTGTCAGAAATTATATTTATAGTAACGATGACCTTGACCTTTGACCTAATGATCACAAAATAAATAGGTTTCTTACCTATTTACAGGGGAATCATGTGGTCAATCTTGGTAAAGATCACATATATAGAACTAAAGTTATCATGTGCAAACGACCCTGTTGTCAACAATTATATTTATAGTAACGGTGACCATGACCTTTAGACCTAATGACCCCAAAATAAATAAGGTGTTTTCCCTTCCTCTGGGAGATCATGTTGCCAAGTTTAGTAAAGATCCAATATACAGAACTAAAGTTATCATGTGGAAACGACCCTGTTGTAAAAAAATATATTTATAGTAACGGTGACCTTGACCTTTGACCTAATGACCCCAAAATAAAGAGGGTTCTTTCCCTTCCACTGGGTGATCACGTTGCCAAGTTTGGTAAATATCAAAGATACAGAACTAAAGTTATCGTGAGCAAACGATCATGTTGTCAAATATTCTATTCATAGTAACGGTGACCTTGACCTTTGACCTAGTGATCAGAAAATAAAAACGGTTCTTCCCCTTTCACAGGAAAATCATGAGGCCAAGCTTGATAAATATCCAATATACATAACTAAAGTTATCGTGCGGAAACTTCCCTGTTGTCAAAAAATATGTTTATAGTAACGGTTTCCATGACCTTTGACCTAATGAGACCAAAATATATAGGTTCTTCTCCTTCCACATGGGGAATCATGTGGCCATGTTTGGTAAAGATCTGATATACAGAACTGAAGTTATTGTGCGGAAACCTGTGTGGACGCCCGCCCATTCGCCATCCCCAATCACATAATACGGCCTGTCTCGAGACGGGTGTATAAAAAGACAAGGAGCACGGCTATAGAAAGGTAAGAAGAAAAGGAGTCATATTTTTTTAAACTGCCCAAATCCAATGTAAACAATCTGTGTTGCCAGAAAACTTGGAATTGAGGTGGGATTTTCAAACGCACATATGACCATATAGTTGAGAAGACAATGAAAATAGAGTTGTCTCCCATACCCCAGCATATGGCAATGTCAAATTAACCTATGAACAATATTGTATTATATATAAATATGTTTTTGATTATATTAAATGTTCAAAAAGATTCATTATCACTGCATTGAATTGGGTGAACATGCACATCGTATGAATCCATCTTAATTTGTCCTTGTGTCTGTGAATATTCATCATTTATTCGTTATCAGTACTATATATAGTAATTGCATGTCTTTGGTGTGCCTATTTAATGTAGCAAGTTATAATTTGGAGAATACTTAATGATAGCTGTGAAGTTTTATAGTAGACTGTGAAAGTGAGAGAGTCTCGTCAGTTTTGTATTGTAATCTAAATCGAGAAGTCAGTTTTGTAATCGTTAATCAAGAAGTAAGGTTTTGGTCATCGTAATCGAAAAGTGAACAATGCCATGAAATTGTGAAAAAAATAACTGTAAATATTGTAAATATTAAATTTGGCTATCGAATTATAATCGTTTGTTATACATCGTTAAAATAGAGTATTTCCAATGCAACTGATCGTTTGACTCCGCAACCGTTTTCTGGTAGCAGAGCGTGGTTATATGCTCATGGGGCAATACAAATGTTTTTATGAAACCTACATCATACAGTTTCTTCTAAAACACTACATTTATTCCAACATTACACTTTCTTTTCAATATATTAATATTTTTCATATCAATATATTTTAGTAGTAAGTTTTTCAATGTGACCATTTTATTTTTTATAAATCATCACCAGGGATAAGTGATTTCCTGACGAATAAAGCAATTGTACTATAGTTTTTTTATTTTTTATTTGACAAACCCCTTAAATTCATTGGACAAACTAGAAAAGAGGTATATCCCCGCACTTGATAATTATGGACAAAGTTGTTTTGTTAGGAGTGATTTTGTAAAAATGAAGTGTGTCTGTAAGACACAAATGATGACCCTGCCTGACCATCAGAAATTATAAACAAGTCAACAACTGTAGTAGGAGCAATACCAACCATGTTTCCATTATGTAGCTAGTAAGAAGCAAAATAAGCCCAACTACCAGCCATTTTGTGAATATGTGACAAAATAACCCACCCCCCGCGACTTTTCGTCAAGTGGGCATAAAAAAATATGTCCAACTACCTGTCATTATCAAATATTTGATGATAATCAAAGTCCTGTGGACATGCACACGTCCATTATCTGCATACAAATTATATAAAATATTAAAGCTGTAGCTCCAAAACTGTAGGAGATATTCAGACAAACCATGTATTTATATCCGGACGAACGAACAAACTGACTAAGTCCAACTACTTGTCATTTTGAGAATATTTGAGGAAAATCAAAATCCTGTGAACGTGCACACCTCCTTTATGTGTATAAACATCCTACAACATATTAAAGCTGTAGCTATAAAACTGTATGAGAAGATAGCCGAACAAACCATGTTTCTATATCCTGAGGGACAAACCGACGGACGGACGGACAGGAGTAAGTGAATACCTCTCTCCAACGCTTAGTCGCGAGGGCATAGAAAGTTTTTCACACAAAATGTGTCACACTCTTGGCATTTTTAACAACATATTTCGATGGCATTTTTTTCTTGAAAGAGATATATCAATGATATTTTGTGGGCAAAAGCATATAATAATAACACACCTTTATTAGCAGCACTAAGATATAAAAATACAAGGTGCACAGCTATATAAAGGTAAAATGAAAAGGACTCATACTTTTCAGAACTGCCCATATCCAATGTAAACAGTCTGTGTTGCCATGAAGCTTGGAATTGAGGGGATTTTCAAACACACAGGTGACTATATAGTTGAGAAGACAATGAAAATAAGAATTGTCTCCCATACCTCAAGCCTACACTCTAAAATGTGACAATGTCAATTTAACCTATGAACACAGTTGTATTATATTTAAATATGTTTTTGATTATATTAAATGTTCAAAGCGATTCCCTATCACTGAATTGAATTGGGTGAACATATGCATCCATCTTAATTTGTTATTCTGTCTGTGAATATTCATCATCGATTGGTTATTAGTGCAATATATAGTAGTTGCATTCCTTTGATGTACCTATTTAATGTAGCAAATTCTAATTTGGAGAAGACTTCATAAGTGTGTAACTTGTGTCTAATCCATTTTGTCTATTTAAGTGTCTCTCTCACAGAAAACCATGCAAACTTGTAACATAGTGATATTTTCAAAACCTTATGAAATCTTGTCCATTAAATACCTTTGACGAAGTACAATTAACACACAATTTGTTTTCTTCAAATTTTATTATTTGACTGACTTCTTGTTTTGCTTTTTTTTTTTCTCAGTATTTCAATATAAATGAAGCCAAAAACAATGATTTTTACAATATTTCAACCTCCAATATATCTTGAATAGCATAAAATGTGTCTGTCTCATATAGTATCCAGGATTAATCAACTTTCACTGTATGAATTAATATAATATACTCAATATTTGGTCGCATGGATTTTTTAAAGGCCACACTTTTATATATCCATAAATCAGCAAATGGCCTTTTATGCAAAAATTGTACATATATAACAGGAAAAATATCCCTTATTTATTTTGATATAACTTTGTTTTCATACAAAGACATATACAAAATCCACCTTCGGCAAATTAAGTGGTGAAAATAAGGACAAAAGTTAAGTACATGTGTACTTAGCCGAAAATGGACAAGGTGAATAGGAAAAACAGTTGAGCAGTGTTAATGCTCAATAAGTACCAACATATAAATACAGAAGTTATGCATAGTATTCCAGGGGTATAAAAAAAGAGTATAATGAAGATATAAATTTAAGGTACATTGTGGTTTTGAGGGGTGGGTGGGACGGATCATCCATTTTGTGCATCTGGCTAATATTGAATTTAATCAAAACTTTGTTTTCGAAATTATCTAATAAGATTTATTGGTGATAAATAAGATAAAATAAGTAAACTCTTTTTAGTTTGTATGAGGTATTTCATACTTATTGAAATTTCATGCTTTATAAGGGGAGATAATTTGTAGAGGAAAAACACATTTTCTCAATTTTTTTAAGAATAGGGTCTGTGTTTAATGAAAAATATATGTTGCTTAATTTTTCATCTAGAGCTACCATTTCCTTTATTAAAAAATAGACAATTTGTTTTCCCCACAATAACCTATTGCTTTAGGGTTAAAATTATAAAGTCAATTTGATCATCAAACTTTCAAAGCAGCTTCGAATAATCTGGTGATTAATTTTTGACAGTGCACTCCAAAATAAATCTTAATCAAAGTGCTGACAGCAACGATTATAATCTCCCCATACTGAACTATACTATTCTACGGGATTGAATAATTTCTGTGATATGTAGCTTATGTTTGAATAATGAAATAATAATTGAAATTAAGTTTGTCATATTGTTAAAAAAAGTAAAAAAAAAAAACAAATGCCATTGCAATAAGCATATTAATTTGCAGCCAGCTCCTAAACAATTTAAAACAATTGTAACAGTAGATCATATTTTACCTCTAAAAAAAGCAATGTTCCCGATGGGATTCGATCCCAGGACCTCTCGCATTGCAAGCCACTGCTCCACCAACTGATCTAAAGGAGATCTCCACTAGCGCAGTTAGCAGAGGCGATTATAAACCTACTACGGTTCCGATAACCTTAGGTAGTGAAGCATTCCCGTTTCACTCCCCCCCCCCCACCTCAAGAATCAACATACCTTGATGACGATATCTGAAATACCAACATTCAACCCAACCAGTTTTTTTCTGTTCTGATCACCGTGGGTTATTTAGTTGAGCGCCAACGTAAGAGTAGAACATGTTTTACCTCTGATAAATGCAATGTCCCCGATGGGATTCGATCCCGGGACCTCTCGCATTCCAAGCCACTGCTCGACCAACTAAGCTAAAGGAGATTTACAGTTATTTTCAATTTCTTATCATATAGAATAAGAAAAAGTGTTTACACTAACAAGAAAGCTCTTAAAGGTGACCGACATGGTATGCTTATAGCAGAGAATCTCACTAAGTATAGGACTGAGCTGGTTTTTCTCAACTAAAATATTCTAAGCAAATTTATACATACTGGCCATATGATGGTAGAATTATGTCAAACAGACTGAAACAAGCAGGAAACAAACAGTTAACCATTTTGATGACATGATATTTGAAAGGTCCAACCAACAACACACATCCTCCCAGTCAAGTGGCATTGAGGAGCCATAACATTATATACTACTACATGTATATTGTGTTGTATTTATTTCTATAAGACTGTATATTGCTCACATATTAGCTATATTTATTTCTGTAAGACTTTATATTGCTAGCATATTATTTGTTGGATTTATTTCTGTAATACTTTATATTGCTAGCATATTATTAGTGGTATTTATATTGCAACCACATTATTAGCATATTTGTTTGTCTTCTTCCTCTTCAATATATATACATTATGTATTTTTCTTAGTTGTATAATGGACCTATGTGGGAAAAAAAAAATTATAAAAACTTTAACATTACATTTTATGGTCAATTACCATAGTATTAATAATTATTACCCTGAAGCTTGTTCAATAATCCCATATCCCTCCTAGTATTACTCCTAAAAGTGTCTTAACAATCAATCAATCATATTCGGGGAGTTTTTCAAGGTAACAAATTTTAAACCTCAGATCTTGGGAAAAGTTTTTTTTAATTTTCAAATGTTTCGATCACCTGAATGATTAAATCTAAGTGCATGAAATTAATTTATCATCTATATCTTTATAATTTATTAGCTATATCTTTACAATTTATCAGCTATATGTTTATAAATCATGATATATATATATGTTAATAATTTATCATCTATATGTTTATAATCTATGAGCTATATGTTTATAATTTATCAGCTATATGTTTATAATTTATCAGCTATATGTTTATAATTTATGAGCAATATGTTTATAATTTCACCAACTCTTGTTTTGTCTAGTAAATATTGAGATATAGTGCTAACATATTTGATGTGGATTTACTAAAGATTACAAAATTTAAGGTTCCGAAGAGTAAAATGTTCACAAAATCAATGTATTTATACAATAATAATTTATGCTACGTGAACCTTTTGATTCGCTACTTGTAATTGTTTGGAATCCGTCTGTAAAACTAGACAGAACTGTTTTAGATACCTAAGATTTATGTCTCCCCTTAATGCGGTCATATGTATAACAACCTCGAAAGACAAAAATGTTATGGTCCGGACAAGAAAATATTATTAAAAAAACTAATATTATTTGACCTTGAGATCAAAGATCAAGGTCCGACAAAGGTCATTACGGTATGAGACACATCGCCTTCTGGTCATGCACCCACATACCAAATAAATACTATTTAAAAAACAATTATTTTATCTTGAGGTCAAAGGTCAAACTCCCACGAAGGTCTTTATGGTACGCGACACACCAACTTATAGTCATACACCCACATGCCAAATATCATTGACCTATCTCGAAAGACCAACATGTTATGGACCGGACAAGACAATACTATTTAAACTAGAGGCTCCCAGGAGCCGGTAATCGCTCACTTGGTTTTCAATTTGATATCTAAATTTGAAACAGAAAATAGGGTGTTACACATAATTTTGAAAGTGGGCAACCCAAAGATCATTTCAACTCAAATTTCTGAACAAAAGATTTTGATGTGATTTGTATCTTGTAATATTCCTAAACGGAATAAACTGGCTGAAAAAATATCACAGAAAAACCCAGAATATGTTAAACTACTCATTGCTATGTAGCTGCAATTAAAATTTGAGTTCATTTTGATTTGTAATAAATCAGAAAATGACAACTAAATACATTTTTATTTTCAGTAACAGCAGCCATTTTGAATGGAGGGTGGGGCTGTCGGACAGAGTATTGAAAGGGAACCACCCAACGACTATCCCAGCCAAATTTGCTTTAATTTGGTTCAGCGGTTTCAGAGAATAAGATTTAAATATGATCGTTTATCAAAATATGCCAAATTTCTATAATCGGTAAAAATCGACTGAAAGAAAAATTGCACAGAAAAACCGGAATATATGTTAAACTACTCATTGCCATGTAGCTGCAGTTAAAATTTGAGCCCATTTTGACTTATGCTTAAGCAGCAATGGACAATTGAAGAAATTTCTACTTTTAGTAACAGAAGACATCTTGAATGGTGGGCGAGGCTGTCGAACATAATTTTGAAAGTGACCCACACAAGGACCATCCCTGCCAGCTTTGGTTGAACTTGGTTCAGCGGTTTCAGAGGAGAAGATTTAAATATGATCGTTTATCAAAATATGCCAGATTTCTATAATCGGTAAAAGTCGGCTGAAAAAAAAATTTTACAGAAAAATCCGGAATATATGTTAAACTACTGATTGCCATGTAGCTGCAGTTAAAATTTGAGCTCATTTTGACTTATACTTAAGCAGCAATGGATAATTGAAGAAATTTCTACTTTTAGTAACAGCAGACATCTTGAAATTGTGGGCAAGGCTGTCGAACATAATTTTGAAAGGGACCCACACAGGGACCATCCCTGCCAGGTTTGGTTGAATTTGGTTCGGCGGTTTCAGAGGAGAAGATTTAAATATGATCGTTTATCAAAATATGCCAAATTTCTATAATCGGTAAAAATCGGCTGAAAAAAAATTTCACAGAAAAATCCGGAATATATGTTAAACTACTGATTGCCATGTAGCTGCAGTTAAAATTTGAGCTCATTTTGACTTATACTTAAGCAGCAATGGATAATTGAAGAAATTTCTACTTTTAGTAACAGCAGACATCTTGAAATTGTGGGCAAGGCTGTCGGACATAATTTTGAAAGGGACCCACCTAGGGACCATCCCTGCCAGGTTTGGTTTAATTTGGTTCAGTGGTTTCAGAGGAGAAGATTTAAATGTGATCTTTTATCAAAATATGCCTAATTTGCATAATCGGT
Organism: Gigantidas platifrons; assembly: GCA_002080005.1. Lineage (NCBI taxonomy): Eukaryota > Metazoa > Mollusca > Bivalvia > Mytilida > Modiolidae > Gigantidas > Gigantidas platifrons. Next base: position 208,796 of record MJUT01030950.1, read on the forward strand.
AGAAATCGGCTGAAAGAAAAATTTCTTAGAAAAACCCGGAATATATGTTAAACTACCCCTTGCCATGTAACTGCAGTTCAAATTTGAGCTAATTTTGACTAATACTATAGCAGCAATGGACAATTAAAATGTCATCACCTTTTTTCTATTTTTAGCTTGGTGGCCATCTTGGTTGGAAGTCGGGATCAACTAACACAATTTTGGAAGAGGGCCATCCAAATACCATTCCACCAAAGTTGGTTGCAATTGGCCAAGTGGATTCTGAGGAAAATATTAAAGCTTACGACGTACAACGGACGAACGAACGACGGACGACGGACGCCAAGTGATGGCACCTTTGGCCAGGTGAGCTAAGCACATTTATTTGACCTTCAAGTCAAAGGTCAAGGTCTCACGAAGGTCATTGCGGTACGCGACACACCGTCGTATGGTCATGCACCAACATAACAAATAGAATTAACCTATCTGGAAAGACAAAAAAGTTATGATCCGGACAAGCTTCGCTGAGAAGAAGCAGAAGAAGGGAAGCGGAAGCAGAAGAAGCGGAAGAAGAAGTGGAATAGAAAATCAGACTAACACAATATGTCCCCCTTCGTTCGAAGGGAGAGACATACTTAAATACATATGCTTACAATTTCATCACTCCTGTGTATTTAGTGAGAATTGAAATATTGGTATTTTATTAAAATTGTCAAGATGTTGTTAAACCTTCATATGTATCTTTACAATATTATACTCTGACCAATCAAATCTTCTCAATTTTATAATTGGTTTGTCAAATACAGAGACTTTCAAGGCTCCAATAGAAGAGTTTGAAGATACCAAAGGGGCATTCAGAATCAGAATATCGAAGAAGAACAGACAACGCAATGGTCAAAAGAAAAAGTACAAAGGGACAAACAACGATAAACAAAACATACATATAAAACTAAAGATCGAGTAACAGGAACTCCACTAAAAACTGGGGATGAAGTAGTGTGAACTCAGGTTCTCCGGAAGAGTGGAAGCTCCTGCATCACTAGTGACACCAGTCGTGTTAATCTAGTTACAAACGCTGTAATAAGTCGTGAACAAGGAAAGGACCGACAAGTGGAACATATCATGGTAATTTGTGACAAAGATATTCCACAACGGTCAACCAAGTCATGGTGGCGACCGTAACATTTTCGATGTAATGACTTCAACTTTACCAAAAGGAACCCTTGGATCAGTAGTTTCATTGTTAGCTGCAGCCCTCTATCAAGAAAATCCTGATAGGAACCACATGATCTGGAATATTGTATCATATGAGAGATATGTACTCCATACGCAGGTGTTGCTGGAATGTTGCTACATAATGTATATACAGTAGTAAATAGAAAGTTCAGAATGGGAAAATTGAAATCATCTCTTTTGTGGTAAAGTTTCGTTCTTCACCGGCCCTCATTAGGTATAAGTCAAGGTATGGAGCAGACCTATCTGTATCTGTGGTATCCTTTATTTCAAGCTCAATGGGATAGATGCGATCAACAAAATCACCAAACCTAGAATTATTTAGTGAACGTGAAATTAAAAGATAGTGGTAGCTAGGAAATCCGAAGTATTCATTAAGCTTAAAGTGCTTAAATATTTGAATATTATGCAATGTATTAATGATATAGTGTTGTGTTGCTTGATTAATATGAATTATTGTTACTCTTCATTTTTATATTTATTTATAAACTAAATTTTTGCAGAAAACTTCCAGGCCATATTATTAACGGCTTCAATATATATAGATCATCTTTTGTAATGAAAGCATTGGAGTATGCATGCCTAAAGTTTGCAAAAAGTGTGTGCGGTTTGTTCGATTTGATGTAGAAGAATCTAAAGAATAAAATCTTGAATTGCTAACAAATGTACCAAACAAATTTAGATTTGATCTCGTCTGCCACAAAGCTATGAAATTATACGATTTGTTATGTGCTTCTAACCTTGTAAAATGAACAGGGCACACAATCATTAACCTGTATTATACATTTGATAAAATATATTTATGTTTCTTGATTGACTTGTTTCATGAAATGAGTATTGTGGTCAGATCTGTTTTGTAAGATCTAATAAATATACTTTCGATTAAAGCCATATCCGTTTGACTGCAAAACATTTTATATAAAAATAATTATGTATAGTGAATTAAAATTACAAAATTGAAATCAAATAAATGTTTACAAATAACGGACACTACAATTGTCTTTCTATTAAATAAAGTTCCCATTTGACATCTGTGAAAAAATATTCTCGATATTTAAATATCGTCTTATTCATATCATTGTGAGTACTTGTACATATAGTTAATGTGTACTTTGTGTTATAATATGCATATATGCTCTATTATTTTAAGTGGATTCATTTATGTGTGATGAAACAATATTGAAATGTAGCAACAACCTAATTGATTTTATCCTTGAAATGCTACATCCAAATGGGTAATAGTATAGAGGATTACATGACGGCCATTGGACTGTCTAATACCAAGAAAGGGTGTCTGTGTGGACTGGTAAATTTTCGGGTAGAATCACATCAACAAATTATGTTAACTAACTTACAGTCTTCTGCTCTTGCGCTATATTTCTTCTACAGAGTACGATTCCGGAAATTAATATAGTTTTCCTGTCATGTGTATTACAATTTATCCTAATTATTGTTGATGTAGAGGTACATCCTAGTTCTGCTACGTAAAATTCGATTCCACTAGTGAAAATTACCATTAATAATGTCGACAAATATGTTTCCATTAGAAGTTTTAGAAATAAATTACGAAATTGCACTTTCTTCAAAATTCCGCTGATGAATCTGATATAATATAAATTGAGATGTGATTATTAATAAGGATGATTTATCACTTGATTTGATTTCAAATACCGTCATTAGGGAGGATCTTAATAACTCAGGTGGTGGGCTTCTCATTTATTCTAAATATGTTATATCTGTTGAACGTGTAACTGACTTAGAAAACGAAGTCTGGCTATATGATATAGGTAATAAACACATTTTTGTTTCTCGAAAAAAAAAAGAAGTAAATGACCGGAGAACTCTCTTCTGCCAATTTGATGATGTAGTTTACACGAGTAGTCAAACTACCATTTGAAACATTTCTCGAATTGGGAGTGTATTCCAATCAAGACAATTACTGTTAGATCTAATGACAAACCGTGGTTCACCATTGAAATCCTGAAATAAATACGTATCAGGGACCGACTCCCCAAAGTAATGTTTAAAAATCATAGAAACGCGGATATTTGTAAATATCAAAACATAGAAACAGGGTTAAAAATTTGCTTTAAAAGTCGTAAAAGAAAAATTTGAAACTTAGATAACATTATTTTTGATTGATTGATTGATTGATTTATTGATTGATTGATTGATTGATGTTTAACGTCCAGCGAGCAATCGGTCAGCTATATTCAGGACTAGAACATGTCTACAATAAATCAATATGTAGGTTGAAAACGGGGGATGGATAGGCCAATGGGCAAACAAATTTAAACCACACGGGACTAGAAAGAAGGAAAGGTGATGGGTAGGGACGGATAATTTAGCCAGTGCAACAGTCTCCTAAGGACCACTCATCATGAGCATAATGCTCATAATGAGCTGTTACACTGGGTTCTTTAACGTGCGAAGAAAGTGGCAATCTCTTTACACGGGACCTCGGTTTTATTTACGTCTCATTCGAATGACAGGATGGTTGTGAATTTATACATGCCACACAACCGACGGACGCCCCTTCAAACAAAAGAAGCTCTCGGTCCCATGTCTATATTCCGGGGTTCCCGAGGGGTTCATTATTTTTGAAAATGCATTAAATAATAAAGCTTATGGGGAAATTAGGACACTGATTTTAAAGTCGAATACAGGATCTGGTAAGTTTCTCCCTTTTCAAAGCACAATTAATTATCAAAATCTAGAAGAGATTGCTTATGATGACGAGGAAAAATGTGACTTGATAAAGGAGTACTTTAGTGTAACATCCAAAATGGGATGAAGCAAATTCGTCTCTTTCCGATATAGAATTGAAAACAAAATGTATAATATAACCAATCTTAATGTAAGTGTCTTCATGCAAACAAGGCATCGGGACCGGATGTCATCAGCCACAAAATGTCCAAATAAAATAGTATTACCTTTGCATATTTATATTCAATAAATATCTCCAATAAAGTAATTATCCGACGAACTGGAAACTAGCTCATGTTATTGCAGTATATAAAAAATGTGATTGTTCATTGCCGTCTAATTACAGACCAATAGCACTTTTAAGCTGTTATGGGGAAGACAATGGCGAGAACTACATGTATATACAAACATGTTTATAACATCTCTATCAAAATATATTTATATATGAATAGCAATCCGGTTTTCTTCCCAGGCATTCAACAGTACATCAGTTATTAGAAATTTATAATGGCGTTTTAAATTCATTGGAGACTAAGGAAACAAATTGTTTTGTATTTTGTGACTTTTCTAAAGCATTCGATAAAGCTTGGTATTCTACATACAATGGAAGCATATGCTATAACTGGGAAATTCATTAATCGGTTTAGTACCAAACTACTATTTGAAAATAAGTAATGCAGAAAAAATGGCTGGCATGTTGTCTCTTTGTCATATTAAGTTATAGACAAATCTGTCACTTTTTCTAAAGGGTTTAAGTAGATTCTCATAAATGTCATCTCTGTCCCCTGTGTTTTTTTTTCTTTTTTTTTCTTTTCTATTTACTAATTAGTGTATAATGTATTAAATATATTAATGTATGTTTGTATTTATGTATGTATATTTGTTTGCTCATGTTGCACTTCGTGCCCAAGTTGAATTAATAAAAATCTTTTGAATCTTGAATATTTATTTAAAAGGTAGATAAAAAGGTATAATTTTTCAGCATATTGTGAAATATTTGCAGGAGTTTCACAAGACTCAGTCCTTGGACCTCTCTTATATATTTAAATTATATTGTTGACAAACTTATATCACTGAGCAGATTATTTACAGATGATACTTCGTTCGGTTATTCAAATCAGGACACAATACATTTGAAAAATGTTATTGATCATGATTTAAATGAAATGGACAAATGGTCAAAAAGTGGCTTATGTCATTTAATCCTGAGAAAACAGAAATCATGATTTTCACTAATCGTAGCATTCCAGAAAATCTTGATTTCTCTTTTAATGGTAAATCAATGTCCATTACCACTTCTCATAAACATTTGGGCATTAAATTTTGCAACGATGCTAAGTGGAATACCCATGTTGATAATATTCAGAGTAGTCTATCTAAACATTTGAACATTCAACGTAGATTGAAGTTTTTGAATATGTACGTGAACTATGGGATTGGAAATTCACACAAACTGTGACAACTTCAACTTGAAGCTGACAGGATTGTTACAGGCTAATTTATTTTCACAAAAACTAAAATGTTATATATCGTAACAGCTTGAGAATTACTATCTGTGAGACGGAAGAGAAAGAAAATTCAACTTTTTCATAATATAGTTAATACAAATACTCCTAATTATCCTTGTATATTGATTACCCCCACCATACAAAGTACATCAGTGTATCCGTTGAGAAATGTGAATGATATTACTTTACCCATCTGTAGACTGTCCTCAACTAGAGATTCTTTTATCTCCTCCACAATACAAATGTAGAATAATTTAAATGACACTATTCAAAACGTTGATACCATATCAAAATTAAGGCCCGGGTGGCTCAATGAGTTAGACCGCTGGATCTAACAATTCATACAAACCTATCACCAATAGGTCATGGGTTCAATCCCGACTTTGTAAATTACAAACTAGAGGCTCAGCACTAAGCCGAGCCTGTGTAGCTGATGCTTTCTGCTCTGAAGAAACTTAATACAGAACATTCCAAAGCCTATAGGTACTTCCCACAGGCCTCTACATTATTTTTTGTTTGTTTTTTTTTTTAACTAAAACGAGTTGCAAGTCAAAATCATTTGGTCTTGTTTGATACTCGGCTATGGAAAAAACTTCCGGTATGGGATGGGATGACCTTGGACCTCAACTCTCGGGCATTCAATTTTTCTATGCACCATGATCATAAATAAATATGGTTTAAGGGAGGGGATGTCAACCATTAAAAAGTTCACCTCAGGTAGGGGGTGGGGTATGACACCCGGGTCCTGAGCTATAAGGCATTTAATTTGCCTAGTCACCCTGATCATAAATATATATGGCTTAGGGGTGGGGATCTCAACCATTAAAAAGTTCACTTCAGGTAGGGGATGGGATATGACCACCAGGGCCTGAACAATAAGGCATACAATTTGCTTAGTCACCCTGATCATAAATATATATGGTTTTGGGATGGGGATCTCAACCATTAACAATTTCACTTGGATTATGTCCCTTAGTATGCCAAGGCTTACTGAGACAGTACTCCAATATAAAACTTAATTTAGATAGAAATTCGGTAAGCAATGTCGTCAAAAGTTGAGTTATTGTGTAATCAATTAAGTGAAGATCAAATCGACCAAATAATTCAAGGATTGCGAGGTGAGCAACCGATGAATAATGACATTGAAGTTGACGAACAACTTGTAAACAATGAAAAAATGGCGTCGTACTCCCAAGTTGTGTCCGGGAACAACCGTCAAGGTAATACTCGAGATACAGATGATACAAATGAACACGATAATCAGTTCCCAAAGCAAGGCTATACCCAATCTCATTATAGAGAAAGTGAAAATGTGAAACCGATATTTCTTAAAGATGAAGATGTGTTTGGGTCTCGCAAACCTGAACGGTCGCTATGGTTAACAAATGTTGAAATATATAAGGCCATAGGCGACAAAGTGCAAGCCCAATGTATAAAGGGGATTCAGCGTGTGCGCGAGATGTGGAGAATCTACATGGATAATGAGGATGACAGACAGTCGCTGTTGGTACAAGGAATAAATCTGCGTGGCAGGCAGATCCCCTTGCACCTACAAAATCCTCACAATCCCTCTAGATATCAACCAG
>MJUT01030950.1:230612-249254 GCA_002080005.1 Gigantidas platifrons
AAAGTTTAATTTTGCTATGCCTATGCCATAAATGATTATACACTTATTATCCGTCATGTTCTCTGTCAGACCTATGTTTGTATGTTACTGGAGAGAACTTCATATAAGTTGTAAAACTTGTGTTCAATCCTATTGTATATATTTGACAATAAAATATGTTTAAATCAAGCAATCTGATATACGATGGACGGGCGGTACCGTAAACGATACATCCGTAATCCAATTTTGATCGAATGCATGATTTATATCAATTTAATAAAACCGTGCTATCCGCACCCCAATCGGTACTGGACACAAAATATTAAGCGCTTTAAAGCACTTATTTTCAAGTATTTCAAAAGAACGGTAGGCTTACTATTAAAAAGGAGAGCTAAAAAGTTTGCCAGTTTTCTGTCAGTGTTCTTCGAGATTTCGCCCTGAAGATGCGGAAATTGCCGAAGTTGTCCGATATAGGATGTCTTAGGAACTGTCGCTCGGCCTTTTTGCGATTTGTGATGGTGTCTTTGCAATTATCACTAAATCATGGTTTACCTGTGTGCTTTGGATTTGTAGATGTCTTTGGTATAGTCTCATCAGCTACTGATATTACTGTTGCATTAAAGATCAAAATTGGATCGGTGTTATTTCGATTTGAAGTTATTACCTGCACATCTGTTCGTACAGGGGACAGTCAGCTTTGTCAAATTGATACTATGTAGTCCTTCACATACATTAATTTAAGCTTTCTAAAATAATGATAAAATAGAAGAGATGGATCTGTAACAGTAAGATCAATAGCTGAATAAAACCGATTCCCAGGATGTAAATATGTATCAGAACCGTCGTTAAAGATACATTATCCTTCCTGGGAGATAAAGTCTTCAAGGTTTTGCCTTTGTCTGTTGTTTTTTTGCTACTGCACAAGGGGTTATGTCAATTAAAGTGGCCAATGATTATGAACGCGGTAGGAAGCTGTTCAGCTAATTTTTCTAGTTGAGTTAAACTGGGTGATGAGTTTGGTGGTATGTAAACCGAACTTTAGGTTATAGTTTTATCTAAATAAATTCGTACAGCAACAGCCTGCAGATCTATGTTGAGATTAACATAGCATACAATGTCATATCTAACAAGGATTGTTGAGCCGCCAACAGCTCTTTCATTCTCATCTACATAAGTGTTCTACACGGAATAATTTCTTAGATTGATAGTATTACTTTTTTCGAATGAGACAAAATGCAACTGGTAGAAGTGTTTGGACGAGTAAGGTGATTTCAATAAACTTTTTTTTTTAACATTCAATAAACTTAACCTTTAGATCTTTGGCTGATCGGAGTCGGATCGAGAAAAGGCTTTGCTTTCGTTAGGAATCTTTCCACCGACCTCCCTTCGGAGATCTACTCGGAGATCTCTGCATTTCCGATGATTCATTCATAGGAGTTGGTGAGTCATCCGGAGGAAGATTGCATACAGATTCATCCTCCGAATCCCCAAAAGGTAAATTTCGCACCCCTTGGATACAGTAGTCCGTTAATTTAGCTGAAAAAGATTGTTCTATCTTACCCCTGCTTCAGGATAAGACAAGCTACACGCCGTTTTCCCTGCAAAATTGTTGTCCATTGTTGAATTAAATTGTCGATTTATAGTGTCTTGGTAGTATTTTAAATGTATAAATATATTATAAATGCTACCACAACAGCGATAAATGCCTGTAAAAATATTATTTGACGTTGGTCAAAGGGATGTATGTTTTTATTTACGTTAATTACCTAACAAGGGAGAGCCCTCTATATTTTCTCAACGTAAACAAATATTGACACGATAGAAAGAGATGAGAAAAAGAGGCTAACATCGTAAAAGGGACAAAATTTTGTTATTGGAGAATCTATCACAAGGTTGTTAACTTTATTATTTTGAACCTCTTTAGAGTTGTTATATGAAAATCTTGTTTTATTTTATTACGTGGCATTTTGGTCCTGTGATACGGTTCGCAAATTAATGCGCCAAACACAAAAAGTTAACAAACATTGACACGGTAGAAATGGGTGAGAAAAAGAGTCAAACACCGTAAAACATATTGTGAAAGTCTATATGGCACATGTGAAAGTCCACGAATGACCACATCATTTCATTAAGACGGGATGCTTGGGCACATAACACTAGTTTTGCTTGGCCACTTTTATAGAAGTGTCCGTATAAAGTGAGCGGTAATGTATTTGTGTGTTAGTGATATCAATTTTTCCTCTTTCTACAATTTGGATATTTCATTTGTATACCCCCACTCGTAGAGAGGGGGCTATATTGCAATCACTTTGTCCGTCCGTCCGTTCACACTTTCGTAACAGATATCTCAGCTTCTACTGGAAGAAATGATTTTAAATTTGATATATGGCTTTGGCATGGTGACTTGTACACTTTCTCCACTTTCCAGATTTACCGCACATCTACTTCCTGTTTACAGTGCGACTTAGAATTGTTCATGTTTGCCGTATTGAAAACTTTCATAACAGTTATCTCAGCTTCTACTGGAAGAAATGATTTTTATATTTGATATATGGCTTTGATATGGTGACTTGTACCGTGTCTCCCCTTTCCATGTTTACCGCACATCTACTTCTTGCTTACCGTGCGGTTTACACATGAACGAAGGGGGGGGTATTCTTAGCACGACGTAGCGTGCAACATCTTGTTGGATTCTGCCGACAGTTTGTTTTTTATTTTCATTTTATTCAGATATGATGTTATTTTAATTATTATTTCAAACTGTGCAAACTGTATCTAATTGATATACCACAACAAAAACTGAGATTAAAACAGACAGCGCCTCAGCCTCATTTCTTGACATTTACCTCATAATTGACAACACTGGTCAAATTTCTACCAGACACCGTGACAAAAGAGACGACTTTAATTTTAGAAATATACATTTTCAACAAATCTATGGTAATATACCAGTAACTCTTTCGTATGGAGTTTATATTTTACAAATTATATGATACTCTCGAGCTTGTACTTTGTATACAGACTTTTTACAACGTGGCCTTATTTTGAGTACTAAGTTACTAAGGATTGTCTGATTTTTTTGAAAACAAATTCAACACCTTGCTTAGTAGTATTTTGTCTGTTGGTTATAACATTTTTGTTATTTTAAAATATTAACTATACAATGTAATGACAAAATGTGGTTATACATTTGTACAAATCTTACTAAATGATATTGACATATAACGCAGGTTCTCGTAAACCACATACAACGGTACATAGAAGTCCTAAATACTATACAACAGGTAATAACTAAAATATTTAGATGATTTTACGCTTATTTACTGATTACTAATTTTGAATGTTTGGTAACAGGCAAGACTCATACAACCAGTATATGAAATTCAAATAGAATATACTTTTGAAGTAAATTATGCTGATTCTAACATATATTTATTTTAAAAGACACGAATAAGCAAAACATCAACTATTTACATGTAATATAAGAAATTGTGTTTCCTAAAAATCAATATTAAAAAGTGTATCACTTATTTTGGAACGAGTTAGTATTATGTCACCTTGAATTACATAAAACATTTGATCTCGCACATCTACAAGATTTCCTTGCACCACCCGCTTTGCAACTGCATTTAGCAAGTCATCTCCTTTTGATTTTAAGAGGACTGCCTCACGGACGCTTATTTCAGTGTTCGAATCGACTTTGGTTTCGGGCAAACCTTAAAAAGTGGATAGCTTCAATTGGTTTCTCGAAAACGTTGAATTTGTATCCCATGTCTATTTCCCAGCTTATATTGTTCGCATCATTTAAATTGTTATCCGCTACGGAGTTTTTTAGTACTATTTGTATTATCCGGTGTATTATCAGACGGTTAGTCATTCACATTTGTAAGTCTTCTTCCTTTTGAAAAACATGAAGAATTTCATTCGGAATAGGAATTTTTGATAGACCAACTTTGAGTGCGTTTCCAAACATAGTTTCGTATGGTGATCACTTTATTCCGACATGGTCCTGTCGGTTTTTCTGAAACGGCAGACGTTGTATGCCAGTTGTCCAATCGGTGGTGTTATTTTCTCTCATCCAACGTATGAGCATATCGTGAATATCACCAATAGATCTGAGACTGGGGGCGTTTTGGCTTACCATGAACAATTACTGGTTCATGTCACAACTTCTTTAGCTCTGTGATAAAGTTTGGTGTAAATTCACGACCAGATAAAAAAAACGCGAGTAAAATCAATAATATCCCTACATTTATACCAATAGATTCTTAGAACATTGTTTACAAGATGTAATGATAAGTCAGTAAATAGCGTAACACTTCAATCTTTTGTTAGTTATTACGTGTAATTCCTGTACAACTTTAGTAAATACGAGTAATTACTAAGGAAATCAGGGAGTACGCGTATTTACTGTTTTTCAGTTGTTACGTGTAATTACTGGTTACGCTTATTTACTGTAACATATACATTCCTTTGAGGAAGAAATAAACACTCATTTGAAATGTTTTTAGATATTTAATCAATGGATGTCCTCAGTGCTTTGGTGTTATTATGCACTTCATGTTCAACTAAAAACAAAACAAAACAATCTTTTGGGATCTGACAAGCTGTAATATTTCTGTATAATTGTCATTGTGAATATTTGACTACCACTTTGTCCAATCCAAGAGTTATATGAGACATATCTTCTCCAATGTTAAAGCTGCCTCACTGGTATGTGCAGGATTTTATAATTCACACCTACATTATTAAGTCAAGTAGTTTTTAAACAATCATCTCATCTTATCTTATAAAAAAGTTTTCGACTGATGCAGCGTTTCCGTCAAACGGGGAATGTTACTGACAGTCCGCGTGCAGGTATATCTCGCAAAACGGCTCCGAGAGAGGACCGGCTCATATCCAGACGGGCGCGGCAACGGACGTTCAGTACAGCTGGTGCACTTCGTGGTAATTTACCGTTTGGAGCCCAAATTAGCACACGTACTGTAATCAGACGCCTCCACCATCAGGGAATGCGAGCGCGAAGACCCATAAAACGTCCACAGTTGACATTACGTCATCGTCATGCTCGATTTGACTGGTGACATGATCATTTGGGGTGGACTATTCGCACATGGAGACGGGTCCCCTGGTCTGATGAAAGTCGTTTTTGTTACGCAATACCGACGGTCGTGCAAGGGTTTGGCGCCAACGAAACACTTCATTTCAGGACAACCACATTTTGGGCACAACTGCTTTTGCGGGTGGGGGTGTAACTGTCTGGTGTTGTTTTTACTTTGACTGTAAGTTGGACCTGTACGTTCTTGATGGTAATCTGACAGGCCAAAAATACGGTGACAATGTGCTCGCTCCACGCGTAGTCTCCCATTTAGACAATCATGCGTTGGCTAACAGGTCAATGTTTATGGATGACAACGTTAGGCCACACAGAGCCTGAATAGTACAACATATTTTACAGCAAGAGGCTGTTTAGATAATTCCATGGCCTGCGATGTCGCCAGACATGAACCCTATAGAGCATGCATGGGACTTTATTGGCCGAAAAATTAACCAACGCAATCCAAAATGTCAAAATATTGACGAATTAAGAACTGCTATCGTACAGGAGTGGCAACAGTTCCTCCAAGAACGGCTTAGGCTTCTTGTGTGAAGTATGACGAGGCGTGTTACAGAAGTTCACAATAAACGCCGTGGATATACACGTTATTGATTTATATGCCTTACACATACGCACAATAGATGCATTTAAAAGTTCTTAAAATCTGAAGACTCTGCATTTTAATGCAATGTTAAAAACTTTCATCAAAGACAAACTGGTTTTACGTTTTTCCAGCGGCTGCTTTGAACCCCATTTTTGCCACGTCATAGTCACGTCTTTCAGGTTGATAAATACTTCTTAGATTGGTAATTTTAGAGCCCTTGGTCTAGTCTTTTAAGAAATGTAAGACAAATGGTGATATATATTTTATTGTTTTAACAGTATTGATGTACAAAAATATATCGATAAAAATATAGGGTAGTGCGTAACTTTTGTCAGAGTGTATAGATACATTGCACATATACAAATAGTGTAAGTTACAATATGAAATAAAGTAAGAGGAATACTTACAACTGATTAAGGTTCGTCAAGTTGCTGAGCGTTCCTGATTTGATTGATGTAATTTTATTTTGATGCAAATACCTGTAATAAAAACAATACACAAATACAATCAAACTAAGAATAAATCTGTGATACTGTGTGTAGTTGTTTTTTCAACGTCATATATCAAATACAATTGATTAAGTGGGTATTAAATCTCAGAACATTCCTTAATGATGAAATGAAAAAGACAAAAAACACACATAGCTAGAACAGCTCTAGTATATAATCAGAAATGGTAGAAATGGGGCCAAATCGTTCAACCTAATACATAAGTACATGAATTCTCAATTAAATTTTGACCTCGTAAATGTAGCTGCAACAAAACAAACACATTTTCTAAAAGATTTGTTGTCCAGCATCCTAAATTCATTATAAATAAATAAATATTTGAGCATGGTAAGAAAAAACTGAAGATATCAAAACATCTGTATACAATATATTTTATCATGTAAGCCAACGATGTATTTATATGAACTGGTCAGTAGTGACGGTTTCCAGGTCACAGTCCATAGTCCTTTCCTAGCACCTTCCCAGTTGTTGACATTCCTGATTTGATTGATGTGATTTCATTTACTATAAACACATCTTTATACAAATATATTTTTACCAGGTAAGCCAGCAATGTATTAATATAAATTAGATACTAGGAACGGTTAATAGTGCTCAGTCCACCAACCTTGCCCAACACTGGTGGTAGATTGTGACACTCTTCATTAAGAACTGTCAGGTGAAAATATGTAAAGTCTGTATTTCTGTATAATAATTATACATTAGTGAACTCGTTCTCATCTTGAATATGAATGAAATATTTGTCACGGGAATGTTAAGCTACCAAACATCAATCAATCAATCAATCAATCAATCAGTATAGGATAAGGTTTGATCATTATTAACAATTTTCCATTTCATTGTAATTTGAAGAACAAAAATAAGTGAAAACAAGCACATAAAATGTGTTCGAAGCATCTTTCATTTTGATAACTAAAGCCCAACTATATCTATATTACTTTTAATTTATATATGACATAATGTGGTTATACAACTATGCAAACCATACTAAATGATACTCACAGATAGTGTAAGTTTGGTAGATTGTTGAAAGCGTTGTTCTCTATCACTGATATGTCATTGTACTGTAACTCTCTATAATTGGTCAACAAATTTATTTATCAAATCATTGGCCTTCTAGTATGTATTAAGCAATACATATTTGATACTCGATATAATATTAAATGAAGCTACGATCAAATAACGTACAGGAGTTGTTGTTTAATTTTTCGTAGACAAACCCAGGTGAACAATCCGTTCATTGATATCTTTTACTTTCAACTATAACTATATTACTACTATATCTCTACAATTTAAGCAATACTTATAACAAAATATTGTGTTATTTTAAATTGCTTCAATAAAATATATTTATATTCTTGTTAGGAAAAAAATAAACAACCCATTCTAATTAATGTAGCTATTTACTTAAATAGGTTTCATATCGGATTCAATTATTAAATGTGTTCAATCTTTGCCTGTTATACTGTACTTGTATGTTTGATTAGAATTACAAAAAGGTATTTTATTTTGTTGTGGAATTTAAATATTTTGCATAAATTCTTCTTAATATAGATACATTGTACATATACAAGTAGCGTAAGATCCATAATGAAATAAAATAAGTGGAATAGTTACAACCAATAAAGGTTCGTCAAGTTGTTGAACATGTCTGATTTGATTGATGTGATTTTATTGTGATGCAAATATCTGCAATAGATACAATACACAAATACAATCAAACTAAGTTTAAATCTGTGATACTGTGTGTAGTTGTATTTCAACGTCATATATTAAATACAATAAATTAAGTACGTAGTAAGTCTCAGAACATTCAGGAATGATGAAATACAGAATACAAAAAAAACACAGCTAAAACAGCTCCAGTATATTAATCGGAAATGGTAGAAATGGGGGCAAAATCTTTCAACCTAATACATAAGTACATGAACTCTCAATTAAATTTTGATCTTGTAAATGTAGCTGCAAAAACACAAACACACTTTCTAACAGATTTGTTGTCCAGCATCATAAATTGATTATAAATAAACAAACATTTGGGCATTATAAGAAAAAAAATGAAGTTATCAAAACATCTGTATACAAATATATTGTATCATGTAAGCCAACGATGTATTTATATGAACTAGTCAGTAGTGACGGTTTCCAGTTCTCAGTTCATAGTCTTTACCTAGCAATTTTAATATTTTGCGTAAATTGTTCTTAACATAGATACAAATGTAAAGTGTACATATACAAAGAGTGTAAGTTACAATATGACATAAAATAAGAGGAATACTTACAACCGATAAAGGTTCGACAAGTTCTTGAGCGTTCCTGATTTGATTGATGTGATTTTATTCTGATGCAAATACCTGTAATAAAAACAATACACAAATACAATCAAACTAATTTATAGTTTAAATCTGTGATACTGTGTGTAGTTGTTTTTCAACGTCATATATCAAATACAACAAATTAAGTAGGTATTAAGTCTCAGAACATTCCTGAATGATGAAATGAAAAACACAAAAAACACACATAGCCAGAACAGCTCCAGTATATAATCAGAAATGGTAGAAATGGGGGCAAAATCTTTCAACCTAATACATAAGTACATGAATTCTCAATTAAATTTTGATCTCGTAAATGTAGCTGCAACAAAACAAACACATTTTCTAAAAGATTTGTTGTCCAGCATCCTAAATTCATTATAAATAAATAAATATTTGAGCATATAGGCCACCATGGTAAGAAAAAACTGAAGATATCAAAACATCTGTATACAATATATTTTATCATGTAAGCCAACGATGTATTTAGAGCTGGTTAGTAGTGACGGTTTCCAGTTCACAGTCCATAGTCCTTACCTAGCACCTTCCTAGGTGGCAGATATCGATTGATGCTCCCTCGATAAAGAACTGTCAGGTGAAAATACGTAATGTCTGTATTTCTGTATAATAATTATATATTAGTGAACTCGTTCTCCTCCTAAATATGAATAAAATATTTGTCACGGGAATGTTTAGCTGCCAAACATCAATCAATCAATCAGTATGGGATACGATTTGATCATTATTGACAATTTTCCAATTCATTGTAACTTGAAGAACAAAAATAAGAGAAAACAAGCATAAAATGTGCTCGAAGCATCTTTCATTTTGATAACTAAAGCCCAACTATATCTATATTACATTTCATTTAAAAAAAAACATTATGTGGTTATACATCTCTACAAATCACACTAAATGATATTCACAGATATCGTAGCTTTGGTAGATTGTTGAAAGTGTTGTTCGTTATCACTGATATGTCATAGTACTGTTACTCTCTATAAATAGTCAACAAATGTATTTATTAAATCATTGGTTGATTTTTTTTGGATTTTTTTTTGTATTTCATGCCACTTTCAGCAATATTTCAGCTATATCATGGCTACCAGTTTTATTGGTGGAAGAAGCTGGAGCATGGGCAAGCAAGTGGTAAACTTTATCACTTTCGGATGCGAGTCGAGTGCACCTTTTTGTCATTTACAAAGCTGGGCATGAACCGACGCCATATTGGTGATAGGCTTGTTTGAGTTGTTAAGTAATCCAACTACCCACTCATTGAGTTATCCAGGCCCTTAACTTATAATGGACATTGGCCCTCTGGTATTTCTTGAACAATACATATTTGATATTCGAAATAATATTAAATGAAGCCACGACCAAAATACGTTCAGGAATTGTGGTTTAATTATTTGTGATTTGTTTGTCTTCTTGTCGGAGACAAACCCAGGTGAACAATCCGTTCATTGATATCTCTTACTTTCAACTATATCTATATTACCACTATATCACTACAATTTAATGTATTCATTACAACAATTTTTAAAAATCGAGAAAGCATCAGAGATGCAACAGCCGATTTCCAAGTCAAAATCTTGGGGCATTTAATTTGTCTATTCACCCAGACCATAAATATATATGGTTTAGGGGTGAGGATCTCAACCATTAAAAGTTCACTTCAGGTAGGGGGTGGGGTATGACCCCCAGGGCCTGAGCTATAAGGAATTTAATTTGCCTAGTCACCCTGATCATAAATATATATGATACAGGGGTGGGGATTTCAACCATTAAAAAGTTCACTTCAGGTAGGGTATGGGGTACATGTATGACCCCCAGGGCCTGAACTATAAGGTATTTAATTTGCTTAGTCACCCTGATCATAGATATATATGGTTTAGGGGTGGGGATCTCAACCATTAAAAAGCTCACTTCAGGTAGGGGGTGGGGTATGACCCCCGGGACCTAAGCCATCAGGCATTTAATTTGCCTAGTTACCCTGATCATAGATATATATGGTTTAGGGGTGGGGATCTCACCATTAACAACATCACTTCAGGTAGGGGGTGGTGTATGACCCCGGGGCCTCAGCTATAATGCATTTAATTTGCCTAGACACCCTGATCATAAATATATATGGTTTAGGGGTGGGCATCTCACCATTAACAAAATCACTTCAGGTAGGGGGTGGTGTATGACCCCGGGGCCTCAGCTATAATGCATTTAATTTGCCTAGACACGCTGATCATAAATATATATGGTTAAGGGTGGGGATCTCGGTTACATTTTGTTTATGCATATTCCCCAACAGGGTGGGACCGAGTCCGAGGGATAAAAATGTTGAATGCACAACTTCACATTGGCATCTCCACCCATACCAAATATTAAGTTTCTATCTTTTGTTGTTTCAGGAAAATGTGTAACTCTCAAAATATGTACTTTTTCACTAAAAAAAACAATGATTTTACAAAAAAAAAAACAATAGATTAATATGCATTTCGAACTCGCTCTAAATAATAGTGTAATTAATGCTTCCTACCAAAAATTATGTTGATCGGCCAAAAACGAAGAGCGCTATCGTGTTAACGAAGATAGGCTAGCATACGCCCACCCATCCTCCCGTCCTTACAACAAAACGTATGGCGACTGCAACTTCGCAGCCGGTACAAACGTGGTAGATTGTTGAAAGTGTTGTCCTCTATCACTGTTATGTCATTGTACTGTAACTGCCTATAAATAGTCAACATATGTCTCTACCTATAATACTCAACCAGTTGTAAGGTGGGTGTAAATAAACAAAGTGTATCTTATGTTTGTTATAGCATATAACTTATGTCCAAAAATGTGGATGCTTGGCTTTCTATATTGTTATTATTTTTACCAGAGGCTTCACAACGAAAATAACAATTCAAACATAAACAAATACTGACTGCATTCAACAATGTGAAGATTATGTCAGAGGTTGTTCTACTTCAACCAAATACTGATTTCCTTCCAAAATGTGAAGATTATGTCAGAAGTTGTTCTACTTCTACCAAGTACTGATTTCCTTCCACAAAGTGAAGATTATGTCAGAGGTTGCACCTGACAATTGAAAAGGCTAAAACTATTTGAAGTCGCGGGAATGATTGATTGGTTAGTGCTGAACGCCAACCTTAGCAATATTTTAGCTATAGGGTGGCGTGAACAAGTTGTATTATTAACTTTAAGATACCTACACGACCCTTAAAAATAAAACATACCTGTCTATAAAACAATTGGATTATATATACAAATAAAAAGGAAACATTAGAAATATAAAACCGTATATTTATGGCATATGATATCTAATCTAATTTTGTACTATATACATTAATTTCTTTTAAAAAGTAAAAAAAAATGTTGCTTGCGACATTTGTAAATACATTGCATTAATTGTTGACATTGTAGAATGTCGGATGAACGTCACCGATACCTTCACAGGCTATTAAAACATGCCCAAGGGGGTACCATACACTACAGGGAGATAACTTTTTAAAATCAGTTGACCGTTTTGATCATATGATTGTATGCAGGTTTCAAGCATCTCGGTGATCAAAATCACAGAGGGAAAAGCCGATACAAAATGTATGTGGTTAGCGAATTCATAGCTCTGAGTCTGTTGGATGGAATTTGTTAAAATTTTGATATTTATTACAGTGGATATATTGAAACACACTGCCAAAAAATAAGAGAATTAAAGGAGCAGCTCAAATTTTACCTGAAGTGTATGGTACCACCTTAAGTGAACAATTGGAATTGCACGTCACAAGCTTTGGTTGATTGATAATTAACGGCAACTTTAGCAATATTTCAGCTGTATCGTGCTTTGAACAAATATTATTACTAAACTTAGACACCTACAAGTTCCTTAGAAATAAAAACGAAGATATACTTGTCAACATTATTTATTTTGAAATAAGCTTCACTAGATAGTAAATCCCCTGCTATTTAGTGATTAACAAATAGGGATACTAGGTAAAAGCTGTATACTTAGTGAATTGTTAACAGCAATTTAGTTCAATAAAATTATTTGTGTTTAAAAAAAAATATCAAAAAAATATACTTGTCTATAAAACAATCGCTTTGAGTTTGAGGTAGCTCCCATGATTTTGTTAGCCATTGCGGAATATCTGTGTTGCAGATGACTACTGATATGCTCCGGTTTTTTCCACGTTCATGAAATATCACCGGGAATGCAACAAAAGAAACACATTGAGTGCCACTAGTGCAGCAAGAACTGCTAATCTTTCCGGAGTACCTGGATTCACCCCAGATTTTTAGCTTTACATATTTTGTTTTGTAGTTCATTGTGTGTCCCTTTGTCTCTTTTCTATTTTTCCGTTGTTTGTCCTTTGATTTGCGGCTTAATTACGCCGTAGGTATCTTCAGTTTTCATACATGCAATACTAGAGGCTCAGTGGGCTGAGCCTGTGTCGCTCACCTTTCATTAGGCTTTGAAGAAGCTTGATACAAAGCCTTCTATTGGTGCTTCCCACTAAGTTTCGGTTCATTTGGCCAAGCAGTTTCAGAGAAGATCTTTAGAAATCAACCAACCAGAAACAATAATTGCCTACGTCAGCCATGTTTGTAAACAGATCGGGGTGAAATTAGCAATCTTTATAGAGGACCTTCCATAGATGCTTCCCAACAAGTTTCGGTTCAATCGGCTAAGCAGTTGCAGGGAAGAATATTTTTAAAAGTCGACCAATCTGATACGAGAATTACCTGTGGCAGCCATGTTTGCTACCGAATCGGAACGAAATGAGCAACCTTTATAGAGAACCTTCCATACATGTTTTCTACCAAATTTCACTTCAATTAGGAAAGCGGTTTCAGAGGCGATGTTTTTTTTTTAGAAATCAACCAATCAGAAAAAAGAATGGCCTGTGGCGGCCATGTTTATGAACGAAATGCAACTAAATGCGCATTCGTTATAGAGGACCTTCCAATGGTGCTTCCAACCATGTTTTGATTCATTTGGCCGAGTGGTTTCAGATGAGAAGACTTTCTTAGAAATCAATCAATTAGAAACAAGAATGGCCTATGGTGGCCATGTTTGTTAATGGATCGGGACGAAATGAGCAATCTTTATAGAGAACTTTCCATAGATGCTTCCTACCAAATTTCAATTCATGTGGGTAAGTGGTTTCAGAGGAGAAGATATTTTAGAAATCAACCAATCAAAAACAAGAATGGCCTGTGGTTGCGATGTATGTTAACGGATCAGAACTAAATGAGTAATCTTTATACAGGACCTTCCAAGGATGCTTCCTACCAAGTTTTGATTCATTTGGCCAGGCGGTTTGAGAGGAGAAGATTTTTTTGAAATCAACCAATCAGAAAGAAGAATGGCCTGTGGCGGCCATGTTTGTTAATGAATCTAGACGACATGAGCACTATTTATAGAGAACCTTCTATAAATACTTCTTACCAAATTTTGTTTCATTTGGCCAAGCGGTTTCAGACGAGAAGATTTTTAAAAATCGGCCAATCAGAAACAAGAATTGCCTGTGGCGGCCATGTTTGTTAATGGATCAGGACATAATGAGCAACGTTAATAGAGGACCCTCCATAGATGTTACCTACCAAAGTGGTTTCAGAGGAGAATATACTTTAGAAATCAAGCAATAAGAAACAAGAATGGCCTGTGGCGGCCATGTTTGTTAATGAATCTAGACGACATGAGCACTATTTATAGAGAACCTTCCATAAATACTTCTTACCAAATTTTGTTTCATTTGGCCAAGCGGTTTCAAACGAGAAGATTTTTAAAAATCGGCCAATCAGAAACAAGAATTGCCTGTGGCGGCCATGTTTGTTAATGGATCAGGACATAATGAACAACGTTTATAGAGAACCCTCCATAGATGTTACCTACCAAAGTGGTTTCAGAGGAGAATATACTTTAGAAATCAAGCAATAAGAAACAAGAATGACCTGTGGTGGCCATGTTTTGTTAACGGATCAAATTGAGCAATCTTTATACGTGACCGTCCAATGATGCTTCCTACCAAGTTTTGATTCATTTGGCCAGGCGGTTTCAGAGAAGATCTTTCTAGAAATCAACCAATCAGAAACAAGAATGGTCTGTGACCGCATGTTTGTTAACGGATCGGGACGATATGGGCAATCTTTATACAAGACCTTCCATAGATGCTTCTTACCAAGTTTCGGTTCATTTGGCAGCGCGGTTTTAGATTATAATATTTAAAAAAATCGGCCAATCAGAAACAAGAATTGCCTGTGGTGGTCATGTTTGTTAATGGATCGGGACAAAATGAGTCATCTTTATAAAGAACCTTCCATAGATGGTGCCTACCAAGTTTCAATTAATTTGACTGAGTGGTTTCAAAGGGGAAATTAAAATGTGAAAATTTAACGGACGACGGACGACGGACGCCAAGTGACGGCAAAAGCTCACATTGCCTTTAGCAAAGTGAGCTAAGCATAGGATACCGTACATTTCAAACAAAAGAACTGTTCTTTATTGAATCTGGGAGGCTTCTTTTTCCGCACGAGTATACAGGTGAAGGCCGAGACGCCGAAGGCGTCGAGGCCTTTACCTGTATACGAGTGCGAAAAAAGAAGCTTTCCATATTCTATAATGCTCAGTTCTTTTGTTTGAAATGTACGGTATCTAATTTGTACAATAATTCAACTTGTAAATAAAATGAAATATGCATGTTTTTGGTTTTTCAGGTTTTTTTTCTTTTTTACTTTGTACAGAAAATTAATTTATATTTTAAAGGAACATCTGACCTGCATCAAGGTGGAAATTATAAATAGAAAATGTTATTCAAATCTGGTTATGCGCATTTCAATTGTATTGCAATAATCGAACCAGTAACAAAATCTATACCCAAAGATGCATTTTTTGTATTGCAATCTTACATTGTTAATAAATGAAATAAAAAATCTACAAGCAATTAATTTTTGAAACTTATTCTCCGTTAGTCGCCTATCCACAAATGCTATATTATACGAAAAAAAAGCTGGGTTAAAATGGATTATTGCGTCGTAAATATAATCTCTTTGAAGTCGAACTATTGCTACTGAGTCGATGGAAATAATGTAAACAGTCAAGTACATGTGTTGTTTACGTGATATCCCACTCGAATACACCTTGATAGTTATGAATAGGTTCAAGGTCAAATTAGAGAGCCCAGACATAATTTAATCGCCGTCGGACAAGGCACAAGCTGGATACCAAAATTAGTTACCGAGAAGTTTTTACGCATGTTGAATTTAACCATTACTAGTTTTATTAACCATAACTCTTTAGGCGGCCACCGTAAAGGCCTGCTCGACTATGGTCTTTTTATTTATATCGTCTGTAATAAATAATAGGTATATAAGACCATATAAATAAAACAGACCAGAAGTCGAACACTCATTTACCTTGACCGTTTAAAGGGTCATGGTTAATAAAACCAGTAATGAATAGAATCATCAGGCGTAAAAAGTGGCCGGTATCTGATTTGGGAGGCCAGTTTTATGAATAGCTTTGATGGGGATATTATTTTACAATAATAGATATTACACATAAAGCATAATCTTTATGCAGTCACATACTTACAAGTCATACGTGTTATTAGGTAAGTCGGTTGGAATACTTTCCAGTCCTCTACTGGAACAGTCAACATGAACTCCATCTGAAGTGTCAGTACAACTACAGACACTAGGACATGATGATACCACACTGACAAGTAAAATCACAGCAACTATTGCTGTTATAAGAAACTGCATTTTGCGTCGTCAGTCTACAAATACAAAATGTATTTAATTAATATTTATTATTATATAGATATCGATGAAATACCGTGATTTCCGAGAAAATAAAAACCATAATTTCATTAGTGAAATTACCATTTTGATTTTCACTCTCGCTATTTTTCCCGCCATTTTTCGAGCCGGAACTATTTTTTTTTAAGAATATTTTAAGGAATGATGTCCGTTTGCTTTATTTCATTGACATATTGTTAGTTTCAGTTACGATAAAGGAAAGATTTAAAAAAATAAACAAAATTATATCTTAATCTAGTATTTCATTGTGATACAATAAAAAGCAGGTAAATTTGGCAAACATTGACAGTTTTAATACTTTTCATGGCGGAATTATGCTCTAAAATCATGAGGTCTCGGCAGAAAGAATATTTCCAACAGTAAAACTTTAACCACCCCCAAATAATCGTCTGCTATACATTAACTCCAAATAACAGTCTTCGTTATATTGCTTCTTCTGAAATTAATCCAAATTTGTCACAGCTTTCGTCAACCACAAGTACTAGTTCAATGACTTCTGACACTAAGATGTCATCTCTTTTTTATGGGAACACTTACATTTACGGAGGAACTTTTAATTTTAACAATCCCCAGTTTAGTCAGAAAAGACAAAGTGATGATTTCGGACTACAAATAGCAAAAACAAAATATAAAAGAATCATATGATTACGATTCTGAGTGAACTTTAGTCCATTTTCCTTCCGTTATAATCCGTTTGAATTGTACATTTAACGTTTGAACCGTTTCGACCCACATTTAACGATTTACATTTCCTAGCTGTTATATTGTTAAATTAATTGTTTTCTAATTATATAATCCATCGAATTTGAAATAGTTTTGGTTTTGTTAACGGCCAAATATTAGTATGTATCCGACTTTTTCACAAAACATTCTTCCCACAAGGTTATAATTGAAATGTACATAATAAAAACGAAACATAAATCAAGTGTCAATAAAAAAAAAATGTGTCTTTCAAGGTCGAGTGCATACTATGACCAATATGATCATAAAGTTTACAAGTAAACAACATGAAATTACATTCCTAATCGAAATATGTGGACATGAATTTATTTATTTACAAAATTGAAAGCATTACACAAACTGTTCTGTCATAAATCCATGTTCAAAGGGCGGCGCCATTTTAACTTCAAAGAATAAAGTGGACGGAATCAACGAGTAACCAAGGACACAGTTGTATATTAATGCGCAATAAAAAAAATAAACACATACAATGCAGATGAAAGAAAATATCAAATGTAATGGCTCAAATCAGTCTATATAATAAACAGTATAACTAACTTCGATGTCCGATTACCAAAAATATGTCACTCATGATCGCACAACACTGATAATTCCCTCATGCGCTTCGCGCATTCGTGAAATAGCAGTTGTGCGGTCAGTCGTGACCTATTTTTGGTAATCGGACATCACAGTTAGTTACACTATAATTGTTCAATGTTGTCATAGAAATAAAATTTACGAATAAAATGAAAAAAAGTATTACACAGAAAAAAGTATATAATATGATTGTTGTTTAATGCTAAAATGGCAAAAGCGTTTAGAATAAATGTTTCAAAATGGACAAGATGGTCTAAAGTGCTTCTATCTTGACAGAATCCACACTGTATATTGAACAAGAGTCAATTGGATTCAAGAAACGATACAACTCCTGACGTAACAAATGTAGAAAACAATCAAACTCAGAAAGAGGGGTCTTCAAATCCATGGAAGCCTTCATGAAAGTCACAAGGAAAGGATTTAGCAACATTGACCGTACCCTACTAATACTTTCTCACAAACTTCGTGCTCAGCAAAGAATGAATAACAGTAAAGGACCAACAAATCCCACATACAAGGTTTGGTATAGGTTTATGGTGTTTAACTCCACTTTCAACAATATGTCAGCTATATAGTAGCGACCAGTTTTATTGGCGGAGAAAACCGGAGTACCCGCAGAAAACCACCGACCTGTCGAAAGTCAATGACAAACTTTAACACATAATGTTGAATCGAGTACACCCCACCCGACCGGGATTAAAACTCACAACGTTAGTGGTGATAGGTATTGATTACATAGGTAGTTGTAACTCCAACGACCATACGATCACGTCCATAACGGCCACTCCCACGTACAAGGAAAACACAAAAGTTAAATAGTGTAATATTATTTAATAACAATATTAGTATAGGTATTTCATAGATAATAAAAAAAAATCTAAATACTCTGAAAATGCTCAAATAAAGATTTAAATTGTTGATGCGGTATTCAAACATTATGTCATTTGTTTCTTAAATATACTTAGATGCTGAATTGTATCTCGTATTGTTGTTTATTTGTTTGTT
>MJUT01030950.1:271319-284164 GCA_002080005.1 Gigantidas platifrons
TATTTGTACATAATTTAACACAACAAATAAAAATTGATTAATTTTCCTATATATTTCAACTAAAAATAAATCATAAAAATGTAAATCATGTAAGAATTATGTAGGAATAAAAACAACTCATATAAACATAATGAGTAAAATTAGCAAACAAAATATTGGCAATTCTGAATGTGTTGGTGTAAAATTTGTTAAAATCTTTCCAGAAATGGCTTCACAATATTTTTTTAAATATGGTTTTGGTTGATTAAACTCATACAATGTATGGATTTTTTTTCAATTTCCCAACTTCTGTGTTTGCTTAATTCTCAAAGGTAAATTGCAATGGCTCGTCGCAGAGCTGATGAACCTAACCAAACATTGGGTATGTTACGTGCCGGAATGTGAACGAGAAATGTTGCCAACAACTTTAACTGCAACTACAGCACAATAGTTCGTCTCAGACAACGGATTCTGGCCACGAATACGGTTGCCGATAGACCAAGGCCTGGAGCACTAAGGGTGACAACACAGGCTCAGGACCAGATGATAAGGCTTCACCATTTGCGTGAACGATTCAGATCTGCAACTGTAACAGCCAGAGAAACAGTTTGACGCTATAGGCCACGAATCGCAGCACATACTGTTCGGCGTCGTCTCAGGGAGCACGGTCTCCGAGCTCGTCGTCCATTCAAAGGTCCAATACTTACGCAGCGTCATCGACATCAACGTTGGAATGGGCAAGAGGGCATTTGCCGTCGACGTGTATCAGTATTGTATTGGAGATGACAAGTGTATGTACTTTACTAAATGACTGTGTGTCAGTATTGTACGAACTTAATCCGTTCAGATCGAGCATGATAGAACAATAATTGGAATTATCGCCATTTTTTTACAATGCAAATTGAGCTTGTATTTCAGGTTTTCTTCTGTGAATAGCTAATAATATCTCGACAGTATATGTGAAATCACTGATCACACGGTTTACATTATACTTCGTTTTCTCCTGTAACAGAGTTTTCACTTGCCATATATTGTGTAGCGTCACAGGTAATATTTAGCACAAGACACACACCGAATACAAACAAAACAAAAACCAACACAACCAAGAACATTAAAGAGATTAGCAACACGAACTCGACTGAAGCACATGTGCCCTCAAAGAGTAAACAATATCATTTCTGATAAGATACACACCGTGTTTCTCGTGGTAAAGTCCAGTTAGTCTTGTCTAACATCGGGACTTATTTAAATACATTTTTTTGAAACTAAAATAGTGAATAGTGCACCAGGGGGGACTTTTTATTTTTTATTTTGCCATTAAACCTTTCAATAACAGCACAATTCAGTACAAATTCATTTAAAATCATGTTTATTATAATATTTATCAAAGGGTGCACTCGATATACCAAAGTAACATTTTGTATCAAACGTTTTAATGTCCTGCGGTATTTTACATAGATATCATACACTAAAACTGATGGGTTGTAGCGTTGATGCAACATAATTTTTTTTTAAAGAATTCAAAATCTTTGTTTTAGGTAAAATATTGTAAAAAAATAAATAACACAACATGATGTGTGTGATGTAGGCAATGTAGACTCCCAGGGTATATATGAAAGACTCAGAAATAGGTCCGGTTCCACAAACATGCCCGATTATATTATGACTTCAAATTTCAACTTGAAAATCCAAAAAAAAGCCTGATTCCATTGTGATGTCAAACTATCCCAAACATGTCCGATTCGGTCCCACAAACGTGCCCGATTTTACAAAGAACCAACATTATCCTTCCATCTTATGCATGTTTATAATTCTGTCCGTGTTTCAGTGTTATTACTAACTATAAAACCATAGATATAAGTGAGTGAAAAGTATAATATTTAGAGAAAACAAATCGTGTACGGTTAAGGTTAGGGTTAGGGTTAGGGTTAGGGTTACATGTTTTTTCTGTATGTACCATATTTGCCATCTTGATCGCTTCAGCTTTGTAATAGATATTATTTTATCAAAGTTGTTCCAGAAAGTTTCAGAATTCGTGTCTTTTGATACAGGTGTTTTCCGTTGAATAGTCCTAATGGAAAAGCCAACGTCCGGAATAGTCTCATCCATATTTTGAATTGCTGTATAATTTTTTGCTATATTATGACGTCAATATGGTTGACTTTCTCCCTCCAACCAAATCAGACGCGTTTGTGGTGAAAATTGGACGCGTTTGTGGAAAGATGACGTAATCGCACATGTTTGTGGAATCAGACACGTTTGTGGAACCGGACACGCTTGTGAGTCCTGCATATATAAAGCGTTAAATGATTTGGAATGTAGAAAAGGTAATTCATTGTAAGAAGAAGTTAAAGATACCAAATATGGCGTACATTTTGCCATTTTGTTCTGATACAATTTTGAGGTATTAGAATACTACTTCTGAGTATACAAACAGTGGTGTTCCTAACTTTGAATATCCACTCGTTGAATATTGCAATAATCCAACTGCATATTAGAGGACTTTAGTCCTCATTACTGTAGAACACGTCGGTAGACCCCCCACGAAGACAACACCACTAATGCTCAATTTCTGGCGTCGCTCTCGCGTCTATATATCTGCGAGAATTGGGGCACCATGCTGCCCGGATGCGTAAGCCAGCTTAAATCCGAAAGTATCTACTGTCATAGAAAAATAATAACAATAGCAACTTTGTTTTGTTTTAAAAAATTAAAATATTTTATTTTATTCAGTAAATTAAAATAATACATCTATTTGGCAACCGAAAAAAAAAGGGACCATAAAGGGCTACTGTTCCGCAGCTACTCGTATGACGTATCACTGCACTGTCACAAATTATTTTCTGATTTCGTAATATTTCCTACTTAAAAATCGTGGATTATCCTTGATTATGTATTTGAAAATGCGCGTGTTAATATTTTTATTCGATAACATATGGATTAATTTGAAAGCAGTAGTTCTTAAACAAACATGGATGATGGAAACCGGGATCGAAACCTAATGCCGATTTGTCTTGCACCCTCAATCAAGTCAACGTTTTACAACATATCAACGGCGGATGTAGAAGAAGTAATTTACGATAAAGTAGGTAGAACTTACTTAGAAGATGACTTTAAACATTTAACGAATTTGAAAAAGTCAATGTAATTTGGGTCTTGCCATGTCAAGTTTATGAAGGAAAACGTGTTTTACTAAACTCGTTCAGATGATCCCCTGATTTATATTTCGACTTTCTGAAGAAATGTTCTACTCTGTATCTCCAGACTGGAAAGTTTGAGTTGTTAGCAGTGATTGGGATCACAGGGGGCCATGTGCCATTTATCACATATTCCATCTGAAAATGTCCCATTGAAATCAGAAATATTTACAAAGAATGTTAAAGAATGGCCCATAGAAATTCCGAATGTCAATAGAAAATGTCCCATTACATGTATTAAAATTTTAATCCTACATGTAATCACTGTTAGGCATGCATGTACTTGTGCATCTTTCTGGTCCAGTATTACCTAGAAGGCTAGATTTCGCTGCTGTCCATCTAATGTGTCAATATTTTTTATTCTTATACCCTGCTTCTTTACATGTGTACAAGCTACAGTATAAGAAGTTAGGTCAAGTTTAACCTAGATACGATAACGTAACCCTCATTCCGCTTGTGCTCCATTTAGGGTTACGAATCGCACACAATTTATGTAACTCGAATACTGCGCCCTCTATCAGCATTATTCGGGTCACAATTTATGCTGCCAATGGAAACGTCAGTCACATTCATCAGCGCATGTGCTAATGAGATAATACGAAGAAATAATTCTGTTTTTTTTTAACAAAGGGAAAGAGTGAGGTCATGTTAGAATATTTGATAAAATTGGATTTAATCATGTCTAGGAAAATCAAAATTCATTTAGTAAAAATCGTTTTAACATTTTCCCCATACACTAGATGTACATGCACAGAGGGTATTGATATATAATTGTATGCTTATTTATGACTTTACAATTATTGAAAATGGTAGATTTAATGTGTTTTTGTAGTTAATGAGCATATGATGTTAAAAAAGATTGCTAAAATTAAAAATTTTAACAATTTCATGTTGCGGCGTTTAGTCGATTTCAAATATGGTATATGGTGATACCATTTTTGAAAATTTTCTAATCTTACTTATTTTTCCTCATAAATTTTGGTAGTTATAGTTAGAACACATGTAAAATGTACATATGAAACAATATAAGACTATAGAGAGCAGATTTATTTCAGAATTATGTAGTTTAAAACCAGGTCATTTTAGTGATCCCAAGAAAATTGCAGTTGTCACTGGACATTTACTGTTATTTATTCAAATTGTCAATGTGGATTTTGTATTTTAGAGTATAAATTGACTGTAAATGTGCATTTGTGCATCCGACTAACAAGAAACATAACAAAAGTTCTCAATAAACATACATTTATTGAGTTTTGAAGAAAATTAAAGTTGTAGGTCTTAAGAATTAACAGAAACCTGAAAGTCAACAATCATAATTTTACAAATTTGGACAGTTTGAAGTAATTTTTGCTGAATATCTAGGTATAAGGTCTTATTTAATGTCTTCTAATGCATACTTAATGGGAACATAGCATGAATTAACATAGTTTAGTATATTGTTAGATCATTTCTTTTGAGGCAAAAAAAAAGGGGTGGAATATGCTTAAAATCAAATTTTTCATATTAATTAGAGGTTAAATGTACAAATGAAACATATATATATATATAAATTTCATAAGTTGCTTATTGTGTTGAAAATCAGCTTTATTCTTGTAATATATTGAGATACAAAACGATTGTTATGTTATTTCACAATCTGAACTCAACAGCTGAGCAGGTGAAAAATCAGATTTTTTCATTAAAAGCTTCATGGAGGTACATCGTGCATTTGTACATATATATGGACATTAATTCTTTCAAATATAGAACTGCCATATACCTGATATAGTTTTTTTGCCTGGATATTGATATAGGAATATAAATAAGGCAAAGAAAAGGTTAGAGAAACACGTTTTTATTGCTCTAAATCTTAGGTGTAATACCACTAAACATGGGTACCAGTCGAAAAGGACATATGGGAAAGTAGTGCGTAAACACAAAATGGATTCCTACATTGTTGGATAAAAAATAAACCCTATTATATACTGCAAAATACTGAATGTCAGCAAAAACCTCCAGATTTTAGGATAATGTTAAGCCCATATTTGATGTCCTTGTGGTTTAAAATAAAAAAAATATTGCATTGGAAGGTAACCACTTGAATTTGTGTTAAAGTGGAAGCAGGATTTTTGACGGTAGACATCTTCAGAATCAATGTTTGTTTTTTTCTTATATGCCATTAAATGTATGTTGATTTTCAGAGTTAAGTTTCCAGTACGACAGTTCGGAGTTAGTGGAAGAGTTATGTCCCGTGTCTAGCTCTTTCCCGTTAAGAATACACAAGGTGTACATCCGGGTCTCATTGCTGGACACTCTTTTAAAATGGCTGCCGCCCTTTTGTTATTATCAGCAGAGAAAAAAATTTCCCTTATATACCTTACTGGGTAGTGGTTGCGTGTTAATTTCATATTCTATGTTATCACTGATCATTGCCTGGCTAGGTTAGGATTATTCATCAGAAGCTGAAACTGCAGATAACGAAACTTTGCTATATTGTGCAATATCGCCGCATCGGATGTCATGACAATGTTCAAATTTAGTTACCGTAGATGACACTGAACATTTCAGGTGTAAAATTGCCTGCTTTATGAAACAAAAAAAATGAGCAGACTATATTTAATGAAAATGATTGACATTTTATGATTTTAATTGTCGCATTAAAAGAAACATACTTCTTTTTTTTACGAAGGTATTTTCCCTGTATCAATGTTAGATTTACAGTAACATAATATACAGACAAACCAATTATTATTTGTCATATTAGAAAAAAATACATAAATAGCTGTGGGTATTATTTTTTTTAATATTTTCCTGCATCAATGCATCGATTGACAGCTGAAATACTCAAATGCTCCGTCGTTGGCAACGCCCACGGCAGCCATACAAAAAAACGTCCAACGGCGGGAAATAACATAGTCCTTTTTTACCTCCTTTGCAAAAGACTTTTTAACTCCGAAGTCCCGTATTAGGCACCCCTTCCATGAAAACATGGCGTAATAATTATAACATTCTGCGTGGTCTTTGATCAAGACAGAAGGAATTTATTTATTTCAACATTCACCATTTAATTCATGAAAATTAAACCGACAGTTAATCTCGATCTTGGTGAAATGTGTAAAGTACGTTTATTATTTTTTGTCAGCCGTGAATATACTTGATTGCATATAAATATATTCATTAATACAGACTCGATCTTCGGCGAAATATGTATTCCGTTTTCATTTGTTGTGTATTCGTTTTTTACTTCTGCCAACGATGAATACAATATAGCTATCGATACATAACTAAATGGAAACAAACATCCAATTTTTCTCAACTCGATCGCGTATATATACGTATATACCCATCCATAAAAACTCGATATATACACACGATATTTATGTATAAAGATTATCGATTAAATTGAACTGCACAGAACTAATTTGCCAATGCAAGTCTTAATATCTCGATGCAAGTCTTATTATGTCAATGCAAGCCTTATTATCTCAATTCAGGTCTAATCTCCACTATTTTGTATAAATCCCTACATACCACTACGAATCTCCGCCCACAAGTATTAAAAATTAATACTTTATGATGGAAATTAATATACTCCCAAGGAAATTAGTACTTTGATGTCTCTAGTGATATCACATTTTATTCAATAAATTTAAATAATATATATATCTATTTGGCAATTATGTCAAATTTGCATCAAATAAAACTGGCAATATGATTGTCGTTGATGGAACATTGCATTATATTGTATCCCGCTAGGTGGCGTTACTGTCTCGTAACTTTGTAACTTCATACCCAAATGGTTTCGTAACTTCATAACTTCGTACCAATTCATACAATTTCGTAACTTGGAGCTTTTTCATTTATCTATCGATATATGGTATTTTCAAACTTCTCAGTGACGTCAATCGACCTTCCTCT
Source organism: Gigantidas platifrons (assembly GCA_002080005.1). Taxonomy (NCBI): domain Eukaryota; kingdom Metazoa; phylum Mollusca; class Bivalvia; order Mytilida; family Modiolidae; genus Gigantidas; species Gigantidas platifrons. The sequence goes on from MJUT01030950.1 coordinate 278,393, forward strand.
TTGCCTAGCGACCTTCCCCTTTGATAGTATAGAATTAACTGACCCTCACCCATGGCCATGGCATGAACAGTTTTAGTACGAACTCTCGTGCCATTGGCACTCGCATAACTTCGTAGTGGACCCCAACCCTTGTATGTCTAGTGATCTTCGCTCCTGGGAGCTTCGCTCCCATATTAAATATTCTAATAACTAATACAGTGTAAAGGGTACTCTAGATTCCACATGACAGTGTTTACAGTTTAATGATAAATATATTAGGTATAGATATTTTTAGTATCACTTAATTTCAAATACTAAAGTCCTCTCTATAGGCCATGCCTACTCATATTAAATAAACAAAACATATGACAAATTCCACAAAAAAAATATTATGTTGAAGGTGACCTTTGCGAATGGCAATTCTGCACAAACCATTGAATATTTCTTTCTTTTAATGTTATACAAAGTGTTGTTTTTTTTTACATTTTATAATCATATAAGTTAAATTGTTGCTTTCCCTTTGTCAAATTGCAATTCGAGCACATCCTTTGCAAGTGCTATACTAAACTTAACCTTTACTGGCCAGAAGTCATTGTATTTAATCTAACATATATCAGGTATGTTTAGATGTTGTACATCCTTATTTATAAGTCGTTGTTGACATTTGTCTTATATTGACTTTTAGAAAAGCTTACGATAGCAAACACTAGTTTAAGTAACATTTTACTAAATCACGATTTTAACAAAACAATAATACACTATCATAAGTGTCAACGGCAACGATGTTAATATTACATAGGTAAATAATTTGATTTAAATAATATAGGTAAATTGCGCTTACAAAATTTACAGGTCGGTGATTACAGGTAATGTTTTTTTTTCTTTTTTAAGACAAGCTTAAATCTTAGGTAATGGAGAATACACTCCAACTGTAGATTGCAAAAAAAATAATCAATGAGAACCGTGAGACTCGATTTTATTATTTTTAAGCTTCTACAAGTTGGGGTGTATTCTCTTACATAATATATTTCCATCTGCAACAGTGTTTTCATTATATATTTTTGCACTTTCAATGCCAAATACTACACAATTAACAACAATAAAACAATAAGTTGTTATCGGCATTCATACTTTCTCCTTTATATTTAGATATTTCAAGGTCTTTCAAGTGTCCCAAATGTTCACCTATAGTCTGTCTGATTTGTAATTACTTACGATGGGTTCGTTAGATGTTACAAGAATATATTTTAAAAGTTCAAGTATTTGTCAGTTCTGAGTATAAATTATGCCAGATTTGAAATTTTGCTTAGAGATAGATATGTATCGATTGTTGATTGTTTATATTGTGCTAAGCAAAGCTTACCACCAAGAGTCATATATATTAATTATATAATATAACAGTGTGACCACCTTTTCGTTAAAAACCCCAGCAGGTGTTCGATACCCAAATATCTACAACACATGTCTTAGCCTAAAATTGTAAAATGTTAAAGTTCATATTCGCAAGAACAAAGGAATGAACTGTAGATTCTTAAAAATAATCCACTGTTCGAACATTAGTGTGACGTCAGAAAAATGGATAATTACAAGTAATGGATTTTCTTTCTTTAAGAAAAGTTTTAATCATACCAAAAAGGCAACCAGAGCCGTAATCCTAAAGACATAAAAAAATGGCCATAAAAAGGACAAAATTCCACATATTGATCTACAAAACACTACACAGAAGATTGAACAACATTGAACACCATTTAAAACACGTGGTGAACTCTGACCCTGAAAATTGTCAATGTACATCACATCACCGGTATTAAATGTGAGAGGGCTCAAGATTGTTTTTTTCTCTAAAATACATAACTTCTATTTTTATTGAAAGAGGAGAGTATTAGATTTATAACTAGACTAAATTACTTGCTCCAAAAACTATTAAATCATTTGGTTTTCAAACCTTTCGACTGATGAAGGTTATTCCAGAAACGCATCGGGCGTACTACATTTGATATCTACGGTTTTTTTTTATACATAAGGCATCAAAATATTTATTTTAATCTAAAGTTAAGTATTAAATCAGTTTCAATGGTGCATGTGTGTTTTTCTCAAGATTCGAGAATTTATTTGATCTGATTATTCAACGCATCAAACTACGTATCAAGCGGATTTAACTCTATGTGTCAATAAAAAACATGATAATTGAATCATATAATAAAAACAATGCTCACCTTTCAAGTGTTATTGTCTCTAGTTAAGCCTTATTGCCACAAGGGAGTACACTTTGATCAAGTCTGAGTTCGTCACAAGTACCTAATGTATATATATGATTGACAATATAACCGGACGTCCTTGCTATTGAAGTTGCATACAAACAACAACAAAAACGAGTTATTTAAATGTACTTTCATTCATTGTTAACATATTACAAAAAACAACATACACGGATGACTTAGAGGAATGTAATGTAAACGTTACAAGTTATTTTGAATTGAAATCACCCGATATTAAATTGCTCTAACTGTCACGTTTTCATATATTCAATTTGATTTTATTCAGTGATTTTTTTCTCTTAATTTAAATTTGCAAATCTACAAATATATATTTTTTAAGTCTGAAAATATTAACCCAAAAGTGTTAGAATTATATCTTTGAGCTGACAAATTTGTGTTCTTCCCTTGACGGGATTTGAACTCAAACCATTGATGCACTGTAGCACCAATCGCTTAGCCTTATGTTCAGCACCCTAGATCCCTCGGTCACATCTTCTATATACAAATATAGCTCCAATAGCCGAAGTGTGACCTTCTCTCGTAAGAAAAATCTAGAGATAGACATAAGACATGTGTCTAAGCGTAGATGGTACATATATACTTAATATTATATATATGCAACGTCTGATAAACCAGTCAACGATCAATCTTACGTCTTAAGGATTGTTTCGGTATAACGATACTATACAAGTAAAATAAATTATGAACGTCAACAAAACGTTTCAAATCATTTTATATTATATTTTCCATTTTTGAATCATCTGTAGCACTCAACTGATAACGTTCAAATACTTTCCACTCATCATCCGTGGGTCCTGGTTCAATTTAATCAATTACATTGGTCTCATAGATATGTGGTTACTGATCAGGCGTATAAAAGCTGTTATAGCAACATACCATTACTCAAATCTTACGATAGATTGGTAGATTGCGAGCAAAATAAAATATAATAGGAAACAACGTTTTTGGTTTATTACACAAATAAGGTATCAAATCCATGCAACTCCCGTATCCAAACGCACCGGGACCAATGATATTCGAGATGAAATATTCAGGAGTATGACGAAATGTCTATCAGATATCGGACATAGGAGCGTGATCAGCCATGGGCTACCGACGATGAACAGTTTTTGATGTGTCAACATTCTACACTACACCTACATCAAAAGTACTCCCCAGATGATATATTGGAAGGCCTCAACCTGTAATAGTCTGGTCATTTCCGAGTTTAATTGTGTTGACCGCTATGGCATATCTGTGTAACAAATGACCACGGATATGTTCCAGTTGTCGTAAACACGTCCCGCTCCTTTCCGCGTTCATGACTTATCACCGGGTTTGTAACTAGATTAACACGACGGTCGTCAGTAGTGGAGCAGGAACTGTCTAGCCTTCCGGAGTACCTGAGTTCACCCCCTGTTTTTAGTGGGGTTCGTGTTACTCGATCTTTAGTTTTATATGTATGTTTTGTTGATAACTATTTGTCTCTTTGTACTTTTTCTTTTGGCCATTGTGTTGTCTGTTCTTCGATATGCGGATTCTGATTGCTCCTTTGGTATCTACAAACTCTTCTTGTATTGGTATTTGTAAAAACGATTACCGGTATCTATTTCCTCTAAAAATTAATATTAAAGGAGTCATGCCAAACGTAATTTTAACTAAATATAATAGCACTGACCAGAACGTAAAGTAATGTTGACATAAGGACCACTGAGTATTTACGACAATAAACTTCACATCAAGTCCATTGTTTTGTTCAGTGTGATGTTATATGCCTAAAGAGTCGTCATCATATTTGGTTACATACTGCATCATCTCACTAAGAGGAAAGGTTTGTACTTATAAAACTGATTTAACCCTGCCGCTTTTTATTGAAGTGCATGTACCAAGCTATGACACATAGAGTTAATGTATTTGTGTTAGTGGTATCGATGTTGTCTCTTTCTAAGATTTTCTTATTAGGTTTTTGAAATGTTCCGACAGTATGGTATTTACTGTTATTTGTTTTGATACTAATTCAGAGAAATATGCAGTTCAAGTAAAAACGAAACCAGTTTTTCCAAATTTGTCCAAAATACCATTCAGCAGAGTTATTTAAATTTTACTTCTAAAATGATCATTACATGTGACACACCGATGTATAAAACAACTGGTTTTCTTTGTATGAAAAGTGATTTTTGTTTACGGCATTAAATCTTTGTAATCCGAAAATTAAATAAATACTATATTCTGTAATACCTAAAACATATAAACATACAAAATAGAGGTATAAAGTTATTGTTTAGCTTCAATTAGTCTGGGTGTCGTTGTACTTCATTGCACTGTAACAACATGAACGTATGCAAATTGTTTTGTTTATCAATCTAATAATGAGCTATGGACCGTGAGACTGATACATATGTGAAGCATTGTATACAGGTAAAATATAAAGGAGAAAAATCATGAAATTGCTATTAGTCATATAATATATGTCTGTTGATCTTATTTTAACAACTAAACCAATATAATATCATCACAGCACACAAATATATACAAATGACAGATTCATCACATCATGCGAAAGTAGAGTTTCCAGACAAAGGAGGGGACGAGCTAATGCATTTTACAAGATAAGAATAAAATAAAAAAAAAAGAAATATAATACACAGTCGTAAAAATTCCAAAAATAAACAGAAAAATCGTAGAAACAGAGGTAAAATCGATAAAAAAGCTTCACTTTTCATTCTCTGGCTTGATACAGGCACCTCAGTAGAAAATGGCGGGGTTAAACTAGTTTGATGGTCCCAAAACTCAACCCTACCCAATATCGAATTCAGTCTCATTCATTATTTATAGAATGTGAACGTGGATTGTTGTGAATATACGGATATGACATCATTCAACAATGTCTCCAAACGTGTGTCCCTGTATCAGACGAGGAGAGATCCAATGGTGGGAAGAGAGCACTTGTATATGTTCTATTGAACAAATTGGAATCTCCGCGTAGAGAGTTTGACAACAAATCTATGCCACTGCATTTGAAATGCCACTACATAAATTTCAAAGATAACTTACAGAAAGAACCTTGCACTGAAGTGGGGTTCATTTTTACAGGCAATAAATCATAATTCTATGTATGAATTTAGAAGAATAAAAAATATATTGTCATGTATTTCTAAGTAATCAAATGAAAAACAAAAAAAATACCACACTGTCAGAACAATTCTAAAATACCACACTATCAGAACAATTCTAAAATACCACACTGTCGGCATAATTATAAAATACCACACTGTCGGCATAATTATAAAATACAACACTGTCAGAACAATTATTAAATACCACACTGTCGGAACAATTATAAAATACCACAATGTGGAAACAATTATAAAATGCCACACTGTCGGAACAATTCTAAAATACCACTGTCGGAACAATTCTAAAATATCACACTGTCAGAACAATCCTAAATTACTACACTGTCAGAACAATTCTAAAATACCACACTGTCAGAACAATTCTAAAATACCACACTGTCGGAACAATTCTAAAATAT
>MJUT01030960.1:5608-28938 GCA_002080005.1 Gigantidas platifrons
GCTACAATTGGTGGATTGAAGTTTCAGTTAAAGATGGCAGTTTTATGTTTTATTTTTAACTTAACGAGAAATTTTTAAACACTTGTGTATGATGTTGAAATTTTTAAACCTAAATATATTTTACCTTTTACACTATTAGCAAACAAACACAAACACCATAAATAAGACAGAGCCCTCCTACAAACAACTGGAGGCAAAGACGATCTGAACATCGTTTTTTTTTTTGGCGAATTCGTTACGGACATTAAAACAAGGAACTTAGAAAATAAATACACGTAATAGCACAACACAAAAAAACTTTAAAATGAGCAACAGGGACCTCACAAAAAACCGGGGTGAATGGTTATTTGGTGTGTATGGTGAGTTACAGACTTATTTGGGGAGTAAGGCGTGGTGTGAGACTTGTGACCAGATGTAAATTACCTTAACCAATGAGACATACAGAGCTCTAATCATGTCTGAATTATATCTTACCTTAGCGATAGAGATTAGCATCTGCATTTCAGCAATTCTTTGACCTGGACACATTCGTGCTCCGAATCCAAAGGGCCTCACAACAAAGGGGTGACTTTTAGATTCTTTTGCTAGTTCAGAGTTATTGTCCCTCATCCATCGTTCTGGTAAATATTCATTTGCTCCCGGAAAGAAACGCTCATCGTTACTCATTGCTTCATTATTTATCAGGACCTTCGTCTGCAATGTACATGAATATTTTAAAGATATCACAAATTTATTGCTAAACAATTTTTCCCTCAGAATTCTTCAACATTGTTTTCCAATTGTGCTTTACATGATTTTTATTTTAATTTTAAGCTGGAAAACTAATAGATGATACAATTGGATTAATGTTTCACTTAAATTATCTGGAATCTTATAACATTGACTGTTATATTACGGCCATTTGACCATGCTACCTGTTTATATTTCGTCTCCGTCTTTTTATAAATTATCCACGCTTCAATTTGAGTAGAATGTGAATAGAGAAGGAAAAATTGAAATCGACACATTTGTATATCTTATATGAGCCAGTAGTCTCGTTGCCGCGATCGTCCTATGTAATCAGTGACTATCACCACTAAAGTTACGAAATTCCATCCCGAAGCGACGTGTATTAGAAACAACATTATTTGATAAAGTTTGACATTGACTATATTAGCTACAATTCTCCGACAAGTCGATGGTTTCTCCTGGGTTCTGGTTTCCTCCATCATATAAAAAGCTAACCGCTATGTAATGATTGAAATATTCTGTTATATTTTGGATTACTTGTTATCAAAGACTTTAAAATAATTTGACTTTCAAATATATTGACAATGAATGTACATGATGACTCTTATTCAACAACGCGGCATGTGTACTAAATTAGACATGTATGATTTCAATACACTCACAGCCCAAACACTGAAGCGTTTGATATTTATGATTTTAAATTGTAACTAATATAAACGTAGGCTTCTGAAAAATGGTAATTCATAATCTTAATCCTACTTATAAACTATTTTTATTTTTTTTCGAATCCCGCCAAGGCGAGGTGTACTCCATACAACATTATGTGATGAAGTTTGTCAATGACTTGCGGCAGGTCATTGGCTTTCTCTGGGTATTCTGGTTTCCTCCACCAATAGAACTTACCGCCACGATATGACTGAAATATTGTTGAAAGTGGCGTTAAACACAATAATCCTAACCCCTTTTTTATTTCTCAGTGTAGAAATTGAAATAATATTCATAACAGTTAGTATCTAATATATTTGATATCTATGTTTAACCTTTGAATTTGCGCTCTTATAAATTAACCGCACAGTTTAAAACGACAATTACCCCTTTTGGTAACGTGTATCCTCCTATTGTGACGTCATTCTCCATAAATCTGACACCTCCAAGAAAAACTGGATATATCTTCCTAAAATAAACAAGATCATATCTGTATTGATATATTCATGTGAATTAAACATATGCATTATATTTAGTTAAAACCAAACTGTTTACCAAGTCTTGTTTGTGATTTATATCCTCTCATGAATAAACAATGACGTTATGACTATCACACCCACCAATTAAATATTAAATAAGTTTTACAATGTATGGTATTCATAGTTATTAGATTCCTGTAAACATTCAAATACACTCCACATGTAAAGTATGTTGCTACACGTCACACATTGTGAGGTCAATAACAGGGAATGTAGATCCGAGGCCTGTGACTCAAGGTGACCTGACCTGACTGAGGCCAAGGGAAGAGGTCAGGTTAGGTCACCGAGAGTCACCGGTGAAGGGTCCTCTTTTCCTGCTATTGACCTCACAAAGATTAATTAATTGTTTTATTATAAATATTTTCTCTTGATGCTGAAAATTTATTGGAGAACAATTACATACCAATTCCAAGGCCTATTTTGATAGAACTTGGACTGAACTCATGATCGCAGTAAGAACATGACAAATATGCTTTTTAAAATTCTAGCAATGAAAGCTGCCATTTTGCTTTTGGATGGAGTCAGCATTGCAGGTAACATCTAGCACATGATCCATAATGACTCCTCACAGGTCATATTGTTACAAATAATCACGTGATCCAGCAAAGAGGCAAACGCTTGTTCAGCAATACATATTAATGAGGTGTAATAATTATAGATTATTGCATGCCCTTTTTCATATCAGGGCTGTTATCATCCCGAGAGACCGATATCTGCCAGAGGGCTTTAGTCCGATAGTCGACATCGGTCGAGGGATGATATCATTCCTGATATGGAAAAAGGCATACATTAATCTATGTATTGCATATTTCAACATTGAATTAAAAAGAACAAAATTAACTTCCCTCACAGACACCAAACTTATGGATATGAGTGATTGATATCGGTTGCGAGATAATAGTCCTGATATGGAAACACCAATACATCTTTCCTCGCTGGACGCCGACTTTTTCCAAACCACAATTGACAGTTGGGCGGAAGTGAAACAATACTAAATAATTACCTTTGTGATTCTTTCATACATGCCTTCAAATAAGACATTCTATTCAGGTGTTCAGTTGTTATATGAGAACTATCACCGACAACTCGACTGACTTCTTCAAAGAGAGTGGCTTGTTTATCAGGGTGAAGAGCCAAGTCACACAGCGCAAGTGTAATTCCGTTTGCCGTCTGAAAAAAAAACAACAACAAGGTTTTTGAAAATCATATGGTATATCAAGCATAAAATGCTTAAATAAAGAATAAACACGACAATCCATTATCACAGGTATTATCATAGTATTGATTTGGTAGTCGACATATTTGCCGAGTTAGGACAACGTCATAAAAGGAATACTTAATGTAAAGATGACATGGAACCATAGTGGTGACACTAAATTAAGTGAGACTAATAAAGGTCAAAGAAGGAGGAACCCAGAATTGACAATCCAGAAACACTGACATTGGTAATATTGAAGGAACAATAGAACATTAGGAGAAAAACGCACTATGGTTCGGCGTAATGATGGAATATATTGTCCAGGGTTATTGCTCTTTCCCCATACGTAATGTTAAAACTTTGTGTCCGCTTAACTATTCTAATGTAGTTATTCAATGTAGTTTGATTCGGGTCAAAATGTGTGGACAATTCGACATTCATAAATATCAGTTTTCTAACATTTGTTCTGCTCTGATTAACTTTATTGATGATAACAACGAACTAGCTTACATTGAAATGTACATCTTACTGAAACCAGTCAATTATTTTCTTGAACCTTTTTTCTCTCATTTTATTTTTTTTCATTATGATTTTTATTTTATTATTATCATATTTTTTATTATTATTATTATTTTGTACTAAATATTAATTTATCGTTATTCATGGTTTTTATTGATATCTTGATTATCATATATAAAAGTTCCAGGAAATATAATACAATATCAGAAAAAAATGAGCGTCAATGGTTAGCGAAAGGCAGCGTCGTGTTATATCCAGCACTTTTGATAATAAGTAAGTAATGAGGTATCAAAACAAAATTTCAAGGAATTTTATCTTATATTTTGTTTTAAGAATTAAAGAATTTTCACCAAAGCGATTAACTGGCAGTTGTTAAAGTCACTTTAGATGTTGATCAAAGAAGACGTAAGCGACGGATTTACTGAATTAAACAGTTACGGTGAAAACTGTCTAAACCGAACCCTGAGTAAACCGAAAACCTGCCTCAGCCAAACAGACTTTACAGTCCCATCTACTAAATGTCTATGTAATTTGAACCTGTGTAAGCCAAATCCCTGTCTAAACAAATTTTTCAGTACAGGGGGGTTTGGTTTAGACAGGTTTTACAATATAATATAACCCTGTTGGTGATATATGTTAAAAAAAAAAACAATTAGGCATGATGTGAAAAGTGTTACATCTCCCTTATGTACAGCGGGATATTAAATCTAATGAAAAGACAAATAAACGTTAGAAAACACCGAAGGGCAGTCAAAAATGGACAATCCAGAGAAACTTGCAACATAGGACACACAAGACGAAGACAAACAAGATAAAAACACAACACAATATGTGTTGGACACAACTATACGTAAACAAACACAAATAACGGAAATAACATATGAACCCTCCTACAAACAACTAGAGGTAAAGACAGAAATCGTAACAGACATCACAGTACGGAACTCTGAACGTAAAGACACATAATAGGACAACACAAAAAACTATATAAAAAAATTAGCAACACGGGCTCAACCAAAAACCGGGGGTGAACTTAGGTGCTCGCGAAGGATAGACAGTTCCTTCCTCTTATAGCACACCAGCCATGTTACACATTAAGTCAAGAAATGTTGGACACTAAATACAGTGTATATGCAATCAAACACAGACATCAGCCCTCCTACAAATAACTGGAGGTAAAGACGAATCCAACATCAATTATGCATGACATTTTCCAGTGATCTGCGAAAGAAATGGTTTATTCTTCCGAAAGATTTGGAATACATTTGTCCTCAGTTAGTCTGATTAAAATATAAATAGAAGGTCAAAGATCATGTAGAAAGACCCTCCCGTTTAAAATGATTTATGCATATGTAATAGCTGAACATTTATGTCAAATAATTTTGCTAAACAATGTAGTGCAACTGCTACCAAGAGTAACACGACGGGTGCCACTAGTGGAACAGGACACTGCTTACCCTTCAGGACAACTGCGTTCACCCCCGGATTTTGTGGGATTGGCGTTGCTCAATATTTAGTTTTTATTGTAGTGTTTTGTCCTTTTTCTTTTGACCATTTCATTGTCTATCCTTCTTTGATTTACGGCTTCTAAATACCCCTTTGGTATTTTCAAACTCTTCTAACCAAAAAATTATTTCAGTGTTCAAATATACTTTCATAAAGACGTCACCATTTGTCGTTCATTTGTTTTCTATAGAATAGTTGTTGTAGAATACATTATGGTGCTTTTTATTACACCGGAAGTCTATATCACTCAATATAAAACTATGTGTAGTGCAATATCTATATATGTGTTTACCCTCCTCCAACCTTATCTTATAATATTTAAATTTAATTACCGAATCAATAGCACCTGTGAACATATCAATTATTACACTCTGAATTTGTTCCGTTGTCATCCTGTCGTCACACAACGCTGTATTTAAGAAATGAGGTTCCTTCTCCAAATGTTCGTTCAACTTTCCAGCGTCATTCAATTTCTTAAGTTTCATCATTTGTTCATGCATGGTCTTCTGAACAATGCTGTTAAAATAAAAATGGACATTGTCAGCAAATATACATGAATTAATGAGATTTTGAAAAAAAAATAAATAAAAAAAAAGAAGAAAAAATTCAGAAAATTAATAATGACGTACATGTACGTTGAATGATTAATTGATTGATTGTCTGAGGACACCTCCCTCATGCATAGGTGTTCATATCCAATTTTCCAAAACACCTTTAAATTATTTGGCTTTCCAATGTTTCGATATTGAGCATACTTGATGAAAGTTATTCCAGAAAAGCGTCGTGTGTACCAAATTTTATATCTACGTTTTTATTACAGCTATGTTCGTGATGAAAACAAGTATACAAACGATTAAGAGTGTAGGTAAAAATATAGCATCATGATAGATCTATGGGCGAAAGCTTAGATGTCCTGGATAATAATCTGATGCAATTGATATTGCGGTAAACTGTGTCTTGCAACAGGTCACCAACGACGGCTCCTAATAAACTGGCATTCGAACCCCGCTCAAGCGTGGTATACTCGATAAAATATTATGTGATAATGTTTATCAGTGACTTGTCTATTTAACAGAGGACATGGGATATATTCCGTTGTCTTATTCAATTCCGTCAATTCCTGGATCATGACTTATCACTGGATGATTATAAACATGAGTAACACAAGATTGCTTACTCTTCTGTACATTTGAGTTTGCCTTAGGTCTTAAGTGAGATTCACGTTGTTCGATATGCTGGGTCCTATAAAATTATGATCATTGCTGTTCCTTGTAAAGTTTGCAGTGGTTTTGTTGTGTGTATTTGATCAACAGAGAGTAGATAACTTCAGCGCGGTGTCCACCGGTCCTACTTCGGGGGAACCTTCGGGGTTACCAACGTTAAGTATAATACAGTAAAATACAAATCAAATTAACTAGAAGGTACAATATAAAGCTGTAGGTTTAAAGTAGAGACACAATAAATACAGTACTACTCGGACAAACAATATAGAACAAGGTAAATACAAGAAGAATGTGAAGATAGTAAAGGGATCGTAATTCAAAGAAGGACAGAAAATGAAATGGTAAAAAGAAAACGAATTTAAACAAACAAACCATGTTCCATCAAATACTATATAGAAAACCAAAGATTGAATAACAAGAACCCCACTAAAAAACCTCAGTTGCTCCCAAAGTCATCGTTTAACTTATTTATTCAATGTTAATTATGGACAGATAATATGGACGATAATATTCACCTAGAAAAAAACCATTGACCGCTAATGATACAACTGTGTCATTGTCGAAATTACAAGAGTAAAGGGGAAGTCATATTGCTTTGGAGGAGGCTTATGCTTATTTTCGTAATGCCAATATTACGCAATAATTCGACATGAAGAACCTGTGATTGCTGTCCAAATAACGACCGTATACTCAAGGTAACGATTTGGGGATTTATTGTACTTGTCGAATTGTAGCAATTACGACAGAAACTAACGGGTCAGTATGACGGAGGTATTGTTCTTTTCATGGAGACATGGTAATGAAACCGTAGATATCCAATTTAACATACATGGCGCGTTTCTAGAATAAATCTCGTCAGATACGTTCATAGTCATCAGATTGGAAAGCTAAAATAATATAAAAGTCATTGAGAGCAAATAAACGAAAGGACCGAAGGTTAGCTATGACTGAAGTAGATTGCCTGTAGTTTTAATCAATGCATTACGTAGGAACTGCAAATTTCAAATATAAATAGATCTACAAAATCATGTCAGTGCCGAAACATTAACTTAACTACTGGGAGGATCATACCCTCTGGGACTCATAGCCCATTGGCAGAAGTATAATTATACCAACATATGAAATCGTTTGCATTTCATGAAATTACACCGTATGAAAAGTGCATGAACAGATAAGACAAGAATAAGTCTATGTTAAGTAAAACTATATAATATAGATAAGAGTTAACGATTATTGTGTTCAACGGCCACTTTCAACAATGTTTCAGTTGTTTCGTGGCAATCAGTTTTATTGGTGAAGGAAACCGGAGTACTCAGAGAAAGCCACCGACCTGTCGGAAGTCACCTACAAACTTTATCACATAACGCTGCATCGAGTACATCAAGCGTATGTAGATAAGAAATACAAAATGATATTAACATTACATACATAAACTACTTACTCATATATAATTAGAAGATTGTTCTCAAATTCTTTGTACTGTTTTGTTCTAAAGTATCGAAAAGTCTGTATTGGCATAAAGTAGGCTTCATGATAAATCGTAAATATCCTATCGAACAAAGAATAAAATTCTATCTCCGATGTACCGTTTAAACATCCAAATCTTTTGTTCAATGTCACCATTCCAATACCTGAAAAATTAAAACATAACGTGTTTATAATATTAAAGCCACCATTTCATTCTAATGGCATTACTGTTGATTTATTAATTATCTTTACGTAATAAAAACGTAGAGATCAAATTTAGTTCACACCACGCGTTTCTGGAATAACCTTCATCAAGTACGCTCAATGTCGAAAGATAAATCACAGTGACATTGTGTGGTATGTATATATATCCGTGGTATAATGATCTTCAAATGGATGAAAATCTAGTAGTTTATGGGACTATATTATGTGGAGTAGTGAATCAGGTTTCATTGATTTATTTGGTCATTTGAGAGTCCATCGTATCTCAAAGATTAACACTCGTCCAACAGATTCAAATGACAGCATTCGATTGTTGTCATCATTCTGTTAATGTATGTATTCAATTTAGTGGGAACCGCATTGGTGGAGTAATGGTTAGCGAGCTCGCCTCGAGTGTAGTAGATCGTGGGTTCGAGTTCCGATCGGGTCAAACCAAAAACTATTAAATTGACATTTGTTGCTTATCCGATAGGCATGCAGCATGAAGGAAAAAGAGCAAAGACTGGTTGGCTCGGAATCAGTATAATTTGTTCGAGTTGTGGGACATATCTATTCGCGGACTGTTGTTTCAGTGAGCTAGAACTACATAAAAAAAGAACTAAGCAATTGGTCTCATCAGCGGACCTCATCATCATTTCATTGAATATTAACTTGTTCTAGCCATGATATAGTTGTAAGATAGTTGGGTTGGCGTTAAACGTCAATCACTCACTTCAATTGAGTGGGAGTGGGCGAGTTCTTGACGATTTGATACTAAGTTGTTGTATTGATTGTCGTTTACGTGCTTAGCACATAATAACTAAATGTTTACAGGAACTGCTTTCGCTTCGCGATCACTTGTGTTCACCATTTGTTGTTTTGGTGGATCTGTGTTGCTTATTCTTTTTTTTTATTTCTGTGCTGTGTTTTTGTTTTGTTTGTTTTCGCTCTGTATCTTGTGTGCTTTGTTTCCTGTGTCTCTGGACTGTCTATTCTTGATGCCTGTGTCTCTGGACTGTCCATTCTTGATGCCTGTGTCTCTGGACTGTCCATTCTTGATGCCTGTGTCTCTGGACTGTCCATTCTTGATGCGTGTGTCTCTGGACTGTCCATTCTTGATGCCTGTGTCTCTGGACTGTCCATTATTGATGCCTGTGTCTCTGGACTGTCAATTCTTGATGCCTGTGTCTCTGGACTGTCAATTATTGATGCATGTGTCTCTGGACTGTCCATTATTGATGCCTGTGTCTCTGGACTGTCCATTCTTGATGCCTGTGTCTCTGGACTGTCCATTCTTGATGCCTGTGTCTCTGGACTGTCCATTCTTGATGCATGTGTCTCTGGACTGTCCATTCTTGATTACCCTTTTAGTTTTCTCTATCTTTTATCTAAATCCCACTTTCTCAAAAATTATGAATATTTATTGGTTTTCAAACATTTCGTTCCGACACATTTCGCATTGTTGACATTTACGGTAGGTGTATATTTGATGTATTACTCTATTACATGCTGTTTTCGACGTACTTTTTGGTGTCGTCATGCCTGTGTTCGTATGGTAGTTATATTTACAACTACCTATGTAACCAATGTATATCACCACTACAGTTGTGAGTTCGAATCCCGCTCATGGCGAGGTATACTCGATACAACATTATGCGATAAAGTTCGCAGTCATTTGCGGTAGGTCAGTAGTTTTCTCCGGTTTCCTCCATTAATAAAACTGACCGCAACGATATCACTGAAATATTGTTGAAAGTGGCAGTAAGCACCATACCCCTAACCCTCTCAACTTACTTTCAGAAGTGTGCAGCATCATTTCGTAATATAAATCGGTTATTTCAGTATTTCCGACAATGTTTTTAATGAAATCATTTGCGACGCCATCGATTAATGGCATGTAATTGGCCACCGTTTTCGGTCGTAATAAGTTATCTTGGACTGGCTTCCTAAGATTTTCCCATTCGGGACCATTTCTGAAGAAAAAAAATGAAGCAATTATTACTGTCCTTTTAAACCTGGGAAAGTATAGTAATGGTAGACAATAACCTTTCAAATTCAAAAAGATGCTTACTGTGTGTGAGAGTCTGTGATTAACTCACATAATCCAAAACAGATTCCTGGTAAAGGAACGATCCTTTTACCAAAAAGAAAAAGGAAGATTGGACCAAAAAAACAGTACAAAACATTAATAAATAAAACAAAACTAGTAACGAGAGTCGTGCGCCATATGTGTACCCATTAACGAAACCCGTTGTGAAATTCTAAATTCATAATACTAGTTACGAAGTAGTGATTTTTTTTGTTTGAGCCAGTAATTTTCCGTATGTATACCCTAATCCGTGATGTTGACCATACAATTATTATGAAAGGCCGTCGTGTTCCTCATTTTATGATAGTTTGATCTATAGCCTATCACAACTAAAGTTGTAAGTTCAAATCCTACTGATGGCAAGGTGTACTCGATATAACATTTTTATGTAATAACGTTTGTCAGTGACTTGCAACAGGTCGGTGGTTTTCTCTGGGTACCCCGGTTTCTTCCACCAATAAAACTGACCGCCACGATAAAACACCATAGCCACGACAACAATTATTACGTTCATGATCCTCGTAAATGTGTTTACATTTAAACAGAAAAAACAGCATCGGTGGTGTAATGGTTAGAGTACTCGAATATCTCGGAAATGGCGTTTTGGAATTGTACAGGTGAACATTAATCAATACATACAGAATACCGAGTCCTTTAGCCACGACTTTGTTTCTTCTGTAGAACATTTCTTGGATTGGTGGCTCCACACGTGTATGTTTCTTGTATGGCAATCTGAATATCTGTTCCGCATAGTCCGGATGTGATATAATTATGGCATGTTCCGCTCCCATTTTGAGTTTTAATATGTCGCCATATTTCCTATGCAGAGAATCGAACACATCACTCATATCTAGTTGTCCATAATCAGCTAAAAGAAATGAACAATACGGTTTTTTTTGTAAGCAGTTCTAATAGAAATGAACTATAGATTCTTATTGTTAGCAGTACAAAAGACATATAATAATGAAGAGATGATAACATCTTAATTACAGATGGAATGTATTGATACACACTTTCTGTACACGATTTTGTTCTTTGAAATCATCATGTCGTGTAACTTGATAATTCTATCTTTATTAATTTGCCAATGGCGTATAAATAAAATGAAAATAGAAAACAAGAACAACCACACATTATATGATATATAGAAATACAGTAATTACTCATTCATTTATCAATTTTAATTTTATAAAGAAATAGCAACAATTGGTGGAAACAATGTGTGTAGTTACTTTTCTCCCATTATGACGTCATTTTAACCCCGTTGAACCAGTGGTGGAAAAATCTATATTCCTCTAGAGGATTAAAATCTCTCGTGTCTTTCCCCGCATTTGACTCGTTTGACGTCTTTTGAAATAAAGTTCGTGTTAAATAATGGGAGAAACAAATTCTCCTTCAGTTGCCCATGTGGGTTACGATATTTCTCCACTCAAGAGAGTTAAATTAAAAAATTTAACCACGAGCCGTTTACGATATTTCTCCACTCAAGAGAGTTAAATTAAAAATTTTAACCACTCGCCGTCGTAACCCACGGGCAATTGAAGGAGAATCTATATGTATACATATTCATCAACATTATTAAAATGGTACAAATACCACAGATTGGTATTTCAATGTTATCTTGACTAATGCATGTGTAGTGATGATATAAAATTATATTAGAATGGAGCCTTCTTAAGCTGCTTCTACAATATTTCTTTAATCGCTAGTCAATAATTATGACCAGTCAAAACATGCCATTACAATTTGAGATAAAGAAAAAAAAACTTCCGGTATCAGAAAAATTGCATTTTGGGTGTTTTTGTTTTTCATTGTTAATCTTCCGTTCTGAAGTATCCGGTTGATAAAAAAAATAATGCGAAATTCTTTTTTATCACATTCGCTTGAGGTTATACACCGTTTAGAAAAGCACAAAATGTAACGGGCTAAATAGTTCGTCTTATTTTAAATTTGTTTATCATCTTGAGAAGATACACAAAATCATTTGACCAAGACCAAGACAATTTTGACGGTACATTTACTTACTAAATGGCTTAAAGTGGAAAATCATTCCTAGGTAAGGTATATCATAAAGTCCTTTAGGACCTGGGATCTCACTGAATGGCTTCACTTGATCTGTAACTTTTTTCACTGGGACTACTGGAATTTCATTGTACGGTTTCACTGGAGCGGGAATGTCATAGCATGGTTTCACTGGGACTTGTTTCGCACTGTATGGTTTCACTGGTAATGGAATTTCACTGTATGGTTTCACTGGAAGTGGAATCTCACTGTATGGTTTCACTGGAATTGGAATCTCGCTGTATGATTTCACTGGATTTCGTAAATTACTAAACGAGTTGTCGGTGTCTGTTTCAGCAAGTTTCGGGGTTGAAGCAATCGAGGATCTGTATACACATGCTCGCCAATGGGTCTGAACCGGTAATAATAGTCTCTGCACTCGTAAACTTGTCATTCTAAAGACCTGCAATATGAAGAAAGACATTGATGAGTCTTTTTCATATAAAATATATGTACTAGTATACTGTCTATATATATATTAGTATACTGTCTATATATGTACTAGTATACTGTCTATATATGTACTAGTATACTGTCTACTTTTCAAATTATTAGTGGATAGAACAACTTTTTAGTTTGTCGATGATTAAATAAACGCTCAGAAAAGTAAAGGGACAATCAATAATGGACACTGGCAACATTGGGGACACAAGACACAGGAAAACGACAAGCACAACACAACGCAACTCAGAAAACTAAAAAGATGAGCAACAAGGACCCCACCAAAATGTGAACTCCATACCCTGGTGATGCTGGAATATTACTATTAATGAAAGAGAAATTGACTATTGGAAAAGTGAATTCATCACACTTGTCGTCGAGTTTCTTTTTTAAATCTTCCTCCATTGTTGATTTCATGATGAAAGTCAAGGCAAAAAAGCAGACTTTTGAGTGTCAGTAGTATTTCGACAAACAAGCATAAATATATTTGCATTGTCTAGTGTAAAATAAATATTTCTATCTGTATTGTCGCTAGAGATACAATTATCACGAGGAGGTCTCATTGACCGGTTTGACCTCGCAACATTTTTGTGCCTGTCCCAAGCCACGA
The DNA here is from genome assembly GCA_002080005.1 of Gigantidas platifrons. Taxonomy (NCBI): domain Eukaryota; kingdom Metazoa; phylum Mollusca; class Bivalvia; order Mytilida; family Modiolidae; genus Gigantidas; species Gigantidas platifrons. The sequence goes on from MJUT01030960.1 coordinate 18,897, forward strand.
CTTTGATTTCCAATGACATACGTCGTGGTTTTTTTTGTGTTCAGTGGATTGAGGTGAGAGATGGTTGTTCGCTTTATTGATATTGGTGGAATTGATGACCATCTCTTTTGTTCTAATCATGATTAACACAGCTATATTTTATTAATTTTTTTTTTTATATAAAATATCAATACGGGACATAATTAATCCAAAACAAAAACAAAACAAAAAACAAAACAAACAACAACAACAACAACAGAAACAGAAACAACACGGGTACCGGTAAATGTTGTAAGAATACCTTTAAATGTGTATTTAATTGGAATTGTAAAGAATAAAGTCTAACATAGTACATGTAATTCTTATCAACATTTTAACAGATTTATACATCATATACAATAGAAATAATCAAATAGCTACATACCATACACTTTATATGGGATTATTTAAAACAAATTAAAAGAAGCTTTCAGTATTGTAACAGAAACTATACAACAAAACTTCCGAATGACCTGTCTACAACTTCTACTCCAATGAACGCATTAATCCTGCTCAAATAGACTGGCGAGGAAAAGGACAACCCAGAGGTGCTCAGGAATGGTTAGTATTCCCTTTCACTTATACCACACTCCTCCCCATGAAGTCTTTATCCGATACCTCAATTAAGAGGAGCTTGAAGATACCAAAGGGAGGTAATCACAATTCGTAAATCGAAGAAGGACAGGCAATGCAATGGCAAAAAGAAAAAGGGCAAAAGGACCAACAATGATCTTTAAAACATTACATATAAAATTATATATCGAGTAATACGAAACCCACTGAAAACCGGGGTGAACTCAGGTGCTCCGGAAAGGTAGGAAGAACTTGGCTGCTCGCAAAATAAACTGGAAACTCAGTTTTGAATTATACTTGTGTGACATGTCATTTTAAAAGAAAGCAAAAGTCTGGTATTAGATTGCCATCACAGTTAAGAAATCTTAAACAGTGATGGTCAACAATTACATCAATATCAACAAAATGAATAAGTACATCTTCAGTTCTTACTTATAATTATTAAACCTTATTGGACAATAACATATTTTCTTTCTTTTCGAGATCTAGAGATCAACTAGAGGGCATGTTTTTCATAGTTTTAGAAGAATATATTGGTCTTAATAATAATCAAAGATCGTCATTATATACATTTTTTGTAGATTGAATCACCGAGAAACATTTTCCTATACGAAAAATAATTGATAAGCATCTTAAGATGTGTACAAGGTGACAAACGTAATAACAAAGAAATGCATAACAAATACGTTTATTTCATAGTATATATATGTGTGTTCGCGAGATTGTATTTTGCACAGGAAAAAGGCAAATGATATTTTAGGGAATTACTGGCCAAGTTGTTCATATATTTCAATGAAATATTTTTTTTAGCAATTTACATAGAAATGAAAAACCTGCCCCAATATTCAGATTTTATAGTAATGGCAGACGACAACCAATTATACACTACATAAGTGTTTTAGAACATATGCAGTATCAGTATTATCCTGCCAATTCTAATAAAGTAACCGAGTTAACGTGTCTGCCATCAAATATTTTCTTAATAAATTTTCAGTCACAATTTTCTATGATTATAGTACATTTTCTTTAAGAAAAAAATATAAACTTTGTGTGTTTTTAAATCAATAGAAATTATTGGGGACAAATAACCATCAGGAGAATAAATGACATTAATTTCTACTTTTATTGCTGAAAATTTAATGAAAATCGAGTTAGAAATGACTTGACAATATTTTTTAATCACGTTTTATAGGTAAATAAGTAAGTCAGTCAGTCAGTAATTTTTATTTTAAAGTTGGAAGCATATACATTTGTATATACAAATACAACATAGAACATTGACTTCTTTGGAACTCTTTAACTGACTTGATATTTGAAAAAAAAGAACTATGGTCAAACATATCAAAGCAGAAGATGGTTAAACATGCTTAAGAAGAGTTTGAGGATACCAAAAGGGTAATAAGAGTCCGTATAGTGAAGAAGAACAGACAACACAATGGCCAAAAGAAAAAGGACAAAAGGACAAACAACGATCTACAAAACATACACATAAAACTAAAGATTGCATAAATAGCAAAGCAGCATACATAAATATATACACACATGTAGGTGCTTTTAGTGTGTTTAATGATTTTAGGAGATAGTAAGTTCTTCGTATAGTTGATATTGGAGGAAGTGTTACCCATCACTGTTTAAATTTTTTTTCTATAATAGGTGTGGGAGGGGTTTACGCGGAAAAACTTTTGACAGATGGAAACACAATGATTGCAAACTACATTTTTGTCTATGAAGGTCTATATACTTGATTGTGTCTTTTATTGTTTGTTTGTGTATATTTATTCGATTGCATTTATATGTGATATTTTCTATAAATTAGTAAGAAAAGATATAGATGTAAATGAAAAGGGGGAAACTATCCAACATTATACTTAAACACAAATTAAAGAAATGAACAGCCTTTTATCGATGATCTACATTTCACAGTCACAGCTGGACTTTGTTTTTCTGTCATATTATATATAGAAGTTATTGAACTCACTGTTCATGTTTTGATTGATACATTTGTATTTACCTATTTGATATTATTGAACCGCTTTTTGTCTAAATCTCAATCTTAATTGAAAAAATGTTATTTTTTTTAAAGAAAATTGTTTCTTTGTGCTTTGTGATACAATATAAAATTATGTTCGCGGAATTTGATAACATTGACAATACACAAGTGTGTGTGTCATATGTTCATAAGTATCTGATTGTTGTGGCAGGTTGTCAATGTGCAATCATTTGTTAAAATGGGATGGTTAGTTATATAATAGTTGAAGAAGCAATGGTATTTAACGCCACTTCCAACACTATTCCAGTTATATCGTGGCGGTCAGTTTTATTGGTGGAGGAAACTGGAATACCCGGAGAAAACGACCGACCTGTCGCAAGTAACTGACGAACTTTATCACATCATGTTGTATCGAGTACACCACGACATGAGCGGGATTCGAACTCACAACTTTAGTAAAATCAAAAGAGTTATATACATGTACATGTATATCAAACTAAGCATGGAAGTGAAAAATCGTTCTTTGACGTTTTCTTCATGGTTTTCTTACCCTATTGTTTATAATACGTAACTATACCAAATTTTGAAAGTTGAAATGTTGGTTTTAATTTAAATTTGAATTTTAAAAATGTGATAAAATAATAAAACAAAATGCAAATAATTTTTTTACATTCTTTTTTTTTTTAAAGAGAAAACACAAGCATGAAATAAAGATTTAAATGTTCTAATAATAATAGAGCAATGATCTTATACCTATAGGGTTACCTTAAATATGGGGAGCAGGATATATTTACCCTTCTTGTGTTTTTGTTCCGTTTCACTTTATTTTTGTGTGGTTATTTGTTATCTCTTTTATACTTTTTCTAATCACTATTTTGGATATATTCCTAACTGACAAGTCTATATTTAAACCGTTTTTATACCATATTTATAAAAATATATACACAGGGGGTTAGGGTTGTGGCATTTAACGCCACTTTCAACAACATTTCAGTTATATCATGTTTTTTTTTTGGTGGAGGAAACCGGAGTACCCTGAGAAAACCTACGACCTGCCACAAGTCACATAATATTTGATCGAGATGTCAACACATCGAAAATCTAACATATCCTCAGTATCAATTTTGATGAGGAAAAATCACTAATGAAGAAAATGTTATCTATTTCTGCACATACGCGTTATTCAACAACAGCTTAGATTAATTAGGAAAGTTCCGAACATCAAAGGGAATTATTCGCTAATTAATTTCACTTAAAAAGTAAAGTTGTTACAATTAATTCGTTATTGATACCTGTTTTGGTTTATTTGTGTGTAAAATTTCCATTGAAACATTTGTGTATGCAAGTTTTCAACTCTATTTAAAGTACCAGTTATTTAATGGATTTTTATACTGTAAATATTTGTTTGACATATTCCGTGCATTTAAAGTACCAGTTATGTAATGGATTTTATACTGTAAACGTTTGTTGACATATTCTACATGCATTTAAGATTTTTAAGGTCAATAGAATCAATTCGAAAAAAAAAAAGTTATTTAAGTCATTTTTTTTTTATCTTTTATAGATGTAGCAACTTAACAAATATATATCTCAGTGTACAGTAAAAGTTAATTTTGTTGGAAGTCAAAAGGATCTATCATTTTAAATTTAAGAAATCGAACATTCGAGTTATCCATAATAGAATCGTGTTTTTTTTTCTTTCCTTTTGTATAATTAGAAACTTAACAATTACATATTCTCAGGATACTCTAAAAGCTAATTTTGTTGGAAATCATTTTACTCTAAAGGCTATTCGAGTTATACGTGATAAAGTAAGATAAATACTACTACGAACGAGCCGAATTTTACTTCGGATTATCCAAGAAAACAACTTTTACAAGTTCGAGTTATCGAGGTTTGACGTATATTAATACTCATAAGAGATTAAATTATGAAGAGGGGAGGGTTGGGATCTCAATAACCTGTTTAACCCCATCACATGTGTGTGCCTGTCCTAAGCGAGGACATGGATTATAAACGCCCGTATGTCATAGTCTAGTAGTTTGAGATGAGAAGTGGTGTTTCGTTTTGTTGATGATATTGGTGGAATTGTATTCCATGACATGGATTTCAACGCCGTATGTCGTGGTCTTATGGCTTAAAGTGGTTGTTCGTTTGGTTAATATTGGTAAAATTGTTACTCTTCACTGTTTAAAATTTCTTTTTATAAAATTAATATAGAAATAATTACACTCGTCATATATGTAGTCAAATAGTTTTTTTTTATATTTACTAAGGAAATCCAATAACATACAACATACAACTGAAATAATTGCCATATTACTTTAGCTCAGCTAATAAATACACCAGTATTACTTTATCTGGTTATGACAATGTTTACTTATTGAAACAGTTGGGAATCGTATTTCCACTTACATTTTAAAAGCAAGTCTTGCTATGGCCATGAAAACGTAATGCGATCTCCAATTATTTCATATTTATTAAGACTTTTCAAATAAGTTAACATTATTTTGTGGTGGCAGTCAATTAATTAGAGCGAATGGACCCAGGGCGAACGGACCAACAGTGAACATGTATTAGGGAGAACATGATTTAGGGCGATCGAACAGTCCGTATTCGTCAATTCACACGAACAACATGTATTAGGGAGAACATGATTTAGGGCGATCGAACAGACCCGTATTCGTCAAATCACACGAACAACATACATATTGGAAATTAATATTTCTTCCAAGATTACTTTAAATTAGTTCAGAGGTTTCAGAGATTTTTTTTTCCCTTACATTTTAAGCTAAACCACATCCTTCAGTGGCAAATATCTAAAGTTTCAAACTGACACAAAAACTATTGTAAAAAATCATCTGATGGCCAATAAACATTAGAGAAATGGGCAATAAAAAATAGAGAAATGGGCAATAAAAAATAGAGAAATGGGCAATAAAAAATAGAGAAATGGGCAATAAAAAATAGACAATCCAGAGAAACTGGCAACAAGACGAAGAAAAACAAAACAAAAAAGCAACACAATATGTGATGGACAGCACTATGCACAAACAAACACAAAATGCACGGTTTGCATAAAACAAATTCTGTAGTTTCTGAGAAATTGCTTTGTACATTTTCTAATAGGAACATACTACAAATAAGTCTCTTATACTAAACCATGTCCTTGTAGTGACAGGCATTTCTGGATTCCTGATTAAACTTATTAAACATGAACTTTTTACATTAGTAAATAAAGTGGTTTGGTTGTTTCAGAAAAGTGTAAAAAAAAAAACAAACAACAAAGGCTGAGGTGGAAGAATTCTAAAGAAAACTGAAAGTGATTAAATCACATCAGCCTGTTGGTCAAGTGAACTAAAATAGATTTTCCATCATATTTCATGATATTTATAATGAATCTATTATATCACCGATAAATTAAAGTTGAATGTCCACACAAAAATTAATATAAAATGTAAAATATAAAATTATTGAATAAGAAAATACAGGTATTAAGTCAATGTTGTACACACAAGAAATATTATATTGTCAATATTTATGGGATTTGATATGAAAACATATTATACAACAACAATTACCGTCCAAGATTTAGTATAATTAAATCAAAAATTTAACAAATACGTTAAAATATGATTTTCATATCAATTTATATTTAATTCATTTACATGAAAAAAAGAATAAAATTTTATGATAATTCGGGTGTCTGATCATCAGTAAAATAAAATAAAAAATAATAATATGGTTTAGGTTTATGGTGTTTAACGCCACTTTCAACAATATTCCAGTTATATCATTTTCATAATAACATTTCTGTAAAAACAAAAAAAACAAAAAAAAAACATGTTAAAATAAAATAATAAATAAAGCAAATGAACTATACCTGATATAAGAGATTAACTTGTTTTTCCTTTCTATAATTCTCAGATATATATTATATTCTTTTTAATATGTTCTTAATCACTGTATATGTCTGTTGGGTGTCAACTTTATTCGAATAAGAAACTAGTGTCTTTCCCTTGTCATTTTATAAACACAGCTGATCAACGGTGCAATCTGATTACTTCCGATATTTAAGAAAAATCTATATCACTTAAGCAGAAAAAAACAAGTGTTGACTAACTAGCAATACGGTATAGGCTGTATTTATTTACAAAATGTTAACTATTTATATACTTAAGTTACGAAATTGGATAATAAAATACACCCCATAAATTGACAGGTATATTCAAATTTATCTCTTAAAAAATCTAACTGAAGCCATTGATGTAGAAAATGTCATTTACCGGGACACGACCCAGCAGTGTCAATGACCTAGCACTAGCTCCAATCGATTTTTGACATATATATATTATATATATATATATTTTTTACCGATAGTCGATTCAAAATCAAATATATAATACATAATAAAAGGTGGGATCTACAATGCCTTTCATGAGTAGCTATGTAGCATAACATATTTATATTCGGGTATTTCTTATTTACCGGATATATTGTTTTCAGGAAAGAGGCATCACGTCGCTTCGCCATTCCTGCCATTGCAAGTTCATGTTAAAAAGCAGCACTGGAAATTGTATGCCTTACTTTTGAATGACACATCAATACTTACATATAAAAACACATATACCAAGTGTGACCATATGCTAGGTATTTTTTTTTATTGAAATACATGATTAAATATTTTAAAATGGCCGCTTTATAATGATGTAATATAAAAAGCAAGTCATTTTTTAAAAACTTTTTTTTTGTTACGGTTCGTTTCTTCCTCATTCACGTTTCAGTCATGTTTACGTAAATCTATATAGATAACTAAACATTTTAAACAGTCAACATTTCAAAGGATACACTACATTTAAAGGTTTAAAATGAAAATAATGTTTTAAAAAACATCTACTTATAATATGTCAAGTGCACCATTTGTGCACATTTTCAATTTTGCAACACGAGATTTAAGTAAAACACGAATATTGTTACTTGTTTGTTTGGGGTGTTTTATTGCATTTTGTACCTTTTATTTAATCTAATAACAAATTAATTTTAAGATATGACCTGGAAAAAAGAAAATTTTCCATATGAAGCAATGCCCTTGTCGTAAATCAGTAACACGACAGGTGTTACTAGTGGAACATTACCTTTCCGGGTCACCTGAGTTCACCTGTGAGTTTTTGTGGGGTTCGAATAGTTCATTCTTCGTGTATATTGTTTTGTAGAAGATCTTTGTTTTTTTTGTCCTTTTTCTTTTGGCTAGTATACTTGACTGTCCTTCTTAGATTTACTGTTTTTGATAACACAAATGGTATCTTTTAACTGTTCATCCAGTAAACGACATTATTAGCTTACATATGTGTATCATATCCGTGTCATACAAATGCACTCATAGATGGAAATGCACGTTTGAATACATTATTTTTTACATGTACTCAGAATTTTCATTGAATAATTCATGCAAATGATGTTTTAAAAGTTAAAAAAAAAAAAAAGAGTAAATAATAATATAAAAAATGGTTTGAAAATACCACAGGGGTATTCAGAAGATATACATCGCAAAAGTAGATACAATACAATAGACACAAAACAAACAATGGTGTCCCAGACTGAACATTTCACAGAAAACGTATTCGGATAAAGTCATCGACCGGTCACATAATGTTGTATCGAGTACGCCTACACGTGTGCGGAAGTTGAACTTACGCAGACTCGGTTGCTGATATGCGCTAATATGCACTAATTGCACAGGTAAATGCAAATACAAATATCATAGACCTATAACAGATAATAAATAATATTGTAGCAAACATACATTTGTAACATGGGAACCATTGCTTAACAACGTAAGTACTTAATGTACCCTCACTTAGCTTTATGGTGTGTAACGACAGGAATTTCGTTTGTTTCCGATAAGAACATGATTCGTAAATTCCAAGGGAAAAATACCAGTCTAATTTACATTGAAGCATTTTTTCTCCATAATAACTTGAAGGTAACGTTAAACACCACAACCCCCCCTTAATAACGTCTTGTTGCAAGCAAATAAATATTCACCAATACTGTCTGATGATGAAAGTGTGGAATCGTCGTGGTTTTTGAACGTATAGTAGTTGGATTTACAACTACCTTGGAATCGGTGCCTATCACCACTAATGTTGAGAGCTCAGACCCCATACATGGCGAGGTGTACTTGATGCAACACTATGTGATAAAGTTTGTCAGTGACTTGCGACATGTCGGTGGTTTTCTCCGGTTTCCTCCACCAATAAAGCGGACGCCACGATGTAACTGAAACATTGTTGAAAGTGGCGTAAAACACCACAAACCAACCAACCAACCATAAATATATTTTATTTTCCGTACATAGAGAGGGTTTTAGTATCCTCGACCACTTACGCTGTTTTTTGTCGTCATATTGTGAAGAAATAAATTTGCAAGTCAATGGTACGCTTTATGCCACTTCCATTGTAATTTGTTCAAAGATGGGAATCAATCATATTATCACAAAAGATCACACTGACACCAGTGTGAATGTCTAATGTTAAATTAAGTAGGATCATGCTACCCGGTAGAATAAAGAACCTTACCAGAAATACAAAGCGATTAGGAGTCACATGCTTGTCAGCAAGTACAAATGTACTTCAGTAGAATAATATACATTACACAGGTAAAACACACTAATAAACCAATCAGAACTAAGAACGTATTTAACAAAAGAGCTCATTTTTCTAATTTGTATTTTGAAAAAAATATATTGATGAAATGCCAAATAATATGAAGGTTGTAATTGAATATTACTATGTAATGATTTTTTTTAGTCCAAAGTTGTACCTTGATACCATTATAGATATTAAATACATTTTCTATAAATATAGATGTTTTACTAAATCGACCATTGCAATTTTTAGAGTAGGGGTTCCTCCGGAGCCGACTTTGGCTTTTCGGTATAGGCCCTTTGGTTTTCTTTATCCCAAAGATATTAAAATTATTTGGCTTTCAAATATTTTGGCTTTGATATGTACATGATGCAGGTTATTTTGGCTTTGATATGTACATGATGCAGGTTATTTTGGCTTTGATATGTACATGATGCAGGTTATTTCCCAGAAATACGTCGTGCGCACTATATTAGATATCTACGTTGACATTTCAAATGATTTAAAAGGTACCACGGAGAAAGGCAGAATATACCAAGACGTGATACAAAAATAAATAATTGATCAAATAACAAACAATAATCCACATGAGAAAATACGGAAAGGTTAAGATGAGCAACTGCGGTGAATTCCGGAAGGGTATGCCGTTATTGCTCTAAGATAAGCAACTGCTGTGAATTCCGGAAGGGTATGCCGTTATTGCTCTAAGATAAGCAACTGCGGTGAATTCCGGAAGGGTATGCCGTTATTGCTCTAAGATAAGCAACTGCGGTGAATTCCGGAAGGGTATGCCGTTATTGCTCTAAGATAAGCA
>MJUT01030960.1:65681-87288 GCA_002080005.1 Gigantidas platifrons
CCTCTATCATGTACGCTCAAAGTCAATAACCTCTATCATGTACACTCAAAATCGAAAGATTGGAAAGCAAAATAGCAATAAAACCAACGGGTCTAAAAGGATAACCAACATCGGCTAAGGTCACCTATCTAAAGCAAATAGGATGTTCGTAAGGATTTCCCTACTTTTGATCTAATTTCTCATGATAAAGTTATTTTAGAAAATTTTGATTTTATTCAGACATAGCAACTGCTGTCTATAAAAAAACAATCGAGTGGTTTAGCGATGCAGCAACTGCAACCGGATTGGAAACTTTTACATGTAATGAATATATTGTTAATTTAAGTATTATGTCAAATTTTATAACTAAGCTTCTCCTCCCTCGGGCATAAGTGATTTCAGCCGATTCATGCTATTTAGGCCCTTTTGGTTATCATTGCTCACTATACCTTAGATTAATTCACTTTCTAATCTTTAGATTTTGAGCATACATGATGATGGTTATTCCAGAAACGTGTTGTGCGCATTGAATCTGATATCTACGATTTTATTTTAATTTCTATATGAATAACCATAATAATAACATGTGGTCAATCACATGAGGCCAAATAGATTTAATTACTACATTTACATCCCGACCTGCCACTGTTTTTTCCCAAACTCCAATTTAACATTTGAGGCAACTTTTGCTCGGTTCTTTGCATTTACTGATTATGCAATAATTCGTTAAAACAATACATGTATATTGTAATTGACGCAAAGCAAACATAATGTTTGTATCGAGTATACCAACTACTGGTGGAGTTTAACTCACATCCCTTAATGGTGGTCGACACTGATTGATTACTGACTCTATAGGTGTTTTATTTTCGCTATCTTCGCGAGTACAAACAATTGTGAAAATAAAAACCCGCGGAAATACTCTCATTTTTAATGTTGATTTTTTTCGTGAAATTAAAAACTAGCTAATACTTTGTCCTTCATATTAGTACAAATTTAATCACCGCGAATTTTATCACCATACAGTAAATAGATTTGACCTCTAACTACTATGCGATCACGTACACGACGGTTCATGCAAATTACGCTTTCAAGACTGTGATAATTAGAAAGGTTTAAGACAAAAATGGCAATTCTTAATTTTGGATACATAGGTTTAAGTAATAAGAATAAAATCCCATATGCAAACCACTTGCAGGACGGTGTCATTTTACTGAGAAGGAAGACTTGTGCCCATATAATTAGCTCAACCTCAAAACTTGTTATTGATGTTCCTATGCCATACCAGGAAAGTGACTGGTCAAGTATATGGATGGTGCAAACATCGATGTTGCCTCTTTCGGCTATTTTTCTATTGGATTTTGGAACTGTTCCGAGAGTGTGGTATTTTTTGTTTGTATTCTATGGAATATGAAAAAGAAACAAGGACTGCTGAGGTTGTTTTATGTAGTGAAATAAGGCCGTGAAATTGTTGATACCAACATATATTATGACAGGAGGGGTAGGGCTATGGTTTTAATGACACTTTCAACAATATTTCAGTTATATTGTAGCTGCCAATTTTATTGGTGAAGGAAACCGGAGTACCCGGAGAAAACCACCGATCTGTCGCAAGTAACTGGCAAACTTTATCACATAATGTTGTATCGAGTACACTTCGCCTGAGCGGGATTCAAACTCACAACGTTTGTGGTCATATACACTGATTGCATAGATAACTATAAAACATTATTATTATAGCAGGAAGGTAAACATGCTGAATTAAAGATTATTATCAGTAATTATTACATTATTATTATAGCAGGAAGGTAAACATGCTGAATTAAAGATCATTATCAGTAATTATTACATTATTCAGATTGCATAATCATTTCGTTGTTAAATATCAACAGTCATATCACATACATAATATTTATTTATTATCAGAGAAAGACTACATTGTCGAGTCATTCAACATAATTGTTTGACATCTGCTTGGTTAAAAATTAAGAAATAAAAGTCATTCTACATTGCATGTCACTAACTTGGGTATTGTGTGGTTAATTGAATACATTAAGACTTGCCGTGCGTGATTTGACCTCCAAGAATTCTTTGGCTTACCAACCATATCACATTTAGGCTAACAAACCCGAACAATGATTGCACGTTTACTTCACCCTTACAGATGTTATGTAAAAAGTAGGCAACTTTAAAATATTTGTTTTTTTAAATCTTTGTTATTTGAAAAAAAAGCTAGTTAGTTTCTTGTAATCGTCAATATTATATCAGGGGCAACGAAATATTTCGAAATGTCAGAGCATTTCGTCTTTTCTTTGGTCGTTACAAGCCGCGTTATATTACTGGGTCTGTCAAATGCTCCACGAACCTTCTTTTCATATTATTAACATGTATTTTATTCAGCGATCAACATCAGGCTTCAGAGTTACTGTGACCCTAGCTACTAGATGGTGGTGTGAATCCGATGTGAATTCTTAGAAATTCTAAAGATCTGTTAGAGTACATACAATCAAGGTCCCTCTCCTTCTGTATTTTCATTAAAACATTTGACTTCTCTACCCTCTACACTACTATTACATACTCAAGACTAAAAGACAGATTAAAAGAATTAGTCCAACCCTGCTTCATAAGAAGGAATGGTCAACGTAGATACAAATACCTTGTCTTAGGTAGGAACACATCTTATTTTGTAACACTTAACTCTGATTCTACCAAAAAGTTCTCTAAAACTGATATCATCCAAATGCATGAATTTTTTATTGATATTATATTTGCTATGTTTGGTGGACATGTTCTTAAATAGCCAGTCCGCGCAATCCGATGGATATAAACTCTTCATGCTGATTTGTTCATTTACTCGTACGAAACAGGCTTCATGCAGGTGCTGGCTTCTCAAGAAAAAAGAAAAGGATTTCGACAGATCTTTTAATTTCACTTTCCACTACATAGATGATATTCTTTCACTAAATAATTATAAGATTTGTGATTTTGTTGATTGCATTTATCTCATTGAGGTCGACATAACGAACACCACAGATACAGCTAGGTCTGCTTCATACCTCGACCTACACCTCGTACCATTGTAAACTTGCCATTTACTAGTATATGAAGCAAACTTCCAGCAACACCTGTATATGGCGTATATTTCTCGCAGTTGATCCGATATTCCAGAGCTAGTGGTTCCTATTATGATCTCCTTAATAGACGGTTACTGATAGTAAAGAAGGCACTGAGCCACAACTTCCAAGTGGTTAAGTTGAAGTCATCACTCCGAAAGTTTAGTGGTCCCCACCATGGCATGGTTAGCGTAACGGAATATCTGTGTCACAAATACCACGGAATTGTCCCGTTTGTCGTAATCAGAATCCGGTCCTTTCCTTATTCATGACTTATCACCGGATTTGATAAGATGAGTTACACGACGGGTGCCGTATGTAAAACAGGAACCGATTACCCTTCCGGAGCACCTGAGTTTAACCCTGATTTTCAGTGCGGCTCGTGTTGTTCTATCTTTAGTTTTCTATGTTGTGTTTTGTACATCATTGTTTGTTCTTTTGTCCTTTTATTTTGGCCATTGTGTTGTCTGTCTTTCATCGAATTACGGCTTCTGATTTTCCATTTGATATCTTAAAACTTTTCCTTTTATGAGTGTTTTCCAGAATTTATATACATGGAACAGTAATTATGGTAAAAATGAATTAATAAATTCGACCCAAAGTCATTAGATAGGATAATATGTTCGTTGATTAACACAAAAATGGAATACGAAGTATTAGTATACCTATAAAACAGTAATATAAATGACTGACATACCATACTTTTAAGTAGTGCTCACGCACGAGAGAGTATTTTTTATAATGTACACGTATGATCTCAAATATTTCACAAGACGAATTCAGGGAACCTAAACTGAAATATCTCTATAAGGATTGACACATTATTTCGAACTTAACTTTAATGATTAGATCAGTGTAAAGTGAAATAAAAAGTAAAAAATATAGTTTTCTCTAGATACAGGGAATTAGATATTTAGTTCAGCTATACATGCATAGAGGGTTAGGGTTATGGTGTTGAACCCAACTTTCAACAATATTTCAGTTAAATCGTGCGGTTACTTTTATTGGTGGAAGAAACCGGAGTACCCAGAGTACCTCCCACAAGTCACTGACAAAATGTATCACATAATGTTGTCTCGAGTACATCTCGCCATGAGCGGGATATATAGATATGGAAGCTTGTATTAGTCACGAGTTGCTTAGTCATGTTGTCGTTTTATTTAAATTAAAGAAACGACAAACTACAAGATGGCTTAATAATATTGCCATAATTGGTCCTAAAGCGGTAAATTAATCATTTGATATTCCTGCATGTGACAGGTCGTGATGTAGAGAATTAACCGAGTATTAGCCATTGTTTGTACTTAAATGTTTTAGTTTTATTGATTTCTATTGTCTTACAAAAACAAATAAAATTAAGTAATGATTTGATTTGATTTTTGGTGTTTTAACGCCACTTTCAACAATATTTCAGCTATATCATGGCGACCAGTTTTAGTGGAGGGGGAAGCCGGAGAGAACCACCAACCATGGGCAAGCAACTGGTAAACTTTATCACTTGCGGCTGCGAGTCGAGTGCACCCTTTTTGTAATTTACACAGCCGGGCGCGAACCCACGCCGTATTTGTGATAGGCTTGTATGAGTTGTTAGGTAATCTAACTACCTAACTCATTGAGCCACCGGGCCCCTAAGATTAAGTATGAAATCTGACTATATATTTGGCTGACATAGTCAAAAGTTATATTCCTGTTTATAAACACATTTCATATACAACGTTATTTTGATATATACATTTTGTTGGAACCGCATTGGTGGTTTAATGGTTAGTGTACTTACCTCGAGTATGGTGGACCATGGGTTCGAGCTCCGATCACGTCAAACCAAAGTCTATAAAATTTGCATTTTGTGCTCCTTCCTTAAGCACACAGAAACTAAGGAGAAAGAGCAAAGACTGGTTGAATCAGGATAATGTGTCCGAGTGGGGTGTTGTTTCAGTCAGTAAGCACTATAAAAATCCAACTAAGCGTGTTGATCTTGTAAAAAACAGACCTCATCATCATTTTATTGAAGATTAACTTGTTCTCACATTAATATAGCTGAAAAATTGCTGAGTTGGCGTTAAACAACAATCATTCACCTACTACATGTTGGGATAATCGTTTATGTAATGTATAATTCACCTGTCCTTCAACAGAATTTCAATGGTCAGTAATAATTCATTAATCTTCCCGTAAAATAGATTGTGACTTTAATTTTGTTGCTTCATTGTTGGACAATTTCTAGTTTTATACGCGTCCCATTATTCTGAATAATTAATAGAGACCAGCGAGTGCAATATAAAAATCTATATTATAGAATTGTCATTGTAGGTTACTGGAAATCTTTACTTATTGTTCGGTTATAAAAAAATTCATTAAGATGGCAGAATATCTGTGAAATCAGTCATAAAGTGTTGTAATAAAAACGTAGATATTCAATTTAGTGCGCACGACACGCTTCTGAAATAACCATCATCAGGTACACTCAAAATAACCATCATCAGGTACACTCAAAATAACCATCATCAGGTACACTCAAAATAACCATCATCAGGTACACTCAAAATCAAAAGGTTGAAAAGCCAAATAATTTTAAGTTTTGGGAGCAAGTTAACCAAAGGGCCTAAACAGGATGTATATATGTTATTTCATGGTACCTAAATTACATTAAATGATATGGATTTGACCTTGTGTGTTTTTGTTGTTGTTGGTTTTTTTTGTTGAAATACCATGCATTAAACTGTGCATAAATGCATGTAAGACTTTCTGACCTTAAAGCTAACACCACTCACTCAGATGGGTTTGAGCCCAGTAACGTATTTCAAGTTTCCAGACACACGCACAAGGAAGAGGGTTCAGTTCGCTAAATCTGTCCATGCTTTCCATCCCAATTATGTCTGGAAGTGACAATAGAACGAAAACGCCAAATAACCTTACCCCTATTAGGAAATTACCATCTAACGTTTAATTGAAGGATTGTCTTTTTGTGCAAGTTTTATGAGCCCTGCAGTTTTTTCATCCAGAAATGTATTGCCAAAATGAAGATAAATAATCAGGTTTTCATTTCGTGTGAAAACATATGGCTCGGGGGAAAAAGCATAGCCCACCCCACGAAAAGTTAAAGTGACAGCAAATTAACTGATTAAAAATAATCTTACCTTTTGCTAATCTAAGAAATCAAAAGCTGCCGATATATTGGTTAAATCGATAATTGTACTATTTTATTGTTACTTTTGTGATTTAGCAGATTGTCAGACTGTTTCCATATGATTATTGGTTTTCATGGTATAATTGTCCCTATACATGTATGCTGTACGTGCAGAATTTATTGCATGCAAATTAAAATAAAAGTATTCCTTATCTTATTATGTTAAGAATACGAGTAATGAAAGGCTGTCGAACTTTATTTCCTGGTAATTGGTGCAAATAGGTTGGGTGCACTGCAATATTGATTTATTTGCATGTTAAAAGAAACCAAATAATAACCGTTGACAGCCATGTTAATTTCACTCTTTTATGAATTCTTACAAGTGACTTAAGATTTATTCTGCATGCACTTTAGGGGTGTGTTGCATTGTTTGAACGTTAGAAATAAATGAATAAAGGAAGGGATTAGTTACAAATAATGCATTTCCTTACATTTGAAAATTATCATGTAAATTTTGAATTACTTGAACGATTTATTGAAATATACAAGACCTAAGTCGTGTCTGGACCTGCGTCGCTGCACAAGACGAACTGACCGAATTTTAATTATCACATTAAGGACAATTATGTATGCAAGTGTGCAATGAGTAAGTGTACAAAATATAGTGTATATGAACAGCATGGCACCCTTAGAATTGCATGCTACATACATTTGGGGGAATAAAATTAAAACAAAACAAAGCAAAAAATATTACAAAATCCAATCACAAAATCATTGAAAGAGGCAAAATCGATACATAGTACACAAATACATTACCGCACACTTTCCTGGCATGGTGCATGCACTTAACAAAACCAAACATCACATAAAACTCAACAAACACCGTTAATATAAAAAAAAACCGCTATAATCTTAAGCATTATGCATAATATATTTAATATTCGTGACACAGAATTGTCATATGTATACTATTAGTTCCATAAAAGAAACCCGATGCCCACAAACATTATTTGAATATTAGATTGCATACAAGGTTAGCGTAAAGCATACAAATGACTAAGCTCCATACGTGAATCCATTAGTCAAAAATGGTCCCAATATGTCCACACGAGGAGATGCACATCTTCAATGTGCAATGTTTGAATAATTTTGAATTAATGCTGCTTTTGCTACAAGTTACACAAACTTGACACCCTCTATGGCATGCAACCACAATATATAAGGTCCACACATAGAATTCAACAAAGAGGTCACATATGTCTAAAATAAAAGGTCAACAATGGGTATACAATCTCTGAACAGTTTGCATAGTGTTGAATGAAAACTGTTGCAGTTATAGATTACACAGACTATGTACATTTTCAGTGTTTCGGGTGGACTGATAATGCGCTTCCTAGACCTGCGTTCGCCGCTTGCCACGCAAGTAAAAAGATATGATTCAATGAAATTTGATTGTAACAAAATGTGTGATGAATATATAATCTGTTCTCGTGATTTTTCTTAATACCATTGTCATTTTTCGAATTGCATACCCCCATATCATCATGTAAACTTACATATGTAATCAGGAGTCGTAATTCGAAGAATACAATACGAGAGAAAAAAGAGAAAAGGACAAACAATGATCTACAAAACACTACACAGAAAACTAAAGTTCATGCAACATGAATCCCACTAAAAACCGGGGTGAATATCGTTACCGCACGTACAACCGAGAATACAAACGAACACCTCAAATACAGAGCAAAGGTAAAGGAGCAACCATTAAACTTTAGGGGAGGGGCTATGTCTTCTGTTCCCCAAGTATATAGCAAAATATATCTTGACCTGAAGGATAAACAAAATTAATAATCGGACCCGCAACTTTCAACAATAATTGTTTGTAAAGATTTTGTTTCATGTGAGCAAAGTGTTAGTACTAGAGGAAGACCACAGTCACTATCTCATTAGGGACCGACATTAGAAATGGGAAATATCAGTCCTTAATAGTGACGATAAACACCAATCATATTAGAAATACATTAAATAATTAGAATTCAGTTTCAGTTGAGTGTGTCCTAGTTTCAGATACCAAAGTAGGCCAACGTCTTCATAAATCAATAATTGTGCTATTATATTAATAATTGTGTTGTAATAGCAGATTGACAGATTGCTTCCATGTTATACCTTTCATCTCAAAACCATCAAATATTATTTATTTCACCTATATTCTGCAAATGCAGAATTAATTGTGTACAAATACAAATGAAAGCTTGTCTTACCTTATAATGTGATAAAAAATATCGTGTAATGAAGGTTGTCGACTTGTCGATTTCATAACATTTAGTGCAGATAAGTTGAATGTACTGTAATATTGATTCTATGCATGTTAAAAGAAACCTTATTGGAAAGTTACAAGAGATTTATTGCTTAGTTATTTTTAGTGCAAAAAATAAACTGGAATTTTCAGTAATACATTTATCTCATCATCTTCCCATCGCGACGCAATTAACAAAAAGCTGAAAAGTTTCAATTTGACACATCCATCTAAACTTGTAAAATCATTAAAAAATCTTCAATTCCAATAAATAAATGAATGATGTATTTAATCTGGTATCCCTAGAAGACAATTAATTTCTTAGATCATTATGACAGGTTGATATTAGATCTGTTAGAGGAGGGGGTTATTGCGTTTTACGCCAATAATATTTTAGTTAATATATCGTGGTGGAAATCTGTTAGAAAAATCAGTTATGTTGGTTTTTTGTCCTAATAGTAATGGGCTTTAACCAGCAGACTACCTTCTTAGCGAATTGTTGGTTAACTGCGAGTTTTCACTGACTATGCTATTGTACTGTCCCTGATGTCTATATTGTCTTTCATTTTATGGTAGTCTTGGATCTCTTTAGTTGAAACGAACATATGAAGATTTTGTTTATTGCTTGTTCGTTTGAGATGCAATTCTCAAGAGGTGGTTGGTATTGCATTAATCACTTTAATCCTGCCATATTTCCATCGAGATATATTGTGGTCTGTTTTGTGTTCAATGATTTCAGGAATTCGAATTTGAATTTGAATTTTGGTGCTTAACGCCACTTTCAGCAATATTTCAGCTACATGTATATCATGTCGACCAGTTTTAGTGGTGGAGGAAAGTCGGAGTACCCGGAGAGAACCACATACAAGCAACTGGTAAACTTTATCACTTGCATCTGCAAGTCGAGTGCCAATGATTTCAGGTGAGAGGTAGGTGTTCATTATGATGATAGTGGTTGAATTGTTCACGATACAACATCACGTGATAAAGTTTGTTATGATGATATTGGTTGAATTGTTCACGATACAACATTATGTGATAAAGTTTGTTATGATGATATTGGTTGAATTGTTCACGATACAACATTATGTGATAAAGTTTGTCAGTGACCAGCGGTAGGTCGGTTGTTTCGTGTTCTCCGGTTTCCTCCACCAATAAAACTGACCGCCACGATTTAGCTGAAATATTGCTGAAAGTGGCGTTAAATACTATAATACCTTCTTAGTTAATGAATAAAGCTGGCATATATTAATATGCACCAGATGGCCATAATCAGATATAGTATAATTCTTACTTCTTGACAATAATCATTGAAGTGTGTTGAATATTTGTTTAAGGTGGTACCATACACTTCAGGTAAAATTTGATCTGCTCGTTTAATTTTTTTTTGGCAGTGTGTTTGAATATATCCACTGTAATAAATACCAAACTGTTAACAAATTCCAACCAACAGACTCAGAGCTATAAATGCACTAGCCACATAGCAGCTTTTCTCTCTGTGGTTTTGATCACCGAGATGCTTGAAATCTGCATACAAACATCATATGATCAAAACGTTCAACTGATTTTAATGAGTTATCTCCCTGTAGTGTATGGTATCCCCTTAAACTGCATTGATATTGGAAATATCACAAGTGGACCTTTTTGCACATTTCCGATTTGATTCTAAAATAATACGTTTTATACCTTTATATGCGAGTTATTTCCCTTACAACGGGTAAATGGTACCGAGTGTAACTAGAGCAATGGGAAGGACAATGATTTGATTTTTGATTTTTTGGTGTTTTAACGCAACTTTTAGCAATATTTCAGCTATATCATGGCGACCAGTTTTATTGGTGGAAGAAGCCGGAGTACCCGTAGAGGACCACCGACCACGGGCAAGCAACTGGTAAACTTTATCACTTGCGCTGCGAATCGAGTGCACCTTTTTTGTAATTTACAAAGCCGGGCGCGAACTCATGCCGTGTTGGTGATATTCTTGTATGATTTGTTAGGTATTCCAACTACTTATATCATTGAGCCACCCGGATCGGAAGGACAACGACGTTGAGCATGATTTTCTCATAATTTCCAATATTTGAACCTTTTAAAAACAGAGGATAATTTCATAGCTAATAGAAAATTGTTACAACAATACAAATTTCGAACAGATTATGGAGGAAAATATATGCTATTTTTATTGAACATTGTCCGCTTTGATGGGATATAACTCTTGTAAAACGTATAATTTTGAAATCAAATTCGGAAATGTACAAATGTTACATTTGACGATTCGTTTCTTTGCCCTAAAATAGCTCAGTCATAAATAATTCAACAGTCTATAAAATTCTTTGACAAATGTATATTATGACTAAATTATTCCAAATGTTCTGGACATGCAAGATCATAACAAAATGAGCAGAAAATGATACAATATTTTGCATACAAATCTCTCATTAGACGATAAAATCAATCGTTTATTTGGAAACCTGACTGCAAGATGCAAAGATCCAGCAAAATTATCACATAATTATATAATACCAATTTGAACTCCTGAAGGTATAGTTTTTATAATGATATGGTGTCTACGAATATGATGTTTATTTGCATATAATCTCGTTCATCCAGACGTTTACACAATACATGTATCCAAGTTTTTGGAAATTTCTCAGCAAATAGGTGTGGCGTATTGTTCAAAATGCGTAGTATTGATACAATGTCTGATATTTTTTTCCCTGAATGTCTTATTCAAAGCGTGACCAAGTAGATTTTCGGAATAGGTGTAGATGTGTTTATTAAACGTGAGGTTTCGCTCTGAAAAGACCAACCAACCAGAATTTATCTGCGAATTTATTATGAGGATCATGCATAAAACATGGTTGCTTTTGACCCTTGATTTATTGACAACAATTGAGACAACATTACCTCAAATACATTTCATTTGTGGAATAAAATGAAGAAGAAAATCATTGTTTAGCTTCTGAATTTTTGTTCAAATTGTTTTTGCATTTTATAGCACAGCAAGGAATATCTCAGAAATAATCTATTAAAGATCTTGTTCATATTTTTAGTTTTTTGTGTTGTCATTTTATGTATCTTTACGTTCTGAGTTCCGTGTTGTGATGTCAGTTACGATTTCCAAATAAAAACGATGTTCAGTTCGTCTTTACCTCCAGGTTTTTTTGTTGGAGACTTCATGTCTTATTTACGTTATTTGTGTTTGTTTTCGTATCGCTGTGTCCAACGCATATTGTGTTGTCTTTGTCATCTGTCTTGCTATGTTGTCAGTTTTTCTGGATTGTCCATTTTTTATTGCCCCTTCTGTATTCTCTAACGTTCATTTAAATATTGGTAAAAACAGTGGGAATGTCACGTCCACAGTAGATCATTGGTGCAAAAAATAATTAATTCGCTTTTATCAGAAGCATGAAATTGGTAGGTAGAATTTGAAATTGTTCAGAGTATGTATCTCTAATCTTGGGTATTATAGCACTTCAATAACTAATTCAGTGCAGAGGACGGGTTTCTGAAATAACCGTCATTAGGAACGCCCATTCTCGAAACAATGGAAATCTAAATAATTCAAAAGTCTATCAGAGAAAGTAAACCAAAGGGCATAAACTAAACAGGATAGTTAAAATTTGTTATGGTTGCCTAAGCCTAAGGCTGATTGAGCTTAATCTTAATAAATTACTAGTACATTAAAGCGGTTGTCATGTTCGTCTTGGAGGGGACTATCCACCATATGTGACGTCTTTGAATTTCTCTTTTTGCCACAAGACAAACATGAACAGACGCTTACCCTATTTAAAACTATTTGTTAATCTTTAATGGGAGCTCGAATCCTGCTCATGGCGATGTGTACTCGATACAATATTATGTGTTAAAGTGTGTCAGTGACAGGTCGATGGTTTTCTCAGTTTTCCCTAACCAATAAGACTGACCGCCACATCATAAATGAAAGATTGCTGAAAGTGGCGTTAAGCACCATATTCCCAATACACACACTTTGAAAAAAAAGCACGTATGCATAGTCATAAATCTATACAACTATACAGGAAAAATACATCACTTATATTAAACCCATATTAAAAATGTTTGTCAACAGTTGTGTTGTAACAATGAACAATTTCTAAACATTTTGGATAGTTTTGGCCATGAAATAAAAAAAATATAGAGATATCATATTTTCATTATTGACTCCGTAATTACATGTCTCTGTTAATTTTGTAATGATATATGATTAGTGTTTGTTGTTTCGTTGCAACCCCCCCCCCCCCTACCCCACACAAAGCAAAACAAAAATATCAATGACATATTATTTAATATACTAGTACAACATCTGTACAAATTTATGTCCTTCTTCGTCTTAAACATAATCCGTAATTTGTTAATCCCTGCATTTCCAACATGACTGCGGTGTTAGTATTATTCTTTTTTATTCGACGAATCTTTTGTATTTACTACCTGATGTAATTGAGCATGCAGGCTTTCTCAAGCTGGTTGAACCAAACGACAGCTTCCGAGTTGTGTTGTCAACAGACGACAGTTAAACGCTGGAGTTGACTCCCATGTCAGGGACTTCCGGAGGTTGTTCACCGGTGAACATCAGGTTCATTTCATATCGATTTTTTCCACCGACGTGCTTACAATTAAAAAAATAATTAAGATATTTTAAGACAAATGACTGACTTAAATCCGGTGAGAATCGGATTAAAAAAATAAGGGAAATGGAAGGGGATTGGTTTTCCGGGTGCTTTAGATGTTCATCTCAAATAAAGGCAATAACCGTTTTAATTAAAGAAGGGCAGGGTTTACATGAATTATCTACCCTGTCATCTTTTTAGATAATGAATTTGTTATCGTCTGCCTGGACAATATATTTTCTCCTCAAAATTTGTCTTTTGACTTCCAGATTACAGGGATTGTCTATTAGGAGACAGCACTATTGTTTGTATAGGCAACGAAATTTTGAAAGATATATCAAAATTGACTGTAAATCAATTTCAACGCCGATTTGCTGACAGAAATACCACGAGGAAAGAAATTGTGATAAAAAAGTTGTCTTGGATAATAGGCGTGGCTTGATGTTTATCCATTTACATCTACTAAGCTATAATTCTCAGCTTAATAAATACGCATCAATATAATCAGTATATTCGCCATGATCGATATTGGAACTCACAACTTCAGTGGTGATAGACACTGATTGCATATGAAGCTGTAAATCCAACTACCATACAATCATGATCACGACGGCCCGCTTATATTGTGTGTTATGAACAAAAAGCACCATTTGTATTCTACGACAACCATTCTGTAGAATCCGAATGGAAGACAAATGATGACTTATTCAGGAAAGTACATTAGAACACTGTAATTATGTTATGTTTTCATGCTTAGAGCATGTTGAAAAAACAAAGGTGTAACCGGAAGCGGGAAATCGAAGGACAGGCAATAAAATGATCAAACGAAAACAAAAGAGAGAAGGACAAACAATGATGTACAAAGCAATACACAGAAAACTAATGATTGATCAACACCAACTCCTCTAAAATGAGAGATTAAACTGAGGTTCTCTGGACGGATAGACAGTTCCTGTTCTACAAGAGAACCCCGAAGCTGATGTATTAGATGTAAAAGGAGTAGTCCAATTGGGGGGATTTATTTTCCATTATCTGCCCCTTTAAGGTGGTACCATGCACTTCAGGTAAAATTTGATCTGCTCGTTTAATTTTCTTATTTTTTTTGGCAGTGTGTTTGAATATATCCAGTGTAATAAATATCAAAATTTTAATAAATTCCAAACAACAGACTCAGAGCTATAAATTCACTAGCCACATAGCAGCTTTTCTCTCTGTGGTTTTGATCACCGAGATGCTTGAAATCTGCATACAAACATCATATGATTAAAACGTTCAACTGATTTTAAAGAGTTATCTCCCTGTAGTATATGGTACCACCTTAAATCGATACAAAATAACCCCTGAACGTTTGGCGTCATTGAGTGATTGGGTATACGTTTCTTGCTATTTGATAATGGTATAATTACACTTGACTATGCAAAAATATAAATCCTACATTTTTGCACATAGTTAAATGGCCTTACTCTGGGTTTGGTATTATTCGTGGATGATATTTCCTAATATTTGAAGATACAATTAATGGTGTAAAAGATTAGCGAGCTCGCTTCATGTGTTAGATCGTTGGTTCGAACCCTGTCGGATCAAATACAAGACTTTAATAGAAATGTATTACTCTATTTTATTTAACTGGTCGGGCGGAGTTGACCTTTAAATTTACATGAGAGCATTCAATTTTATTTTGTGTATGTACAGGGCAGTTCCCGTTATTGACATTATTGAACTGTATTCAGCAGTGTCAACGAAATCAATTCATACAAAAGGAATAGAACGCACAAGGGTGTAATTTAAATACACAGATTGGATCATATACGCACGATTGAATATAGCTGTATAAATGAAATTGATCAGGTAACCTGACCCTCCTAAATACATGGACTTTCCTGTAATCAGTCAGCCCGTGTTAAGCCACGCACAACCAGTTGAAAAAATAGAGTAATATATATATATCTAATTAGGAATGCACGATGCGCCTATGGAATAACAAATAATAAAACTGGTTGGCTGCAGATCTGGATAAAGTGTCCAAGTGGAGCGATATGTCTGTCAGTAGATTGTTGGTTCACTGAGCCAGCACTTTTGCCAATCCAACTAAGCGTGTTTGTCTTTGTACAATGCGGACAACGCCATCATTTGGTCGAATGTAAGTTGTTCTCACCATGATATAGCTGAAGATTTGCTCATCTGACATTAAGCAGCTATCACTTGCCCACTCATCCTAGTATTTAATCCACGTTTTTAATTGGTTGGTTTGTGGTGCTACACCTACGTAAAGCTTAACTGAGATCATCTTTACCTTATTTAGATTTTTATCTTTATAACATTCTGCCAAACTCCAACGTGTTTGTTTCACTCATCTACCCACGTTTTTTCTTGTGTATATAACAAATCCTTATCCTTCTTAATTTCATCATATGTTTCATTCCCTCCTTGAAATACATTGTCCCCCGTCCGTTTTTAACTTGTTTGTAACACGGATCTTACAGTCGTTTCAATATATTACCATCAACTCGAGTCATTCACCTTAGAAGGCTCGAAATCAATATTGTATTATTTAGAAAATGCTGACCAACAGTTTTCATACGTGTATATAGATTAGTTATTTATCATTTTGCCTGACGGTACGATGCCAAAAGTTCATGGTTAAGAAATTGCTTTATTAACTAGACTTGTATACGTCATCACGTGTGGTTTGTGACTAGAACATAGCGATTAAAAAATATATATATTATAAAAAAAACTGTATTCCAATAATAAATGAATAAATGTTAAATGTGCAATTTCGAAAGAACTTTTTCTGATTTTTTTTTTAAATTAAGAAGGGGAGGATAAGCTACTTTTATTTTCTGCATTACAATTATACAATTGACATGTATTTATTAGAGTAGGTAGAATTAGAGGTAAAGCATTATATCTATTGATTTTCTACAGATTTTTTATATACCATTATTCCTAGAATCTATAGGTTCATCTGAAAGTTCAAGTCTATCAAATCATATAATTCAATACAGTAGCTTGCCTCCCGGTATAAAATCGTAGACATAACAAATTAATACAATTTCAGAATTTGATCAATTATGGTAAGAAGAACGTAGATTTTCCTTTGGCATAGACATACAATTAGCTAGATTTGGCTGTTGTTGTCGTTAACGTTCGGTATTTCGTCTGCTCTTGAATGTTTGAACATTTTTATTTGGTTTTCTTACTGTTGGGTCAGGGCTTAATATGGTGTTAAACGCTGTTTTCAACAATATTTCAGTTAAATTGTGGCGGTCAGTTTGATTGGTAGAGGAGACTGGAGTACCAAGAGAAAACTACCGACATGTCGCCGTCATTGACAAACTTTATCACATACAGTTTTAACTGTTGGAACGCTGCAGAAATCTACATACAGAAATACGCAGTTGCTTATTCTTCCAGAGTATCATAGGTAATGAAAAGTTTGAAGATACCAAAGAAGTCATCAGGAACCGTAAATCAAAGAAGAACAGACAATGCAATGGCCAAAAAGAAAAAAAGGAAATGAAAATCCAATGGTCGACATATTACTACTACTAAAACTTCAGTTTGAACAACACGAACTCCAATAGTGGCACCCGTCGTGGTGGTCTTGTTAAAATTACGGTAATAATTAATTAAATTGGTTCAATTGGGTTCGTGTCGCTCAATCGATAGTCTTTTGTGTACTGTTTCGCTGACCATTGCTTGCTTTTCGTGTTTTGTTTTTGGCATTGCATTGGCTGTCCTTCAGCACTTTAGTAGTAGACTGTTAGTCCTCCATGGTATCGCCAGTCAGTTGAAACTGGCATGAAGCAAAAAATGTGTCTTTTTTCAGAAAATAACTAAAATTGAATTGAAAAAAAAAACATATTGTAGAGCCTATGTTCATATTCCTCATACATATAATTAAAATTCTTAGTAAGATTTGGATGTAGATTGGGCCACTTTGGTTTTTTCATATTTCGAACGCTTGGTATTTAAAGTTAGTTACCTAAATGTTTGGTTCCGCCACACTGATTAAGCAAAATACAGAAAGAAATATACATTGATCTCTTTGATGTTTATTGACGTATATGCATTTCTAAAATATTTTTTCAAGGTTAGAAAAAACAACCAAGAACAAACAATAAAACAAACAAATCACAAAGAAACAAACAACGTCCATGTTTTTATTCAAGTGAAATAAGTAATCGAGTAAGTTCCTTGAACTTTTCTAAAAAAAAAAGAAAGAAAAAAAAACAAACAAAAAACAACATTTAATATACTTAATAGAGATATAAATCAATCTTGTTTCATTATTTTTGTTTAATTTAATTTAATGTTACATATTTTAAAATATATAAAAGATGACAGTTGACAATAATTTTGAAGTTCTTTTGATGTCTGATTTTGACAATCATATGATTTTTCTAATGATTATAGATCTACACTAATATAACATTGTCATTTTGTAATATTTCGTATTAATAATTCTGAACATATTTTTTTTTCATTTTCCTCCAAAATAATTTTAAAAAGTAATTTTTTTTTATCAGAAAAATATCATATTTAATTTGATACCATTTTAATAAGTTGGATATTGTCATTAGTAATTTTATAAAATGAAAAGAAGAATAAAACCTTACCACACATTTCCAAAATCCAATAAAACACAGAGAAAAGGAGGCACGATAATAAATACACAAACATCCGACCGCTCACTCTTCTGGCTGGGTACATGCATATCAACTAGAAGTGGCACGATGGTACTAGTGTTATGGGCTCAAACCTCCCTACTTATTAGTAAAATCATGCGGTCATACACTGATGAGTAAATTCCCAAACCTTACATATGACTAGGTGGGCAGCGTTGTCGTGAAGACCACTGAGTTTAATCTCGTTTAATCTTGAACTCTATGCATAATATATTTCATCTTCGTTACACAGAAGTTGCCATATGTATAATATGAGTCCTATTTTAAATAATATAGAGACATATTAGTTCACAAAGGAGCAAGTACATGGACATAAGTATTCGTCACCCTCGATGTTTTACTATATATTTCATATAAAACCACATTTTTTCAAAAAAATATTTTAAAGCTATCTCTGGGCAGATTTTTATGATTTATTTCAAGATACGCAGAATTCTTTGAATGTTATTTGTTTATCCGATAGTAGTTTTTGTCTGCATGGTTTATGTTTTCTGGTGATTTAAACACAAATATTGATTTTTCCGATTTTATTTTGGTTAAATATATAGCGAATTTGACGTCAGAAAACAAAACATTGTCTTTAAATCATAAGAAAATAAATGCATTCTGACGGAAAATCGTGCTAAAATACACAAATAATCTTTAAATATTTCTGCTTCTTCTCGTGCAAAAATGATCAAAATCCGTTAAGAAATGACTTCACAATAAATTTTTTAAATATATAGCGTAAAATCGAGGGTGGCGAATACTTATGTCCATTGACTGTGTATGTAGTTTATCGGTAAGGATTGTACTCAACCTGGTATACTAAATAAAAACGTATCTATATCAAATTTAGCACGCAGCGAGCGTTTCTGGAATAACTTTCATCAGATACGCTCAAATCCAAAATATTCTGAAAGTCAAATAATTTCCAAAAGGTTTTAGGACTCACAACACGGAACTGAGAACGTAAAGAAACATAATAGGACAACACAAAAAAAATAAAAAAACATGAACAACATGGACCCCACCAAAAAGCCGAGGGGGTGAATAAGGACTCAGGTGCTCGCGAAGGGTAAGCAATTCTTGGTTCATATAAAACACATGTCGTGTTACTCGTATATACAGTCAACTCCGGTAGATAGAGGAAAGAAAACATCTACTGTATACAAAAAGTAAAAGATCCATTGTTATTTGAGATATGGATATTTTTCGTAACTTCAACCAGATGGTCATGACGACCGTATAATGTCTGTTGCAATGACTTCAACGGAGGAGCAAAGTAGCCTTGTTTGAGTAGCATTTGTGTAAGCAGCTGAGCTCTGTCCAGAGAATTACTGTAATGGGCACTCTAGAACAACGTACGAGTTGTCAAATGTAAACTCTGTACGCTGGTGATGTTGCAATATTGCTAGGAAGAAGAGTTTGATGATACCAAAGGGGTAATCAGAATCCGTATATCGAAGAAGAACAGACAACACAATGGCCAAAAGAAAAAGCATAAAAGGACAAACAACGATCTACAAAACATACACATAAAACTAAAGATTGAGTAACACGAACCCCATTAAAAACAGGGAGTGAACTCAGGTGCCCCGGAAGGGTAAGCAGTTTCTTCTCCACTAGTGACACCCGTCGTGTTAATCTAGTTACAAACCCGGTGATAAGTAATGAACGAGGAAAGGACCGGGAAGTGTTTACGACAAGTGGAGCATATCCGTGGTCATTTGTGACACAGATATTCCATAGCTGTCAACTAAGTCATGGTGGCGACCGTAACACTTTCGAAGTGATGAACTTAACTTAATCAAGAGGAGCACTTGGTTCAGTAGCTTCCTTGTTAGCAGCAACCTTCTATCTAGGAAATCCCGATAGGACCCACAAGCTCTAGATTATCGTATCAACTGACAGATATATACTCCATATGCAGATGCTGCTGAAATGTTGCTACATATGAATGGAAAGTTCACGATTGGAAAATTGAAATCATCTCGTTTGTCGTAAAGTGTCCTTCTTAACCGCCCCTCACTGTCAATTTCGAGGTGTAGGTCAAGGTAAGAAGCAGACCTATCTGTATCTGTGGTATCCTTTTTTCAAGCTCAATGGGATAGATACGATCAACGAAATCACCAAACCTAGAATTACTTAGTAAACGTGAAATTAAAGGATTGGGCTAGCTTCTTTTCGCTTTTCGTGAAGGCTGCCTCATACGAATAAAGAAACAATTCAGCGAGAGGAGGAGCACAGTTTGTACCCATAGGTATGCCGAATGTCTGTTGAAAAACACGTCCACCAAAGATAGCAAATATGTTGTCAATCAAAAACTCGAGCATGTTGAAGATATCAGTTTCAGAGAAATTTTTGGCAGAATCAGTGTTTTTTTTGTTTTTTTTTTACAAAATAAGATCTGTCCCTTCCTAGCACAATGTATTTGTATCTACGTTGGCCATTCTGTTTCATGAAACACAGTTGGACCAACTCCCTTAATTTGTCCTTCAGCTTAGAGTGAGGAATAGTTGTGTAGGTAGAGAAGTCAAATGTTTTAATGCCATTGCAGGCGGAGAGGAACCTAGATTGTATGTACTCTAACAGATCTTTAGAATTCAACAGAATCCACATCTGATTCACACCATCCCTCAAGTAGTTAGTGTCACAGTAACTCTGCAGCCCGATTTTGACCGCCGATAGAATACATGTTAATAATTTGGAAAGAGGTTTCGTAGAGCATTTAGCAGACCAAACAATATAGCGCTGTTTGAAAGGACATTTGTGTAACTTATGAATCCAGTAGAGTGATGGCAGATCCAGTTCTTCATCTTTGGTTGAAATTCCAAAGGAACATAAAACGGACCTATCCTATGATTGTCCAGGATTTCCTCTTTCGTAAATGTCGTCGGGGTATATGTAGGGTTGCCAAGTGAATTGTCAATACCTAATTCCTTTATCAAGGTACATTTAAGACTATACATCTGTGCAGTATTTTTCATCTTTAGTGTCAGTGTTTGTAAGCGTTAATTAGAGTTTGTCTCTGCCACTTTTGTTTTATATCTTGACCATTTTGTTTTCTTTCTACATTGTTTTAGGGGCCCGGATGGCTCAATTAGTTAGGTCGCTGGATCTAACAACTCATACAAGCCTATCACCAATACGGCGTGGGTTCTTGCCCGGCTTTGTAAATTACAAAAAGGGTACATTCGACTCGCAGTCGCAAGTGATAAAGTTTACCAGTTGCTTGCCCATGGTCGGTGGTTTTCTCCGGGTACTCCATCACTAAAACTGGTCGCCATGATATAGCTGAAATATTGTTGAAAGTGGCGTTAAAACACCAAAAATCAAATCAAATCAAATCAAATCATCTACATTGTTTTTAGTGAGGCTCGTGTTACTCGATCTTTAGTTTTATATGTATGCTTTGTTGATAGTTGTTTGTCCTTTTGCACTTTTTCTTTTGGCCATTGTATTTTCCGTTCTTCTTCGATATACGGATTCTGATTGCCCCTTTGGTATCTTCAAACTCTTCTTAACGTTAACATAAAGGATCATTATTCTCAAAGAAATAAAACGTAGATGTCTAATACATCTAGCATACGACACGTTCCTCGTTCCTGACATACCTTTCATTAGTACCATTGTACAAAGATTAGAAAGCCAAGCAATTAAAACAAATGAGTAAAGCAAAGGGCGTAATCTGGATAGCCAATATCTATTAAGGTTACAAAGGACGTAAACTGGAAAGCCAATATCTATTAAGGTTACAAAGGGCGTAAACTGGATAGCCAATATCTATTAAG
>MJUT01030960.1:102393-159681 GCA_002080005.1 Gigantidas platifrons
TTTTTGACCTTTTTCTCTTTAGCAGGGCTTCTGATTTCACTTTGGTGTTTTAAAACTTTTCATGATAAAACACGTCTAGTCATTCTCTAGGCACATTACCAGAATTCCCCTATAAAGCAGCAGAATTCACAAATAATATTGATAATGAAATTAATTTTATGTTTTAATCTAAGCTTTCACAAAGCGCAATTTCGTTTGAATTCGCAACAGATTTCAACATTCATTGTACTAAATTGTAGCAATTGAAAAGTCAATTAATTACTAACAATAAACAAAGCCTTCTTTGTCTCAGGTATTGTATATTTTTAATAATAACATCTAAGGTTTCACCAAGTAGAAATGCAATTAATTGTACATTTCCACGAAATCGACCTTGTAACGACAATTATCTAACGGGTTGGTTTCTATTCTATTAAAATTTTCCATAAACAACATTGAAACGCTCAATTGATCGTGCATCGACCTTAGTTTGTTTGTGCAGCATATCGGTTGTTTGTGCAATGCACATTAGTGTAAATAAGTCAAACTGATTAAATTGCTTATCTAAATACTAGTACATATTTACTTAATCTAAACGCAACTCGGTTAAAAATTATTTTGTAATATGACATTTCTAAAATAAAGAATTTGTACATGACCACCTGAGCTTACCCTTGGTTTTAAGTGGGGTTCGTGTCGCTCGATTTTTTGTTTTCTGTGTAGTTACTACCCCATTCTTCGTTCCTATTTTATGACTTATCACCTGCTGTTTTACAAGAGTAACACGACTGGTGCCATGCATTATTGAAGCAGGATTTGCTTACTTTTCCGCTTTGTCCACGGTCTTCTAGTGGGATTTGTGTTAGTCAATCTTTAATTTTCTCTGTAGTGTTTATACGCCCGTCTCGAGACGGGCCGTATTATGTGATTGGGTATGGCGGGCGGCGGATGGCGGGCGGCGGGCGTCCACACAGGTTTCCGCACAATAACTTTAGTTCTGTATATTGGATCTTTACCAAACGTGGCCACATGATTTCCCTGTGGAAGGGGAAGAATCCTATTTATTTTTGAGTCATTAGGTCAAAGGTCAAGGTCACCGTTACTATAAATAGAATTTTTGACAACAGGGTCGTTTCCGCATGATAACTTTAGTTCTGTATATTGGATCTTTACCAAACTTGGCCACATGATTCCCATGTGGAAGGGGAAGAATCCTATTTATATTGGGGTCATTAGGTTAAAGGTCAAGGTCACCGTTATTATAAATAGAATTTTTGACAACATGGTCGTTTCCGTACGATAACATTAGTTCTGTATATTGGATCTTTACCAAACTTGGCCACATGATTTCTCTGCGGAAGGGGAAGAATCCTATTTATTTTGGAGTCATTAGGTCAAAGGTCAAGATCACCGTTATTATAAATATAATGTTTGACAACAGGATCGTTTCCGCACGATAACTTTAGTTCTGTATATTGGATCTTTACCAAACTTGGCCACATGATTCCCCTGTGGAAGTGAAAGAACCCTATTTATTTTGGGTCATTAGGTCAAAGGTCAAGGTCACCGTTACTATAAATAGAATGTTTGACAACATAATCGTTTCCGCACGATAACTTTAGTTCTGTATATTGGATCTTTACCAAACTTGGCCACGTGATTTCCCTGTGGAAGGGGAAGAACCCTATTTATTTTGGGGTCATTAGGTAAAAGGTCAAGATCACCGTTCCTATGAATATAATTTTTGATAACAGGATCGTTTCCGCACGATAACTTTAGTTCTGTATATTGGATCTTTACCAAACTTGGCCACATGAATCCCATGTGGAAGGGGAAGAACCCTATTTATTTTGGGGTAATTACCATTATACCGTTTGATAATTTATATATGGACGGGCGTATTTTGTGATGCACACATTTCTTGTTTTCATTATTGTTTGGCCTTTTTGATTTTGCTAATTGTATTGTCTGTTCTTCTGCGATTCATAGCTTCTACTTACACCTTTGGTATATTTAAACTGTTCTTAACCCACTAATATATTGTTTATCATGTGCGGTTTAATTAAAATTCTATATACATGTACTTATTTATTATATGTCTGTAATTTTCGTCTTACTTATTTATGATTTGCTCTTGTTGCATATACTTTATGTGCAGCTTCGTCCGGGAACTATGCTATTTTCAAAATATACGTTAGAGAAAACCGAAGGACAATTAAGTATGGATAATTCAGAGACACAGTCAACATTGGGAACAATACGCAGAACAAAGACAAGCAATGCAAAAATAACACGACACTGAAAAGTAAACAGATGAGCAACACGGACCCATGTGCTAGATAAGTAAATATCTTATGTAGCTCAACTTAAAGCCGTGTTGCGATACATGAAGATGCGTTCCATTTTATTTTTGTTTGTACCAAGTATTATGAAATAAGAACAAATGTCTTTCTCTGCATCAGTAACTTGACCCAACTTATCTGCTCACGTCAGGAAACCAAGGATAACTGATTTATTGTTTAGATTTTAGATTTAGATATAATATATATCGAAGGAAAGTTTGAATATACCAAAGGGGAATCAGAATCTGTGAACCATGGAAGGACACACAACACAATGGCCACTGAAATCTAAATGTCGAGCAACACGAATCTCAACAAAAAACCGTGGGTGAACTCTGGTACACCGGAAGAGCAATCACTTCCTGTTGCCCTAGTCACACCCGTCTAGATTATTCGTCTACCTGTATTAATAAAATACCATCCAATCATCCAAAAATACACACATTTTCTACATTATAACAAGATGGTCAACAATTCTACCAATATCAACAATACGAACAATTACCTCTCGCTCCATCCAACTGAACAGAAAAAAGACCACGATAGCATGCCGTTGTGTTTATGATTGATTTAATGATCTTTTCATTTGTACTTTTAAAGGTAGAGTGTTTTAATTGTGTTGTATTTCTTTGGGTTTTACGAGATTTAATGCAGCTGTAATCGTGCTTGAATTAAAGTTTGTATTATATTGTGATTCTGTTCAGTATAATGACCTTTTTGTCACTTCTTCCTAGCAATAAGGATAGTCATGATATGAGTTTCATTCAAATAATTACTGGGTTTTACCAACGTTTTCTGCATTGAGAGTCTGTGGTGATGTGGGAATTGTGATCTAGTTGTGGGTAATAGAGTTGTTAACCATCACTGTTAATAATTATTTTACTATTGCATTGTGCATCATAAATGTAACACACCCATCATAAATCATTCGTTATTTATCTCAGGTTTTTAATAAAGACCAGTCCAATTAATCTTGCACATTTCAGGAGTAATTATTTTACATTTCGATCAATTAACACTGCGTAGTTGATCAAATGGCATACAGAAAAAATATGTTTTAGAAAAAAAATGGAATATGCAGTTCTAATTAATAAGAACGTATGTGTTCGTTCTGTGTCTTGTCCCCAATGTTGCCTCATTCTTTATTCTTGATTACCCCTTCTGGTTTTTCTCAATTGTTTATTCACCAAAAGCATTAGAATCTCATCTGAAATCACTGAACCCAACTAAACCAAATTTGGCAGCGAGTGGTCGTTTTTCATAAATTCATGCAACAACCCCTCTTTCCATCGAAAAGTTATCGCCGTTGCTAAAATCAAAGAATTTTGGAACTGTAGTTACATAAATTATATATTTATGTTATTGTTGATATGACTGGTGGATAGTTAGTCGCCTGGGTATCATCAGCCCGTCGGCACTGACACCATTTAATTATTAGATATATTTATATATGAAATTTACAGATCTTAAATAATGTAACTATTATTAAAACTAAGCTTGATTTCATTAGAGAATAGATAACCTTAGCCCCATTTAACTGTTCTTCTTTAGGCCCGCTGATGTTTTTCCCTTTCCAATCGTTTGACTTTAATCGTAATTGATAAGGGATACTTTATATACCCGCTGTGTGTAATAATATAGCTATCTATCTTGATTAATAGGTTCATTAACCTGAACAAAATAAATTACACTCATTTAAAATAGAAGATGTCAACACATCATCGTTCCACGGTATAGTTATGCCTTTAACTGACCTATATGTTTCGCTTTGAGTACGACCTACTATCTTTTTAATTTTTTTTTTTTGGTGTGCTTTTTTTTGTTCCCAATTATTCATTGAGAATAATTAATTTATAAGTTCATATACATTCCACAAACTATGTAATCATCCCTAATAAGTCTGTTTTACTATATTTATGGTTGAAATAAAACTCTATGTAATGATGATTTCTTAAGAAAGGAGTATTATTGGCAAATAATATTTCTCAGCTTAAATTGAAAAAAAAAATTTATGTCAGTTGTGATGTAATGATTTTCAATAAATAATTGCTAATAAAAAGTGAAATTAGTTCAGTTAAGTATGAGTCATGTCTATGGACAGTGATTCTGCTTTGAAGCTGTGTAATTTGAGTAAGGTAGGTTAATACAAGCTTAGAAATCTAATCAGTATCAAAGCGTAGAAAAAATTGGATTTGTTTAATAAATTTCTATTTTAGTAGCAACTGTAATATTGGATGGAGGCGGCGTTGTGAGATGGCGTCTGGAATTATATAACACAATGACCATCCCAACCAAGTTTAATTGTGGCTACGTTTGGCCTATTTATTACAGAGATTAAAATAACAGGCTAATGACGACAGACTCCACCTGATGGCAAATAGTCACATGGTTGTTGTCTAACTGTTTTTGTTCTCTCCTAACATATACATGGGGGAGCCATATCAGCACATAGCCACAGGTGCTTAAGCAATCTTTGATTAACAAGAAGAAGAACAACAACAAAATCGTGCTATAGCTTTATGACAGGTGATAAAAAAAATCAGTCTGTTGATGTCATTATCACGATGAAAACTATTAGCCCTTCCGGAACACCTGACTTCACCCCCGGCTTTTAGTGAATTCGTGCTGCTCGATCTTTTGTTTTCTGTGTAGTGTTTTGTTTGTCCTTTTTATTTTGGCATTTAAAGCCTCTGATCACCACCTTGATCGAACTAACTTCATATCAATTGAACAATAAGTAAATGATTACACAGAAAATGTTCAAGATTAAATAAAATCCTAAAATAAATTACTAAAGATTTATGGTAGGTGTCTTTACTTTTTGATATACAATAAAGTTGCATAATCATTGTTGTTTAAAAGTTATTCCCAACAACTCTACCACCCACCACCGCAAAATCAATTTTCCTACATCACCACAAACACTCAAAGAATAAAGAAGACATTGAAAAAGTCGTCAATTGTTTAAATGGAATATATATCATGATTATTATTACTTCTGTTCAAAAAGGTGGTAAGCGTAGTAGCAAAATAAACGTCAATATACTGTACAGAATCACAACATTGAATGGTCTTTATGCGGTGGTATTAAATCTCCAGAGACCGAAAGGATCATGACACTAATAAGACACCCTTTAAAGTACGTACGAAAAAGATCACCACAACATTAAATGGTTGATAAACGATACAAGATAACAAGAACGTTAACAGATCTGAAAATCCCAGCAGGATCATAGAGGTATGAAAACATCCTTATTAGATCATCACGACATTAAAAGGCCATAAAACGATCGAAGATAAGCATTAACAGATCCCAAATCCCAACAGGATCAGAACATTATTAAAACATCCTTAATAGATCATCGTAACATTAAAATGTCATTAAATGATACCAGATAACAATAGCATTAACAGATCCCCAATCCCAACAGGATCATAGAGTGTTCAAAGCACACTTAAACGCTAAATGAAATCACTATATCATTAAAAGGTTATTAAGCGATGGAAGATACACGATTCCAGATAACAATAACATTAACAGATCGTCAATCCCAAAATGATCATAGAGATATTAAGACATCCGCAAACGCCACATAACATCATTACAACGTTAAGAGATCATTATATCAATCAGAATCACAAGAACGGAGTATGTAAATATCCATTAAAGTTATTACTTGTAAAGAACCCATTGGAAATAAGCTCAAAGGCTTTCCTATGTTATCATTTGTTGACAACTTTTAATTAAGTGGCATAAACATTTCAATCAATAATTAAAATTTTAAGTTTTATTTTTAGACGAATTGAAAATGTTAAATGATTTTATGGAATGTTGATACATTTTTTGCCTAAATATATTTTACCTTTTTACTTTTACCAGAGACATTAAAAACAAGATACAACTAGCACACATCAAGATAGTCAGGTTTATGAAATGCATACCGTATTTAAGTTAGTAGTATATAATGACAATACGGAGAAGAGTATGAGACTGCGTGTAACGGCAAAGAATGGGATTGATTTCATAAACAGGTAGCACTTGGCGTCTAAGGACTACATATCATTTCATTTAACAATTTAAAGTTATTCGTTACATGAAACGTTTGAAGATATCAAGAGGGTAATCAGAAGCCCAGCGTATATCAAAGAAGGTCAGACAATACAACGACCAAGAGAAAAAGGACAAAAAGACATTGAACGATCTACAAGGCACACTACATAGACAATGAAGATCATTGAGCATCACGAACCCCACAAAAAACGAGAGTGAACTCATATGCAAACCATATCCTTTATTCGCTTCATTGTTTGAAAGGCAATGATATGCTGTGCTACCGTTCACACCCGGTTTTTAATGGGGTTCGTGTTACTCGATCTTTAGTTTTATGTGTATATTTTTAGATCGTTGTTTGTCTTTTTGTTCTTTTTCTTTTGGCCATTGTGTTATCTGTCCTCCTTCGATATATGGATTCTGATTACACCTTTGCATCTTCAAACTCTTCTTGTGATGGAATTTGTTCATTTCTTAAGATGCCACATAAATTACATTATATATTTATCCTGGTCTTTATATTGAAATCTATGTACATTTCGACCATTAGTTTCACCAGCTGTACTAAGTAGGTACACTCTCAGTGAAGATTAATCAAGTCCGATCAATACCTTACAGAAACAACTTACTATGATCGTGGTTATATAGTGCGGTCATTGTTTGTATAAGATGACAAAACAACGAAAGACAGCTAACGTTTAGTGGGAAAGAGAATTATTCCATATAAAAAAAAAATACGTGTAAAGCTGTCAGTGTTATTTTGAGTTTGTCCTTGGGTCATTGCTAGGTTTTCCATTTTGATTTTCGCTATCATTATACACGAATGTTCGGATATTATCAAACAGAGAACATGGACAATTATAATGAATCTTCATATATATGGATATGTGTAATACCTATTAAAATGAATGCATATTTCTTCATTTCAATAGCCATGTATAACTTTTCATTCCCCAATTGAGTGTTGCTTGTCCGCTTACGAAAGTTCTACCACCTAAGATACATGTGTTTTTGGTATATGCTCTTTTACACTTTGCTCATTGCATCTAATAAAGCACTATTTCTTATGTAAGACTATTTCTCTTCATGCTTAAAAACTGATAATAAGCAACGGTTAATCAGAATGCGTATATAGATGAAGGTCAAACAATAGAACGTAATTTTAACGAGTTAGTTAATTAGTCACTAATAAAGTAAAGGTACACATATGTCGTAAACGTGCAGTGCAACTAACTGATCAGAAATTGGTAACAAGTTAAGGTATTATTAGTAAAAAGATAAATAATCAATAATCAGTTTTTGGTAAACAAGTCAAGTTAAATACTAGTAATTGATAGCAAGTTAAGTAGTTCACACCCCGGTTTTTAGTTGGATTCGTGTTAGTCGATCTTTGGTTGGATGTGTAAGTTTTGTAGATCGCCGTTTGTCCTTTTGTACTTTTTCTTTTGGTCATTGTATTGTCTGTTCTTCGATATACGGATTCTGACTACCCCTTTGGTATCTTCAAACTCTGTCGCAAGGTAAGTAATTATTAAAGTAATTGACAACAAGTTAAGTTATTGTTAACATGATAAGTAATTAACCACAGGTTAAGTAACTCGGCACTGTCACCTAAACACGTTGGGACATGAGAGACTTGGGAGGAAAAGAAGTGCTAGCAGTAGAGAACGTAACGACCCAGTAATCGACTATGACATTACATATTACTAGTGTCAATCTTCTCATTTGACATCTACTTGTTATGACAATATGTACATGTATGTATGGAGATAAACAAATAACTAGCTCACTGAAAATGTTATCTAGTATGATTAGATATAGCAGACAATAATTAGATAATATAATGTTTACTACTTTGATGAAATATCTGTTGTTTATTTGTTTACTTATAGTTCATGAACTTCATTCCTATACATATTGATAAAATGCAGGTATATGTTTACGGGCTATGGTTAGTGT
Organism: Gigantidas platifrons; assembly: GCA_002080005.1. Taxonomy (NCBI): domain Eukaryota; kingdom Metazoa; phylum Mollusca; class Bivalvia; order Mytilida; family Modiolidae; genus Gigantidas; species Gigantidas platifrons. The sequence continues at coordinate 110,725 of MJUT01030960.1, forward strand.
TTGGCTTGTGGCGTTTAACGCCACTTTCAACAATATTTTAGTTATATCGTGGCGGTCAGTTTTATTGGTGGAGGAAACAGGAGTGCCCGGAAAAAACCACCGACCTGTCGTAAGTTACTGACAAACTTTATCACATCATGTTTTATCGAATACACCTCGCCATGAGCGGGATTTGAACTCACAACGTTAGTAGTGATAAGCACTGATTGTATATGTAGTTGTAAATCCAACTACCATACGATCACGACCACGACATCCCTTATTTTATATCATATTCACGGTTTATTACCAGTATTTGATATTAAGATGGGTTTTTTCTAGCAGCTGCTATACTTCCACATGTATAGAACCAGAAGTCATAGATTAAGAAGTTAGTTGCTCATCTAAGTTATTTGACTATCCAATCGTTTGACTATAAGCTTACCTGGCTAAGACTATTCAACAAAGCTGTCGTGCACACTAATTTAAATATTCACGTTTGCAATTTTTATTATTGAAAATGATTTTTTCCTACATACATGTACGTTGCACCAAAATTACTAAGCACATTGTAAGTGTCTATGATACACACCAGTTAATAAAAAATATATAATGGAATAAGTGTGATGAACATCACATTTTCTAAAACATTAACAATAAGAATGCCTACAGGTATGTGCTATTCACATTTCAGTCATAGTATCAACATAATAAAAAAAACAGACTACAATAAGAACAGTTCTAAAAACGAATGGATAAAGCATAGAAACAGTGAAAAAATATATAACAATGTCACATATACTTTTGTGTAGGATTGTTACTTCATTTCACAGGGTTAATTAACTAGTTTTATGGGCCCAGACTTCTCATGTTAGTGAAATGATACAGTCATGTATGATCGTTATTACAATTGACAAATAAAGAAATCTAACTGCTATTAAAAGTGTCCGTTCTGGTTTTATTGCATTGAAAGTTAGATTTCTTAAAAGAAGAGTTTGAAGATATCAAAGGGGTCATCAGAAACCGTATATCGAAGAAGAACAGATAACACAATTGCCAAAAGATACCAAAGGGGCAATCAGAAACCGTATATCGAAGAAGAACAGACAACACAATTTATTATGATAAAAGCACATGCAACAAAAATATGATAAGACATCTGCCATATATATATACACACACACGTTAAAAACTGTCCATAAACTCTCCATAAAACATCATTTATAATTATACTTAGAATATTATAAGATAAATATTTTAAACAGTAACACTCAATACTTCACTACGTAATCTAAGACATGTTTCAATATACATTTTACCGCTAAAATCATAAAATATTCCAATATCATTATTGAAAGCATATCCAATATCACCAACAATAAACTGTAATTTGGCACTAGGTGACAGTTCCATAAAGTCTACACCAATATAATCTTCACTAGACTGTTTAGAAACAATATTAAAATATTCATCACGAACACTAGACAGGACAGGGCAATTTAGCAAAAAATGTTCGAGATCTTCATCTTCACCGTTATTGCATAAAAGGCATTTACTGTGTGCACTTAGGTGCATCCTGATCAGATATTTTTGAAGGGGTATGGTTTTGGTTCTTGACAGTAGTTTCAGACGGGAGGCATAAAAATCGTTATGGTTATTTAATATTCACATAGAATCAATCTTTTATCGCAATGTAATCATTTTTGTCAGATAGCTAGGAAGGTCAGACTATACGTGTTGTTAATCTATAAAATCACAGCCGATCATGTGTAACGCACTAAGATGTCATAATAATTCCTGACATTTTGAACCGCATCGGTGGTGTAATTGTTAGCGTGCTCGCCATGAGTGCGGTAGATCGTGGGTTCGAGCCTCGATCGAGTCAACCGCTGAGCACGTAGCATTAAGGAGAAAGATCAAATACTGGTTGGTTCGTAATCAGGATAACGTGTCCGTGTTGTGCGACATGTCTATCCGCGATCTGTTTCAGTGAGCCAATGGTCAAGAGAAAGAGGAGAAGGGGGCAACTACGAAACAATATGCATACATTTTGTTCAGAGATATACTATGCAACCAATGCCTACAGAATAAATGGACGTCCACTCACTTTAAGAATTGAATCGGACAAGTTCTTTTTATTAATAGACAGGAGTGGATTGCCCCTACTAATATCTTTCAGTGGGATACAGTGTATTATTTTGTAGATCTTTGTGTCCTTTTGTTCTTTTTCGTTTGAACATTGTATTGTCTGTCCTTCATCGATTTACGGTGATTTACAAAAACGATTCTTATAGATGAGATTATGTAGTAAGCCATGTGTATCCTGCACTTGTTCTATTTTGGCAGCCGAATTGCATAGACTGGATAATTTTTTGTTATTTACTATCACCTACCGACATATATAGCTGCTTTCTGGTACCCTTGTCACATGTTACCTGTTGAGCTTTGGGAAATTATTTCTTAATCCAGTTAACTTCCTGTTGACAGAAAATATCAAAAGGGGCAATCAAGGGATACTTATATAATGTCATTATATAATTCTAAATGTAAACGTCGATGGATTCATGTGATTTTTCTGCAGGATGAACACAATATTGATGCAGTGTCTTCAAATATAAAGTGTATGTGTATTCGGCGCAAAAGTGGGGAAAGGCTCGGTGAACATCACCGTTATCACAATTTTTAAGCATCATGCACATAACTTTTTTTTCTATTTTAAGGCATTGCACTAATATTATATATTGTATTGATTTATGTTCTCTACTGTTATTTGATCGAGACTAACTTCAATATTGCAGCAAGTTATAGAAAATCATAAAAGTTTGTAAAAGTATTTTGTTTTGTTTTGATTTCTACTATTCATCTCCCATAAAATCTCTCTAACAAGGAAACTAAAAAATGAATAACTCGAACCTCACTAAATACACAGGGCGAACTCAGGTGATCCAGAAGTGTAAGAGTAGAGACACCCGTGGTGCTATTATTGTTACAAATCCCGATGATAAGTCCTGTCAGAGGAAAGAAGGATGGGATTGTGAAAGACCTCTCTCTCTCTCTCTTCTCTCTCTCTCTCTCTCTCTCTCTCTCTCTCTCTCTCTCTCTGTGTGTATATATAGCACAAAGTTCGCGTCCACTGCTTGAAGTCTTTGTTTTGCAATTTCTGAGTGTTTATTTTACAATCCATACATTTTTTTATAATTAATTTTATACCAAAAATGTCGGAAAACAAAAACATTGGTATATTCAAGACTTGAAACAAGACCAGTACCATCCGGAAATGACAGAGTAAAAAAAAAACAACAACCAATACATCGTAAACAAAAATGTTGGACAAAACAAATTTCAATTAAAATCTGACAATATACTGCGGAAGGATACACATCTGCTGATGAAAAGCGGCATCCATCATGAGGTCTAAAATCCGGTGTTTATCACCATATGGAATATGGGAAATATAGAGGTTAAAAACCTATGACACATAAGAAGGTGAGACGTACAATTTACAAGGGATCAATCATTTTATGGTTATTACCATAGATTTTTTCAATGATAAGTTTCCTTTGATTTGTAGAAAATAACCAGATGTTATTAAATGATTTAATGACCAGAATATTAACTCGAATATACGGTTGGATGACTTGACGGATAATTATTAAAAAAAAAAAATTACAGGAAGCATTACAACAAAATCATTATTTGGGATATATGAAATATCACTAGCTAAACCATGAATTTGAAATAATGGGTGACTGTCTCGCTTAAAGGTCATTTAACAATTAGGGAGACTGAAGTATCCTTAATTCTACCTCGTATACCTTTATACGATCAACAAAATCGCCAAGCGTACATTTACTTAATGAAAAGACATCATCCATTTCGCGGAAAGTGCTAGCTTCTTTTCATTTTTCTTCAGGAGCCCCTATATGAAGTCTGTCTCGTATGAATAAAGGAACAAGTCGGCGAGAAGGGGAGCATACAGAGTACCCATAGAAATACTGATTGTTCAAAATCACGCCCTCCAAACATAGCAGATATGTTGTCATTCAAAAACTTAAGACAAGGTATTTGTATTTTTGTTGGCCATTCTTTTTTTTTCTTGTGAAACACAGTTGGATTAATTCTTTTAATCTGTTTTTTTTAGTTTTGAGTGGGGAATAGTTGTGTAGAGAGTAAAACACCTTGATTACATGTACTATAATAGAACTCTATAATATCTTAGAGTCCACATTTGATTCATACATAACATACCCTCGTAAAAGCTAAATGGTTCTTCCCTAATAATTATAAAAGTCTTCCAAATGAACTCATGCACTGTGAACTGCAGTTGCTCTATAAAATAACAAATAATTTTGCATATCTCTATCAACATTACTATTTATACTTCTATCTTAAAGTCATATTTTAGCCTATATTCTGATGTTCTCCTTGTAATGTCTTCGATGTGAATATAGCTGAATTATTGCTCGCCTAATTTGACGTTGAACTAAATTAAATTTATATAAATTTACCGAATGCCTCTTTCTTTTTTCTTTTTTCTTTTTTATAATAAGTCGTTTCCCTTAAACTACATTTTTATAATAAATTACTTTCAGATGAGTACAGAAAAATGCAAAGTCGTCCAAAATAACAATGTTGTTTTCTCAACAATATGGTCGACGTGCAATACTAAACAGTAAAGCGTTCACCAAATGCAAAATATATCCATAGTCTCAAGTAGTAAACACGTAGATATATAATGTAGTGCGCATGACGAGTTTCTAGGATCAACTTCCTCAGGTAAGCTCATAGTCAAAAGATTGGAAAGTAAACCACTTTAAGAGTCATTGGGAGCAAGTAAACCAAAGGGCTTGAACAGGATTGACATCGGATAATGTTACCTATAATGTCGCCTACAAAGCACTGACTACTGGGCTAATGATGCTCTCGGTTACTAATATTCCACCAGCACAGACACCGCCCCAGAGGACTGGGCAAATAATTTTTCTTTTTAGTCAAGTTTACTTCGATTCTGACACGTATAAAATATAAATGGAAGAGAAAGAATACCCAGATACTATTGATGAATGAATTTGTGAGAAGTAACGATAGACAATTCCCCCAACTACCACACGAACAACAAATCATCGTATGCTTCCAAAACATAGATCCAATTAACCGATTTCCCCGGTCACATTTGTGTACATGTCCCAAGCCAGATTAGAATTTCTAACACCATATGTCGTTGTCAATTGTTTGTTTGTTTGTTTTCGTTTATTTGATGCAAGAAGTTGTTGTTCCTTTTGTGTATTTCAGTAGAATTGTTGACCATCAATGTTTAAACTTTCTTGTCATAATAAAGACATAACCTGGTGGGTATCAATGAGCTGGCGTAGGACACAAACATTTAAGTGACGGGGTTAAACTGACTTGATAACCATACATTTCCAACAAAATATCAGATGAAGTAATACAACTGTAACCATTTAATTTAGTCAGCATGACGCGTTTCTGCAATAACATTCATCAATAACAAATAGATACAAATGTATTCCTTTAATTTGTTTTTAAGTAGAAATAAAATCTTCCCTTAGCGTTTATTGATCCTTAGTTAAACCCAAATCCCTTCTATTAAGTAAACAAACAACAAAACTAAATACACGTTCAGTTATATTGTGGGGAGAAGAAAGAATACTTTGAATTAGATTTTCTGCAGTGCCTCCTTTATAAACTGGAAATGCATGGAAACGCCCGCAATCGATATATCAACCCATATGCATTAACAGATACGACCACACTCTCCACCAAAATGAGAAAATTATGAATATGCATACCCTTCAGGTTCTTGATATAATTGGACCCACACCTTTACCTATAAATTAAAGAATATACATATTTGGTCAAAGGGTTTAGCTTATAAATACTCCACAACCGAGAGCAATTAAACATTGCCACAGCCCTCCTCCAGAATATTAGATCATTATTCACTTTAAATTCCTTTGAAAAATGAACTATTCAACAACTGGGGAAAAAACTACAATGTGATATACAGAATGATAATCCAAACATGCAAAGTCAGCTGTTTTTCTTATTTTATTTCAAATGATATTTTAAATTATGGTAATCGTGTAATGACTTACTTGATGATCTGAGGCTATTTAATTATCGTGGTAATGTGTTTTCGTGCATGATGAATTTCGTCTTCATCTCAATTTAAACGGTGGTTGACCTCTGAATGCTTTTAAGCATATTGTAATTGCTATTTGTGTGGTATACTGTTCAATTATTTTCTATTTGAACACCAATTAATTTTTTTGTATATTATGTTAGATTTGTTTTTTTTTAAATACGGACCCCCATGGGTATAATAGGAAAAATATTAAAAGTGGTACAAACGAGCTTACATTTGAAACGTCTCAAAAACTGAAACACTTTGAAAATGTTTAATGAAGTGGTGAAATGACGCATAGGTTTGTCACATATAGAATACAAAACTGAACCAATTTGAAAATGTTAAAAAAAAAAAAGTAGTGAAATTAGTTATATGTTTGTCACATATAGGGATACTCCTATTCTCATCATTATATACTTATGAGATTATCTTATTCTATGTAGCTTTTTTTTTAAATATGCAAATCATAAGTTCAAATCACTCTGCATTTTGAGTATTGCAGTGATGTACCATTAATATATATCAAAATGATTATGAAGTTTAATGGTCCAATTCAAAGAAATGGAAATAAACGTACAGCAAAACAGTCTTTCATTTACATGTAAACAAGTTCCCAACTCATAACAATAAAAGTAAAGCTGCTACATTAGATTTTCCAACTACTGCACAACACTTTTAATCTCATGCACTCTACAACTTTATATTTATCTGTGGTACTTATGAGGCTCTTTCTTGGGGTTTCTGGAATGCAACAGCAGTGAAAAACTATAAATATCTAACGTAGTGTGCAGGTGTGTTACTGGATTACCCCCCAGCAGGTATGCTCATAGTCATTACCCTCCAGCAGGTATGCTCATAGTCATTACCCTCCAGCAGGTATGCTCATAGTCATTACCCTCCAGCAGGTATGCTCATAGTCAAGAGATTGGAAAATTAAAGTGGACCACAGGATCTAAACAGGATAGCCATAATCATATATAGCTATCCATGTCTGAGTGAGATTGATCTTATGAAGTAGACAAAGCTATATTTTCAAGCAAAATTACATTTTATGACGAAGGGTGCCAATAGAGGAACGGGAGTTGACCCCCCATTTAGTGTTGTTCGATCTTCAGTGTATAGTGGGCAGTTTAATTTCCGTTTGCCTTTGGCAATTCTATGTCTCTGTCCTTTTCAAATTGACGGCTTCTGATTACTCCCTTCGGTGGTATCTTCAAGCTTTTCCGTAAATGACTACAATTCTACTGACTTGTCAATAAATCACTTTATATAAATATAAATCTTTGATCAGTTAAGTGAAATAAATTGATATATTGAAGAAAATCTTTCCAACAATCTTGTTTTTATACTTTCTATTTTCTCCATCTGTTAAAAAAAATAATTTCCTAATATAGCCTCACCTAGGTCAATATATTGATGTTCGTTTCACATTTGTTTACGCGTTCGTACAAATATCAATTTCCCGGCTAACCTCAAATGTGATTTTTAGGTCAATGAACTATCAGCTTGCATCATTTTACGAGGTCTATCGGTGTAATATCAAACAAATACACATTGATCATGTTGATCGGTCCTTTTAATAATAAAAAATCTGAATGTTTAACCCGGTCATGTTGACAAACTTTGATCCACGGTACAGCATGTTGTTTTGTTCAAGTTTATAGTAACTGAAAATCGTAAAATCAGTCAAAAGGCAAAAATTGGGGTTTTTCATGGAAATTGTTCAAGCATTGTTTTAATGTTGTCTGTGATTAAAACTGTCGTTGTTTTATAAACAATGATGCAAAACAAAAACCAACAGCACATCATTGGTGAGTGTCTGATGGGCGTCGGTTTGCTCTTCTTTTTAGTTTTCCGTAGTGTGTGTGTTTCGATTTACTTTGCTATTTGTTTTCGGGGTGTTGTTTTTGTTTTTGTTGTTTTGATTTGTTTGTTTGTTTTTTTTGTTTTCTTTTTTTTGTTGTTATTTTGTTTGTTTGTTTGTATATTTTTTTGGGGGTATTTTTTTGTTTGTTTTTCACTTTGTTTTTTTTTTTCTATTTTAGTTATTTGTTTGTTTTTGTTATGGACATTGATTTGTACCGAATGTTTCGTGTGTCTCTGGATTATCCTTTCTTGATTGTCCTTTCGGTTTTCTCTAATGTTTTTTTTTAAAGTAATGTCAAATTCAGAATTCTAGATATGTGCACACGTATCAACAGAAAACAATATGCATATCTATATAAATGCGGTTTTATTTGTTCTTTATCCAATCAAAAACAGTAATCAAAAATGCGGATGATAAACTATTTTCCCTATAGCTTCCATTTTTTATCACAATGTACTAATTGTTGTCAGATAGCAAGGAAGGTAGCACTGTACCTGTTGTTAGTTAGTCTTTAAGATCTCACACGACGACCAACAATACACGTACTTGCCATCAGGGCCGGCCTTAAGCCAATTGGATCAATTACTCACAGTTGGGTCCGTCCTGAATTTATCTACTCTCGACTGTTCAACTACACACAGCAACACACACTGTAGGTTTTACAGAGAACAATTGGCCACCACCTTCTAAGGCCGGCCCTTCTTGTCGTAAAATTTATTTCTGAGATTCTCAAAGAAACCTACGCTAACCCATTTCGTGTTTAAGAATAAGGTTGGGCAACCCCTTTTACTTCTTAAACATGAGGCGAGTTACCAACTCATGCTCGAACTGCTTCACTTTCGATCGATCCGTGTTTGGAAGGCGACACAAATGTCTGTCGGCCAGATTTCTTAAAATATATTGTGAATGTTCAAATCATATTCGTGCTCTTTACGAAATTGACTAAAATCTATATACGTATAGCAGTGCATATTTACATGAAAGTTTGATAAGGTTATATTTTAAATAATTTTCTACATTTCAATATTTTCCATTGATTAAGAAAGTCTTAATTAGTTTTGCATGATTAGATTTTACATTACGTAGTTCTAGACAAACAGATGGTGGTCAGTTAGATTTATTTGTTGTTTATCTCTCATTAGGGATGTCAGGCATTTGATGATAAATTTGTTCAGTCTGTTAAATGGTCTGCAGTAGTAATTAAAAAAGGTCGAAAGTTTAAGTCAAGAGAAATTAAAATAAATGTCATGTCTTAATGTGTATTGGTCAGTTGAGAAAGTTCGTTCAATGTGTAAACATCTACATTTTGTATTTGAATATGTAACATTCTACAAATTGTATTTGGAAATAAACAATGAATAGTTAATTGGAGTGAATTATTAAATACACCTCAAATGTTCCCTCTTATATTTTGGTGGAGAAATATTAAATGGAGATTCTAAATTATGGATTACAGTAGACATCAGGGTAAGAAGGTATACACAGTTAAGTGGAAAGACTGCTCTAGAACAACTTGGGAGCCAGGTGAAAACATCCCTGAATTTCTGATTCGTGACTTTCACGTAAATAAAACACAATCTGGAAAGATGAAGAAGAAACATCGTCGTCACTGACTGAATTGAAGAATGAACAAATATTGGGTGAAACCGGTCATCTACCTCATGTTGGATATAGTAACTCATCTTGCACCATATTGTCAGTATCGGTTTTTGGGCCTTCTGAGTTAGTCTTGAACTAGATTCTGACCTTGGGTCTGAGGCGATGGCCTGAAATTCATGAATAAAACTGAATATGTGTTACGGTCTTTATTCTTTGAAAGCGTACAAAAAAGTCAAATGATATAACAATATATGAATTAGATAACAGATATTAATTCTCCTAAAGTAATGAAATGTTATGTCACAAGATATATTTTCGATCAACAAGTAATAAATTACCTGCAAACAAGTATTTTTACAACATTTACCCAAACATCCACAAAATCGGTTGACAAAAATATTTGTCTTGGGAGGGAAATAACACAACTTCTAAATAGCATTATTACTTGAGCAAAACAACGTGTAAATGCGAACAAAATGAGCATTTATAACAAATGCAAACAAAATAAAATAGCATGTACAGCTTGAGCATTACGATATGTAAATGCGAACATATTGAGCATCTATGTCAAATGCTAGCAACATAAATAGCATGAACAGCTTGAGCATAACAACGTGTACATGCGAACAAATTGAGCTTTAGTGCTAAACTTGAAGAATATGAAATATAAATGCTATCGTGGGGGAAACTAGCTTGACTTAAAATAGGTTTAAAAACATGAAACAGACCTTTTTATGAAAACATATATACAACACTATTTACATTTAAAAAATCTTTTGAATGTCATTACACAATTAAAATCTGAATACGTATGATAAACTTAATCAAAAGAATTTAGAATCGAGAATAAATATAAGTGAACAATTTTGTTTAGAAATGTAATTACAATTTGACTCACCTGAAATTTATGAATAAAACTGAATAAAAAAGTTTTACGGTTTTTATTCTTTGAAAGCGTACAAAAAAGTGACGCTTTCGCTAAATAACTTTCAAATCTCCAAAATCTGGATTATTTCAGGTCAGCCAATCAAAAGACATTTCCAATTAGAACCCTTTGTTACCGCGTAATAATTTATAAAAAGGATGTGAGAAAAACTACTTTTTCTCGCTCATAGAAGTTTATGTAAAAAGTCTTAATTAAGTGTTTTAACTCTGATAAGTGTTGTTTACACTACAGCTTAATTACGGGAAAATAACAATAGAGCTTATCAAAAATACATGTAAGAATCTGTCATGTAGGTTTTTGACAAATTGATTTCTGTTTGATGAATAGATTTCTTTCATCAGGGAATTAAAATTACACAGATATACAATCTTAATGAAATACAAAAATCTTATAATGTAAAATGAATTCAAAATGCTTGACTATAATATTTAAATATGAAAATTTCTAAAAATAGAATAAATATCATTCCTTTTTTTCGAAAACGACTTTTCTAAAAAAATACAATTTTCACCAAACTCAACACCATGACAATATACCACTTGTCTTTTTCTCTGCGCGCATCTTTCTTCCGAACTTTTATTCTTTTTATTTTCTACAGTGATATATGGAATAAGAAGATTTCATTGTGTCTAAGAAGTATTTGCATCAAATGTGTTTCCGACAAGTCAAAGCAATATTTAGTTTTCATAATATGTCAGAGTTCATTATATTAGTGAGGAATATATGTACTTATAGTATGAAATATGTGAAATATTAGTGCAAAATTCATAGCCTTTAGAACATGGAATAAGCATATCATATGAAAAATATTGTGAGATATATGGAATTTTTGTGAATTCAAAGTTGAAATAATCAGAATTGTGTGCACAAATTAGAAAAGAATGTGAAATATAAATCATTCATTATGAAAATGTGATCACAAGTAAAGTGAATATGGCCTTTTTAGTGCATAATCAGTGAAAATGTTGTACAACATGTATTATAGTTTTCGTGTATTCTTTAGTTTAGTATACTGGTAATAGCTTAGTTTTTGCATGCAATTCAAGGACATATTCATAAAACTTTTGCAACTTTATGAACTTAATTTGGAAGAAATACCAAGGACAAACCATACATTTTATCCGTCTGTGAAAAATTTGAAGAAATAAACTGATATTATATAATAGTGAAGATAACATTTGATGGACAAACTTAATTAAGAACTGGTCAAATTCTTCCTACCAATGTTCAACAAATTCTGATGATTCATGCAACTTTGTGAATGAATTGAGAGATAATGTCATGAACAATCCAAACAGATGTATGAAGATGAACTTATATTTCTTGATATTGGATTATATGAACTTCGTAAAATGACAATAATAAGTGATATGGACCACATAACAATGAACAGTATTTTAATTGATTTACATTGTTTTATGTTGTTTTTTTCTAGTATTTTTCTTTTCTTCTAATTTTTCATTACTTCATTTAAAATTTTATTTTTGGAGACTACAAATTATTTTTTTTAAGGAGGAGGGAAATATAGCAGTGCATATTTACATGAAAGTTTGATAAGGTTATATTTTAAATAATTTTCTACATTTCAATATTTTCCATTGATTTAGAAAGTCTTAATTAGTTTTGCATGTTTAGATTTTACATTACGTAGTTCTAGACAAACAGATGGTGGTCAGTTAGATTTATTTGTTGTTTATCTCTCATTAGGGATGTCAGGCATTTGATGATAAATTTGTTCAGTCTGTTAAATGGTCTGCAGTAGTAATTAAAAAGGTCGAAAGTTTAAGTCAAGAGAAATTAAAATAAATGTTATGTCTTAATGTGTATTGGTCAGTTGAGAAAGTTCGTTCAATGTGTAAACATCTACATTTTGTATTTGAATATGTAACATTCTACAAATTGTATTTGGAAATAAACAATGAATAGTTAATTGGAGTGAATTATTAAATACACCTCAAATGTTCCCTCTTATATACGTATAACTTACAGCTGGTAAATAATGTAATTATTATTGACACTAAAGTTCTCCTCCCTCAGACATAGATAACCAACCATATCGAATTTTAGCTATCCTGGTTAGGCCTTTGGTTTTCTTGCTCCCTAAAACATTTACATTATTTGGCTTTCCATTTGTTCGACTCTAAGTGTTATTGCAGAAACATACCATACGCACTTAATAAGATGTCATTTTTTTTTTTTTTTGGATTAATTATATAAAATATTACTTTTATGATGATGTCACTTTATGTTTTTCAGTACTTTCTCAATACATTGCTATATTTTGAGATCAATGAATATTTTTTTTTCTCTGTATGTATTTTTCCGATAACCTTGTATAATATATCAAATAATCCAGACAGTGTACTTAACGAAATTGTTTTACATTAATACGAGTGTAATATCAAACAAATACACATTGATCGGTCCTTTTAATAATAAAATCTGACTGTTTAACCCGGTCATGTTGACAAACACAACCTGTTGTTTTGTAAAATTTATAGTTACCGAATATCGTAAAATCAGTGAAAAGGCAAAAATTGGGGTTTTCATGAAAATGTCTAAAGCAATATTTTCATGTTGTCTACATGCATGAGTAAAACTGCGGTGTTTTATAAACAAACAAACAAAAATGAAACAAACCTCAGTAGCTGCACAGCTGCACGACCTTCGCGAGCATCTGGGTTANGTATATTCATTTCTAATTCTTTTCTAATATCATTATATTTTGGACAATGGAAAAAGTAGTGAATTTCATCTTCAATTACATTCATATTGCACATTTGGCAAAGTCTATCATTTCTTTTTGATCTTTTATAACGACCTCTTTCTATTTCTAAAAAGTGGTCACTAACTCGCATTTTACATAAATTTCTTCTGTTTTCAAAATTTGTATGAAGTAAATATTCATTGATTTCATAATCAGATGATAAAATCTGACTGTTTAACCCGGTCATGTTGACAAACACAACCTGTTGTTTTGTAAAATTTATAGTTACCGAATATCGTAAAATCAGTGAAAAGGCAAAAATTGGGGTTTTCATGAAAATGTCTAAAGTAATATTTTCATGTTGTCTACATGCATGAGTAAAACTGCGGTGTTTATAAACAAACAAACAAAAATGAAACAAACCTCAGTAGCTGCACAGCTGCACGACCTTCGCGAGCATCTGGGTTATCCCCCCCTCCGGATTTTTAAGTAGGTGCTTTTCTTTTTAGATTTCTGTACTGTTTTTTAATTTTGTTTTGTTTGTTCGTTTTTGTTTTGATGTTTGTTTTGTTCTTCATTATGTTTTTTTTTTCTTTTGTTGTTGACTTTGTTTTGTGTCTTTTGTCCAATATTGCCTGTGTTCCTGGATTGTTCTTTTTTTATTTTCCTTTTGGTATTCTCCAATGTTTTTTTTCAAAGTAATGTACAATTCCAGATTTCTATATATATATATATATATATGCACACATATTAACAGAGCAAAAATAGGTATACGTATGCTATAGTATACATATATGAATGGGGTTTTATTTGTTCAGTGTCCAATCAGAAATGGTAATCAAAAATGTGACAGATTGATGATGTTGCAAATTTCATATAAACGATTCCATCTTTTATCACAATGAACTAATGTTTTTGCCAGATAGCAAAGAAGGTCAGATTGCTCATGTTGCTAGTCTTTAAGATCTCACACGACCACCCATAATAAACCTACTTATCATCAGGGTCGGCCTTAAGCCAACAGGACTAATTGCTTGCTCCCAATTGGGCCCCGCGCTGGAGCTATATACTATCGGCTGTTCAAGTACAAACAATAACTCGCAGCATGTATTACAGAGAACAGCATTGTGTCCCACACCTACTAAGGCCGGCCCTGTTTGTCATTATAACTCCTGACATAAAATTTATTTCTGAGATACTCTAAGTAAGAAACAATCTCGTGTAAATATGGTTGGGCAAGCCCATAAACATGAGGTGTGCTACAAACTCATGCCCGAAGTACTTCATGAGCGTCGGATCTGTGTTTGGAATTTGGCAGACGACACAGCTTTCTGACCCCCAGATTTTTAATATTTTTGTGAATGCTCAAAATCATCTTCGTGCTCTACGAAACTGTCAAAAATATATATATACTTTTACTGTCAAAAATATATATATACTTTTACTGTCAAAAATATATATATACTTTTAACTTACAGTTAATAAATAATGCAATTATTATTGAAACTAAGGTTCTCCTCCCTCAGACAAAGGTGATCAAACTAAGGTTCTCCTCCCTCAGACAAAGGTGATCAAACTAAGGTTCTCCTCCCTCAGACATAGGTGATCAAACTAAGGTTCTCCTCCCTCAGACANGGGGGGTTGCTCCCAAAGACTTTTAAATTATTTAGCTTTCCAATTTTTCAACTTTAAGCGAACTTCATGCAGGTTATTCCAGAAACGTGTCGTACGTACTATTTGATATCTATGTTTTTATTTATTATGTAGAATAATCTTTTGAGCGTGTCACTTTATGCTTTTCAATACTTTCTCAAGACATTGCTATATTTTGTGATCAATGGACTATTTTTTTTTCTCTGTATGTATTTTTCCGACAACCTTGTAATATATACAATATATTTAATAATCCAATGCATTTAACGAACTTGTTTTAGATTAATACTAGTTTCAAGCCATTCCTACAAAAGTGGAGTCACAAAGCAAGGACAATAGAACATAAATTAAAAAAGAAATACAGTAAAATATTACCAGACACTACCGCGCTCTCGGGGGCTTTAAAATGAACCGGAAGTAAGAGGCGGTGCTTTGTACGACTAAGACTAAGCTTCTAAGGCTTCATGCATATCAATCGCGTACAAAGTCAATTCATAGCATTTGTATTAATATTTAACGCCCACTACAGAAATATCACAGTTATATCTTGGCGTGTCCCTTTATCAAGATATTTTAATTCGAAACTACGAGTTGACATGAATTCGAAACTACAGTTCAAAGTAATATAAAGAAATAAAATGCAAATGAAAAATTACGATCTTTCAGCTATACCATGGCTAGAGTAAATTACATCGGATGAGATGATAATGATGACTTCTTTGTACTACACCAACGCGCTTAAATGGTTTTGCACACTGCTAACTCACTGAAACAACAGTTCGTGGGTGAACAAGTCATTCCACTCGGACACATTATCATGATTCCGATCCCACCAGTTTGATCTTTCTCTTCAATGAAGCATGCTAAGTGGAGAAAATACCAATTTCATAGTCTTTGGCTTGACACAGCAGGTGTTGGAATCCGCGAACTACCGCACTTGACGCGAGTACGCTAAACATGACACCGCCGATGTTATCAAAAACAGTACAAAGTCATAAATACCAAACTGCAACAGATTACGTAATTTAAGCGATAAAGTGCTACTATTGCAAAAACAGATAAGATCAATTTACTTCTTTTAGAAGCCGTAAAATGATATCGTCTGGGATATTTGTAAATAGATCATAAATCTAACTTTAACAGTTGGCAGTACACAGTATTTACATAATATGGCCAATATACATTTGATGACGTAAATCATGTTTTATTGTATGAAAACAGTTGCAAGAGTTTCATAAAATAATGTGTCATTCTAAGTATACTATACGACATGTCAAATTTATTTTCTGAAAAGAGGCTTTGTTCCTATTGTGACATTAGGGATCTTTCTGAAAGTATTTGAAACACAGGATCCTGGTATTTACGATATACTAACACATAATCTGCTTTACAACAGAAAATCGTTATTCACTTTGTTAAGAAAACTGTGTACGTGCTTTTATAGCAAACTTTCACTTAATTGTATTACCACTATCAATATCTTGTATATAAATGTAATTCTACATGCAGGGATATGATCAGACACGGCATTTCCCATCTATGTTTCTATGAAGACGTTATCAACAAAGGTATTTGCGTTCAAATCCGACACATCTTGATCTAAATTTATAAAATCATTGAAAATTCTTATTAGCTAAGACTGTAATGTGGCAACTGTTGAGGTTAGGTCTCTTTGTTAAGAAAAGATTGACAATCTATTAATAGAACTAGTCGGCCCAACTAGTTATTAAATCTATAATACGATGTATGTAACACAACTGTAGTCGGTGCTCCGGAAGGGTTAGCAGTTCCTGCTCCGTACGTGACACCCGTCTTGTTACTGTTTACCGTGAAAGCACACGAGAACATCATCTGATATGGAAATCGTGTTGGACACAAGTATACGTAAATGAATAAAAATAACATAAATAAAACATGACCCCCCTTTCACAAAACAATTCCTTGAACAAATATCTCTGATACAAAGACAATCGCTTATCAATGTTGTCGTTTGAAACATATGCACTCACTCATACCTTCTGATAACCGAGAAAGATAACGTTTCGCCAATCCAAGTAAATTATTATTTCACATAGGCTAATCAATGCAAAAATCACCAATGATTAAAAAAATATGATACTAAAGCATGTAAATAATACTTAGAAGAATGTTATAAAGAAACCTATAGATTCTTAATTAGTTTAGATTTATTTTAAAGTAAACCAGTCTAGACATGGTGTTTAATGTATTTTGTCTTTGCGGATTATCAATGATGTCTGACTGTACTCTTAAATAATTAAACTTTTATCCAAAAATGTTTTGAAATATGTTATACAAATTGATAGGTTTTATTTCAGAAACATGGATGGATGATGGATAAATCTCTTATTTCCATGTAAAAATGAAAACTTTGGAGACACTAAAGGGGGCTATGTATTGGTGTCAGTTCCCTACAGAAAATCGCGCTTACGAGTGGGAGATAGGGCATTTCCTTTAATAGAGGGTTGTCACATTATAATACGGAGACCCTGACGGCAGATTATAGTAGGAATAAAAGGAAAAGTTTTAAGATACTAAAGCGGTAATCTGAAGAAGTACATTCGAAGGACATACACTAGAAAGTTAGCGTACTTGAAGAGTCTCACCCTGGCTCCACTTTAAATACCCTTTTTTTATATTTCAAGAGTAGATACATAGTCGTCGTTGTAGCAGTTGAATCATCTCTCCATCATTTCTCTTTAGATATTGTTCTCGTCCTAACTATGCATAAAATATGTTACCACTGGACACTAAGCCACCAACAATCAACAAGCAACAACCCGATGTGTATTCTGTCACCGTATATCATGGAAGACAATTACCAAAAGAAAAGGGACAAAAAGACATACATTGGTTCGCAAAGCAATAAACAGAAAACTAAAGATAAAGCAACACGAACCTGTCTTGAAATGACTTCATGTGCCCCCCCCCCCCCCCCCGGAAGTGTACATAATGTGCTTAACTAGTGGCAAATATCTTCATAGAGCTCATACAATAGTGGCAAAAACATCACAATATATTTTGTCTTATTTGGTTTCCGGGGGAATGGCGCTAGCAGTTCTTAAATAATACAATATATCAAAACTAAGATCATTTTCCCTCAGTCACAGGAAACTGTAGCCACTTTTGGCTTCTGTGTAAAGACCATTTGGCTTTCTTGCTCCCAACGACTTTTAAATTATTTGGCTTTCCATTGTATTGACCTTGATCGTACTAAATTAGATGTCTACTTTCTTATTACTATTACTAGGTCGATACCTCTTATTAGTCCCCGAGTGTACAACAACATTGTATCTATTGCTTTGGTTTATTATGAAATGGACAGTTCATTAATAATCTATTATTTGAGCGTACCTGGTGAAGGTTATTCTAGAAACGTGACGTGTCCACTCAATCAGATAACTATGGGTTACATTGGTAAACACACGGAACATTAAGTTCGACATAACCTCTCTATAATAAAGAAGTCATAATTAAAAAGATAAAATAAAATGCAGGGCAATGAACGCTAAATGGCGTTTTAATTGATTGGAAATATTACAATACAGGAAAGAACTAGACATTATAAAGAACATTCAGATCTGATAGGATACATTTTAACATTGTAATAATAGGACGCAAGGACATTAGTTTGCAGGGTAAACATTAATTATTGGATATGCTTAAGTACATTAATGTTAAAAATATGCAATATGCAGGTTGTGTTATGTTAACTTCAACATTGCCATCAACAATATACTATATATAGAATATACGAAGGAGCAATAGAAATGGACAATCCAGAGAAACTGGCAACATAGGGTACACAAGATAACGAAAAACAAAACAAAAACACCACCATACGGAAACAATAACGTAAATAAGACATGAGTCCTCCAACAAACAACTGACGGTAAAGACGAACTGAACAACCGAACATTGTCAAACAACTGACGGTAAAGACGAACTGAACAACCGAACATTGTTTTTGTTATAACGTACATCACAACACAGAACTCAGAACGTAAAGACACATAATAGGGCAACACACAAAAAAAATACATTGTTTCTGTGTATACAATTTATTTGCATGGTGTTTAGGAACAGGCAGGAATCCGAGGCTTGCCGAGCCGTTCTCGCATGTTTCTTGTCGTGTACAAATACATGTTATATTCAATGTTAAGGTAGACAAATTCTGTTTAAAACGTGGAAAATCAACAAGAAAAGAGCGACGACCAAAAACCACAAGATTATCGCCTCATCTGATGTCATCAGTGAAATATAAGGCGACTTATTTTGATTGATTGATTGGTTGGTGTTTAACGCCAATTTTTGCAGTAGTTCAGCTATATCGTGGCGTGTATTTATTTTCAAGAAAAAGACAATATGATGTACTGACAGTGCCGATATAAAGCAAAATTATACACTTAATGCAGTTTGACTGATCAAATAGAACAGCTGCAAAGTGAAGTAATCATAATTTATATATCAGGTACGTGCATGGTCAAAAGATTGGAAAACCAAACAAGTGGGAGCAACTGGGAGCAGGTGGGAGCAGGTAAACCAAAGGACCTAGACAGGATATCAAAACTCGGCTAAGGTCACCCATACCTGAGAGAGGTTCACCTTAGTTTAAATAAATTACTTTATTTAGAAAATGTCAATATAAAATATAAATAGATCTAATAAAGCCATGTCAGTACATTTTATTGTTGATAGACATGCCAACATCGACAACACATTGAAGTGTTCATATCGCGTTACTGCAGAATGTGCAAATTAATCCATAGGTTAAAAAATAGGTCGATAGCTGATTGGCTGTTTATTGTATGTCTAAATTGTGATTCATTGGCTATCCTTGAGCTCTGGTGTGCATTATCTCATAAATAACATATAATTACGTTTAAAAGGTCATTGTTCAACTGAAATGTAAATACATGCATCGAGGTGGCATGTTAGTTTTTTTTTTTTTTAAAGTTTTTATCAGCTATCTATATTTAAAATAAACGATGTCTTTGTCGTTTTAACGGAACAATTAGAGGTCAATGAACGGAAATATCGCTTCCTTACTAAATTTCTTCAAAACGTTTGTGAAAAAATTTTAAGGTAGGAAAACGCGTAATCAGAAACGGTAAATCGGAGGACATGGAATGAATAAGCGAAAGAAAAATACAAATAATTGTAAATTAGATGTAACACACGGTCATGTGTCCATGCTTGTCGTTTCCTTCCCTTTTTTGCACTGACAATGATGTAAATTATAATTGTTCAATATTTCAATTGTTATTTGTGGCAAAATTTAGAGTAAGAGTTAGAGTGAGTGAGTAATTGTTGTTTACAACCAAGTGAGCAATTGTCTACGATATCATGGCGAACACAATATATGATGATGATGATGATGATGATGATGATGATGATATCAGCCACGCTTAATTGGGTTTAATAGTGAAAGTTCACTGGAACGACAAAACAAAGTAAGCATCTCAACATGTCGCTCTACTTAGACACATTATCCTGATTTTGAGACAAATAGCATGTGCCCTTAATCTCCAATGATGCAATATGATGCGTGCTTAGCCGAATAAGCGGAGTAACGGCAAATACACATTTCATAGTCTTTGGTTTGTCCAGACCGGGGCTGGAGCCCACAATCTACCGAACGCTAGATGGGCAGGCTAACCACATATAAAGCATTCCGGTGGAAACCCAGATCTTGGCTTGGGACATGCATAAAAAAGTGGCCGGGTTAAACCGTTTAATTGGATCCCAACCGTCTCCCTCCGTAAATATAAAGAATTGAATCTAGTAGAGTATATCAATATTGACATTTTTTTTTATATCTTTATATTCTAAATATATTAGAACTTTATAGCATTACTTCCCCAGCTGTGACCAGCAATTTACTTTATATATGTCTCGATTTGTATACTGGATCTATTATTTATTCTCGGGTTCCATTTTTCTTTGTTAATGAAAATCTATAAATTGTGGTTCTATATAGAACAAACGTTTTTATAATATAATATTATTAAATGTACTTTAACATAGTCATGTGTACTTTACCATAATTATGTGTACTTTATCGTTTTTAGGTGTACTTTATCTTTTTCATGTGTACTTTTTTGTATCTTATCTTTGTAATATGAATTTTATCGTTTTAATATGTACTTTATCGTTTTTATTTTTTTCCTTTTCGTTTCAAGTGCACTTTGTAGCATTTGTATATGTACTTTGTCGTTTGTAGATGTATTATTAGTTTTAAGGTGTACGTTATTGCATTTTTAGGTGTACTTCGATCCAACACCAACGTAATGATGAGTGTTGACTACTACTTATACGTTTATATATCATATATTTCCATATGTATGGTTTCTTTGACTGATTTCGAACATCACGCTTAAGGTTTCAATAAACTATATCATACACCATATCTGAACTTTAAAATATAAGGTCATATAGTACCATATATATGGTTTCTTTGACTGATTTCGAACATCACGCTTAAGGTTTCAATAAACTATATCATACACCATATCTGAACTTTAAAACATAAGGTCAAGAGGTTAAACATAAATGTATATACTATATTTGTGTATTTCCATGTTTATTTTAGTGGGGTTCGTGTTGCTCGATCTTCAGTTTCATGCATAGTGTTTTGGTAATTATTGTTTGTCTTTTTGTACTTTTTTGGTTGGCAATTGTGTTGTCTGTCCGTCTTCGATTTACGGATTCTGATTACCCCTATGGTATCTTAGATTTACGGATTCTGATTACCCCTTTGGTATCTTAGATTTACGGATTCTGATTACCCCTTTGGTATCTTAGATTTACGGATTCTGATTACCCCTTTGGTATCTTAGATTTACGGATTCTGATTACCCCTTTGGTATCTTCAAGCTCTTCTTGTTGGAAGTATTCTGATACTTACTTTAAATATATCTATACCTATTGAAAGTATCCTGATAGAAAAGTTATCATGATGTTTCCAGTCTTATTTTGACATGCGCGGCCGCGTTAGAGCGTTGTGGTAAACTGTTGTTTGATGACTGTCGGATGATACATGTACAACATGTACAGTTCAGACAATAGATGTTGGATGATTGATGTAAGTAGACAATAGAAGCTTAATGATAAATGTACAACATGTACAACAGAGGCAATATGTGTATGGTGATCAATGTACATGTTGTCCAGTACAGAATACATATATTTGATGATAAATGTGCTACGTGTACAGAATAGACAAAGTTGTTTGGTGATATTTGAAAGACATGTGCAAACAATATAGGCGTCGTCGTAGTCGTATGGTAGTTGGATTTACATCTACCCGTGTAATCAGTTGCTATTACCGCTGAAGTTGTGAGTTCGAATCCTGCTCGTGTCGAGGTGTACTCGATACAACTGTTTGTAATTAAGTTTTTTAGTGACTTGTAGCAAGTCGGTGGTTTTCTCCTGATACACCGTTTTTGTCCAACAATAAAACTGACCGCCACGACATAACTGATATATTATTGAAAGTGGCGTTAAACAACAAAGCCCCTAGCCCTATCCCCAATGTTTTATTTAAATAAATGTTTAAATTGAAACCTTACATCAATGTTGTTGAGCACTTTCGTATTTATTTCTTACATTTAGGGTTTGAAAAGGTAAAATTTGGTGCAGATAGACATACATGTACTGAATGCCATTATCTATTGCGTAATACCTTAGGAAAGCAGGAGTGTATTCACTTACATTGAACACAACTTTTATATTCCTTTAATTGCCCAGTGATTTAATGTATACTCTAAACTGCAATGTAATTCAAAGCAAGTGTTTAATAAGAATAAAAGTTTATCATTTATCAGTTTAATCTCATTTATTGTCTGTACTGTACATATTTGTTTATTATAAGCAAACGACTTTTTTCTGTAAGTGTTGACGTTGCACATTTATCATCAAAAATCCATTGCAGAAAAATGAAAAAAAAACAATAAAAAAATCACACTGACAGAATAATTCCAATATCTAACAGAAAAATCATAGCAACAGAAGCCAAATTGATAACCCAAATACATATATACATTACCGCTCATGGTATTTGCTTGAGACAGGCACTTCACTAAAGAGTGGCGGTTTTAAACTAGTCTTATTGGCCTAAACCTCCCCTATTGCTGACTTGATGCGGCCATGCATGAAGTTCATTGTTATCATGATGCATTCCAAGTTGTTTTTGTAAATAATTTAAAAGTGATTATGTTTTCTTTTTTGGATATTTTCGTATTTTTTCAAACGACAATTAGTTTCCGGATCATTTTACATTTAACGTCAATTCCATACCAGGTCAATGAACGGGGAATTGTCTCATCATTATTCTACTTGATATAAAATACTTAAATTCAATCTAAAATTACAACTTTCTAAATTTTGCCATAATGACATCAATATTGACTAGAAAACAAACGTCTTACTATTGTTCAGTAACTTGTAAACAACTGATCTAACATATTTCCGTATGCCACACGGTGGCGACAGGAACGTGGGTCTATGGATGTAAAATAAATATAAACGATCTTGTGTTACCATTAGGGGACGACCATTGACTTAAAAGATGCAAAATATTCTTTAAAAAATCTGACTGCAGCTTTTCAACAAGAAATTCTGGAACAATTTGAAATAATTTGAACCACTTTTTCATGTCCAGAAAAGAAATAATCTTATTCTTGTTTTGTGTGAAACACCCTCCCCCCAAAAACTGGCTCGGGGAATAGCACAGTTCCCCCTTTTTTCCTTTTCCCAAACGTTATAGTGTCGCTCCCCTAGCTCTAATACTCACAGAAAGAACTCATAATGTTTCATACATATACAAAATTCTATCTCTATTTCTCCATTGTAAGAGAACTTGCTATCGTAACGCTTCCATTATCTGATTACGATATTCATTTCATCACCGAATATGACAAATCACCGACAATTCAACATAATTAATACGACGGGTGCCACACAGTGAAGCAGGAACGGGTTATCCTCTCGGAGCATCTGAGTTCACTCCCCTTTTTAGTTGGGCTCGTATCGCTCAATCTTTAGCTTAGGTTCAGCTACCTTTTGCAGGTGACAAAGTATTCTGGTATGAAGATGAATCAATCCATTTATGTCACCATTATATTGGATAGACAAAGAGATGCATGCAGTGCTATTTCAGGTGAAGTAACAATGTACGCCATGCTATTTCATGTGAAATAAACAATTTATACAGTAATATTTCATGTAAAATAAACAATTTTACAGAGCTATTTCAGGTGAAATAAACAATTTTACAGTGATTTTTCAGGTGAAGTAAACAATTTATTGAGTGATATTTCAGGAGAAATAAACAATCTTACAGTGATATTTCAGGTGAAATAAACAATCTTACAGTGATATTTCAGGTGAAATAAACCATTTATTTATAGATTAATACATGGCCTTTTTCATACTGCCCTTGTTATCAGCACGAGACCTTGATATCGGTCCCCGAGGGCTTTAGCCCGAGGGACGATATCAGTCGAGGGCTGATGACAAGGGCAATATTAAAAAGGCCATGTATTAATCTATTTATCACACATTTTGCCAGGGCAGATTACATGTTATTGCCCTTCACAAGAGGGCAGATAACATGTTATTGCCCTCGTAAAATGTTATTGCCCCGGAGGCAAATAACACGCCGCAAATTATGCTTTTATTACACATGCAAATTCGGCATCATTTCAATAAAATATGTGATAAACAGCGATATTTCAGGCGAAATAAGCAATTTGCACAGTGATATTTCACTGACATAAACAATAAATAAATTGCTATTCCAAGTGAAGTCAACAACCGTTTGAGACTGCTAATGACATCTACAGACCACAATTCGTCAATAAATTCATTCAGACAGATTGTGGTTTACCCGATCTCTATAGAAGAAAACAACAAGATGGACTCGCACAGGTAGGTATTGAAATCTGATGATATTACACCATATTTTCGAAAAAGCTCACTCCTTGTTATGATACGGTTATTAACCTCTGATTTAGTCAACCACAAAATATGGTCGACTCATTTATTACTTTATTACGGGTGTTAATAGTGGAGCAGGAACAACTTGTCCGTCGTCAGGAGCGCCTACGTCCGTCCTCGTTATTTTGTGGGGTTCGTGTTGCTCAATCCTTATTTTTCGGTGTATTTTTCTGTCGATCATTGTTTGTCCTGTTGTCCTTTTTTCTGTTAACGAGTGTATTGCCTGTTTCTGTTAACGATTGTATTGCCTGTTTCTGTTAACGATTATATTGCCTGTTTCTGTTAACGATTGTATTGCCTGTTTCTGTTAACGATTGTATTGCCTGTTTCTGTTAACGATTGTATTGCCTGTTTCTGGATTTACATGCCACCATATAGCTAAAATACTGCTACATTTGGCGTTAAGCATCAATTAATTAATCAATCAATCAATCGATGTACTACTTCTCATGCCTATGGTACTTACAAGTTTTATTTCACTAGGATGTGTACTGCATTCGTTATAGGTAGAATGTATTTTATAGTACCGATCTTACTCAGTGTCACCGGGTGCCTATGCAGGTAACAAATAATTAAAACCAATTTATAATTATGCCATTCCTCTATACTACATATGATATCTAACCGTTATGTACCATGTGCGCGCATATACAATCACATATATTATTCATAAGTATTTATCATGTTAATGCTCCTTGAGAGGCCAATGACTGGTGAATAAATTATCTTATCTTATAACATGCAATGTCAATGCATATCCTTGTTCGATATTCTTCAAACACAATTTTTTTAAACCGTTTTATTACTTGTCAATATTATTTTTAGCTCAGGTCAACAAACTTCGAGGAATGTTTGCTTACCGACTACTACAACATAATGACATGTCAACTTACACAGATCATGTATGACAGGGTATTTTCTGTGCAAGAGTGCAAGGGGACTTCTTAATCCAAATTAATTTCCTCCAATATTAGAATATGGTCTGAATGTTCATAAATGAGAACATTATAATTATAAAAAAAAATCATTCAAATGGTGTTTCTAATTCCATAAATCTTTTGAGTGAAAGTTCACAAATCTATAGGGGGTAGTTATTAATATTTATTTATTACTATAAGGAGTCCTATTATTCAATTTTGATCAATTAAATACCGGTATTCAAACTTTAAGAATTCGTCTCAATGCAAGAATCACTCCCATCTAATACTGGCATACATTTAAATAAATAAGAGATACAGGCTATTCAGTATTACATTTGTATGTACAACAAACACATCAACGGTCATTTGAATGACATTGATTGCTAAATTTCCAGCATACTTTAATACGAATTATATATTGTTTACAAGTCATGTTTGACATACATGTACTTTCAGTAAGACTAAATTTGGAATTTGTACCAATAACATTGGCGTGTTTTGTAAAATTACACGACGGGTGTTATTAGTGGAGCAGAAACTGCCTACACCCAGCAGAAGCTGCCTACACCCAGCAGAAACTGCCTACACCCAGCAGAAGCTGCCTACACCCAGCAGAAACTGCCTACACCCAGCAGAAACTGCCTACACCCAGTAGAAGCATATACGTTTACATGAGTTTTATAAAATATTTGGGTTTGTGTTGTTCAGCCAATAATTTTCTGTATTGTGTTATTTCGAGCATTATATTTTCGTCATTTTTTTTCGGTCATTGTATGGTTTCTGTTTCTGCTTACGGCTTCTCATTACCCCCAACCCCTTTGGTATCTTTAAGCAATTCCTAAATTAAAGTAATGCCCTCGTTATAGCCATCGAAACTCACCTAACCTGCTACACTATTATCTTAGGTTTGTCCAAAATAGTCTACACCTTGGTATAATACATATACAACATCATGTCACTAAGATGGAAACATTTAGGCCCATAAATCATGTTCAAACCGTTTGCAGCTCCGTTGCCATACTTAATCTTTTCCACCAAATATTAAGACTAATCTGTCATATTCATCACAAAAAGCTTAACTATGTGGTTGTCTGCTCTGTCCATGGCAGTAGGGAGGTGTACTTTTATCTATTTTTAATACTGATTGATTGGTTTGGATGATCTACAATGCATGTTGCATCGTCCATCAGTGTCCTCAACAGTGCAGTTATAAATACCGTCTACATTGTTTAACATATATCATTTTAGGTATGCCTGGTGTCCTATTCAATTATTACTTAATTATATGTGCTAATAGTGGATCAGGAACTGTTTGTCCATCATGAGCGCTTCAGTCCATCCCCGGTTTTTTGTAGGGTTCGTGTTGCTCAATCCTTATGTTTCGGTGTAGTATTCTGTCGATCATTGTTTGTCCTGTTGTCCTGTTTCTCTGTTTACACACCAAGATATAACTGAAATACTGCTAAAGTTGGCGTTGAACACCAACCAATCTATCCATCAATCAGTCGAGTTACAGTTTCTCATGTCTATGGTACTTTCAAGTTTGATGTCACTAGCCTGTTTACTGCATTCGTTACAGATATAATGTATTTTATCGTACCGATGTTACTTATTGTCACCGGGTGCCTTTTCCGGGTAACAAATAATTAAAACCAATTGATAATTATGTCATTCCTCTATACTACATATGATATCTAACCGTTATGTACCATGTGCGCGCATATACAATCACATATATTATTCATAAGTATTTATCATGTTAATGCTCCTTGTAGGGCCCATGACGGATGAATAAATTATCTTATCTTAATATATTATGCAATATCAATGCATATCCTTGTCTAATATTCTTCACACAAATTTATTTTTAGACCGTTGTATTACGTGTCAATATTATTTTTAGTTCAGGTCATCAAACCTTGAGGAATGTTTGCTTACCGACTATAACATAATGGCAGGTCAACTTACACAGAAAAGTATGACAAGGTGTATTTTGTATGCAAGAGTGCAAGATGACCTCTTAATCCTAATTATTTTCCACTAATATTAAAATATGGTCTGAATGTACATAGATGAGAACATTCTAATTATAAAAAGTCACTCAAAAGGTGTTTCTAGTTTTAAATAAATCCTTTGATTGAAAGTTCACAAATCAAGAGGGGGTAGTTATTAATATTTATGTATTACTATAAGGAGTCCCATTATTCGACTGTGATCAATTAAATATCGGCATTCCAACTTTAAGAATTCGTCTCAATGCAAGAATCACTGCCATCTAATACTGACATACATTTAAATAAATAAGAGATATAGACTATTTAAAATGACAACAAACACACCACCGGTAATTTGAATGACAATTATAGGTAAAGTTCCAGCATACATTAACACCATTTACGTATTTTTCACAAGTCATGTTTGACTTATGTGTACTTTTTGTAAGGCTAAGTTTGAAGCTGTGTACCCATTACTATTAATTCCAATGTTGGCGTCGTTTTAAAATTACACGAAGGGTGTCACTAATGGAGCAGAAACTACACTATCTACCCTTCTGAAGCACATACATGCCGCATGACTTAACCTCATGCTTTAGTGGGGTTTGAGTGGTTCAGTCTATAGTTTTCTGTATTGTGCTATATTGAGCGTTCTAATTTCATCATTTTTCTTTTGGCCATTGTATGGTTTCTGTTTCTGCTTACGGCTTCTCATTAACCCCTTTGTTATCTTTAATCAATTCTTACAAAGTGATACCCATTGTAATCATCGAAGCTCACCTAGCTTACAACAGTAACGCTATTATCTCCGGTTTTCTCTATATAGTTTACACATTGCTATAATACATAATATAACATCATTTCACTAAGATGAGATATCATACAA
This sequence comes from Gigantidas platifrons, assembly GCA_002080005.1. Lineage (NCBI taxonomy): Eukaryota > Metazoa > Mollusca > Bivalvia > Mytilida > Modiolidae > Gigantidas > Gigantidas platifrons. The sequence goes on from MJUT01030960.1 coordinate 139,441, forward strand.
CATCATTTCACTAAGATGAGATATCATAAATCATCATCTACCTTTCGACTTTGCTCGTAACTGATGAAGGTTATTTCTTGCGCACTACATTAGATATCTATATGTTTGTTAACCAAGTCAAAAAAAGTGAACGGTCATATGTGTGTCTGTGTGTGTGTGATTAGTAAGAAAGGGTATGAATTTAATGAACGAGAGACTATACATTACACTTAGACACACATTAAAGTAAAGGCATCGATTTTGCCTGTTGCTTTGAATTTTATATCAGATTTGGGAACTTTTCTCACTGTGTTGGTATTTGTCTTCCATTTTATCACTCTTTGGTGACAGCAGCCGTCGATGCCAACTGGAAGAAGATATCGTTCGATATTAAAATGATTACGATTGGTCGAAAATGTAATTTTGTTTATGTCTTAGTACATTTTCGTTCGTTGAACTGAGAAATATAAGCCGAAAAAAACATGATTTGCAAATTTCCCAATCCGGCGTTATTGTTGCATATTATTCATGCATACAGTTGTTACCGCCCATGTAAATGATTATATAATTCTTCTTCTTTAAAGGTGTTTATTTATAAATCATTTTATTACATCACATGATATTAGGTCAACGAACTGTAAGGAATGTTTACTGATAACACAGTGATGCAGCAAAATACAGGAGACATTTGCTACAATGTGTGTTACTCGATGCTAAGCAATTCAAAATTAAACAAGAACATACGATTTTCAACAAGAACATACGATTTTCGTTCGTTGAACTGAGAAATATAAGCCGAAAAAAATATGTTTTGCAAACTTCCCAATCCGGCGTTATTGGTGCATATTATTCATGCATACGGTTGTTACCGCCCCATGTAAATGATTATATAATTCTTCTTCTTTAAAGGTGTTTATTTATAAATCGTTTTATTACATAACATGATATTAGGTCAACGAACTGTAAGGAATGTTTACTGATAACACAATGATGCAGCAAAATACAGGTGACATTTGCTACAATGTGTGTTACTCGATGCTAAGCAATTCAAAATTAAACAAGAACATACGATTGTTTTTTGTCAATTCAGTAGGTTAGGCTTAGGTTTATGGGGCTTAACGCCACTTTCAACAACATTTCAGTTCTATCATGGCGGCCAGTTTTATTGATGGAGGAAACCGGAGTACCCGGAGAAAACTACCGATATGTCGCAAGTCACTGTCAAACTTTATCACATAATGTTTTAAGTCAATTCAGTATAGTTTTACACTCTTGTATAAAGAATGTAGTGGTAGTCCCATGTAATAAACGGTCTTAATAATTCAAGTCTTATATTATCACCGGATTTTTGCTAAAACTGACAAATTTATCCAGGCTTTGTATCTTTTGTTTACATCTGTATCGTCATTGGGTATCCAATTATCAGAGGGAGTTGGATCTCATTTACTGGTTTTATCCCGTCACATTTTTGTGCCTGTCCATAGGAAGGACTTGGATTTCCAACGCCATATACCGTGCTTTATTTTGTGTTCAATAGATTAAAGCGAGACTTGGTTATTCGTGTTGTTGATATTCGGAAAATTGTTGATTCTCACTGTTTAAACTTTCTTTTCAGAAATCAGAAGACATCTGAGAAAACGAATGTGTTTTGAATATGATACACATGACCAGTAACGTAGACTAAAGGAATACTAAAGAACTCTGAAATTATATATAAAAAAAAATTTTAAAAAGAAAGAAAAAACTATTTCACTTTTCTTCTTCAATTTGATAGAGAAGTCACTTATAAAATAAAAACGTAGGAATCTAATTTAGTGCGCACGACGTGTTTCTGGACTAACTTGAATCGTGCGTGCTCATAGTCAACAGATTTGTTAAACCAAATAGGTAAAAAGTATTTTGAGAGCAAGAAAACAAACAGACCTAAACAGAACATGATAATCTACATCGACTAAGCTTAACTATATCTGTGGGTCATTGACCTTAGTTTAAATGATAAATACATTATTTAGAAACTTTATTTATAAAATAAGCATAGTAAGTGTATGATTATGAATTTAATTGACTAGAGTTGAAAATAACCGTGCAACATCTTGACTGTACTGTAATGAAATGAACTCGAAATGTATGCAATGTTACTGAGGTATTATTATTATTATGGGATACTTATACAAGGTTCAAGACGTAGAGGTCAATAAACGTTAGAGAAAACCGAATGGCAAATTAAGAATGAACAATCCAGAGACACTGGCAACATGGGGTACAGAAGATACAGGACGAAATAAACGTTAGAGAAAACCGAAGGGCAAATTAAGAATGAACAATCCAGGGACACTGGCAACATGGGGTACAGAAGATACAGGACGAAATAAACGTTAGAGAAAACCGAAGGGCAAATAAAGAATGAACAATCCAGAGACACTGGCAACATGGGGTACAGAAGATACAGGACGAAATAAACGTTAGAGAAAACCGAAGGGCAAATAAAGAATGGATTCTTTTAGACAAAGCATATGTCTGACTTGCTTACTTGCTTAAATTAATTTCATGTTTACATTGTAGTACATGTTTTGTATGTGCTAACTGATCTGTTACCATCTATATATTGTATAGAATTTTAGCAACATTTCAACAGCACCTCAATAAATCTCTTAGTTGATACGGTATATGTAAATATTTTTTGCACCTTTGTTGTCACACCCAGTTTGGGCAATAGTGCGATAATAATTAGATGACTGCACCGTATTAGGAGAAGAAGAAGAAGAAGAAGAAGGTATTTCAGAGCTTGTGGTTCCTATTAGTATTTCCTTGATGCGTGATTGCTGCTGATGTGAAAGATATTGAAGCAAAGGTTCCTATTGGTTAAGTTAAAGTCGTCACTGGTTATGCCCTTTTCTGAGCTTTCTTGCTCCCAGAGACCTTTGAATTGTTGTTATTCAAGAAACGCATCATGCGCACGTGACAGGGTTAAATCTGATTTCTGATTCTACTTCCGCTAACCACGGAGGATTAAGAGGTAAGAGCAAGGACTGTTTTGCCCAGTCAGTATAATTTGTCCGAATGGAGCTCCAAACTGTTGTTTCAGTGAGCTACGTGTTGGTGTCGTAAAAAAGACAGCATCATCATTCCCCTCATTGTTGTCATCGTCGTCGTCATCATCAATAATGGCTGCTCAATAGCTTACTTGCCGTTAAACAAGTAATCACTCATCTCATTATCCTGCGAAATCAGTTAAAATTCAGTGCTAACCAGGGGCGGATCCAGGGGGGGAGGGGCGCACCCGGCGCGCGCCCCGCCTAAAATTGGAAAAAATATGATTTTTTGGGGTAAAATCGTGATATTTCACACGAAATACCCGAAAATTTTCGCGCGATTATTTTAAGTGCGCCCCCCAACATGAAATCCTGGATCCGCCCCTGCTAACTTAGGTATGCAGAATCATATCAAGCTGTACTCGATATTATGTAGATTTATTTTTAAGACATTCCGTTTAAGACAACCTATTTTGATAAATCACAAAATTCGACAAAATGTTCACAGTAAATTCCGATATATAAGTTAAATAAGCTAGTTTAGATCTACACATAGTTTTGCTATTTGAAGGAATGTCAATGTATATGACAACTCGCATGATAAAAGAGCGGAGCTGACAATATAATTTTGAAAGGGAACCAATCTAAACCCATGTCGTATACATTGTATACTAGTAAAGTGATTTCGTCTCAGAATATTAAAAAAAAACAAAACATTGTACGTTATTTTATCTTGTGAGGTAACGATATAATATTTGATTTGTTTTTTTCTATAAAAAGATATATTCAAATAAATTGTTATTATTAAAAGGAAAAAAATACCATTTATAGTCAGTCCCTTGACCTTATTTACGCGCTCAACATAAGTCATTTTATTACCATAGGTGTTTAATCACAGGAAATCTGATAATACGCAACCATTGAAATCAATACTTAAAAAAAACAGCTGTGCTAATTATTATTGATTAGTAGGTGTAACGATCGGTCGGACAGTGACCCCTGAATGATCCTAGATGTTGTCGCAGAGAAAAATCCAATATATTTATTCCGATGACGAAAGCGAACTCGACCTTGAAGCTATAGATATTCTATGAGTATCTCCAAGGCTATAGCATTCCTTATATATAAGGTTTTTTTCAAGATGAATAATGTGTTTTTTATGGAAATTAGTGTCTTAAGTATGTATTTCATGGGTACATACATGCCTTGAAACATTTCATAAAATATTAAAAAGAGATTGAACTTAGTTAAAACACGTTTAAAAGAATATGTTGTTTTGGTAAAAAAAAAACTTTCATTAAAACACTCTATATTTAGATATAGCATAGCCTGACAATACTTCATTTTCAAATTTGGTCGATACTGACTCATTTTGATTAATAAAGACTAAGTAATATTATTACTTGTAAGCAATTCCAACCAAATTACAAAGAAAGAAAACAATATTCTGAGACGTATTATCAGACATATGAATATGATGTTGATGTCCTTATATGGCTTGGTAAGAAATCTAACAAATATTAAAGCATACAGATAAATACAAATCATTTCACACTTGTTGATCCTTTACGTTTTGCCAGAACATGTTATGGTTTAACCGCTATTATTTATTTATTTATTTATTTATTTATTTATTTATTTATTTATTTATTTATTTATTTGTGAATTCAAAGAAATATTAATACATTCAAATACACAACAATATTTTGCATTGCATGAACATAGTTTTCAGGAAGTTATAACATACAGTTATATGACCACCCACAAAACTTGGATGAGCTGGGAGCGAGATCGTGCACCTCGGAATGGTGGCTTTCTCCTGTTTATGCATAACGCACATTGATAACCTTTGTGGATACGTTTTTAAAAAAAAATAAAAATAGAAAAGAAAGCTTTTAAATTAAAATCTACAATCAGGTAAAACCTGCAGTAATGGATAAAGACAGTAAAAATGAGAGAGAGAGAGAGAGAGAGAGAGAGAGAGAGAGAGAGAGAGAGAGAGAGCGGGAGAGAGAGAGAGAGAGAGAGAGCCTTTCACGATCCCATCCTTCACGAGTGTCTGTAATGAAGCAGGAACTACTTACACGTCTGGATCACCTGAGTTCACCCTCTGTTTTAGTGAGGTTAGAGTTATCCATTCTTTAGTTTCCTTTTTAGTGTTTTGTCAACAATTGTTTGACTTGTTATCTCTTTTTCTTTTGGCCATTGCATTGTCTGTCCTTCTGGCTTCTGATTATCCCTTTGATAATATCCTTATCATCCAACAATATCTGCAGATAAGTTGCTAATTTTCTAAACGATCCTGGTTACGAACGAAAATAAACTCAGCTGCAAAAAGATAATTTCAATATTATATTTTCACGTTCATAATTGTTTGTGTTTTGTTTCCTTTGTTCGTACGTGCGTGCGTACGTGTTTTCAAGAAATGTGTTCTTTAATTAGACCTATGGCATTCAAGTATTCCAATTCTAAATATAGACACAGCTATTTCATCTTGAGTAACTCTTACTAGTATACCTTATTATATGCTGATTATACCTTATTCTATACTGTACGTTAATGAATATGCTACTCCTTAAAAATTCTGTCGTTGAAAATGTGTTTGACGTTTTGACCCTATGATCAAGGTAATGTTTGAAATACATGGTTGATTATACCCGTATAAATGAATGAAAACTGCTGTAATTAGCTGTAGTAGTGGGAAGAAATTTGAGAGATATCCGCCACGACGGAAATAAAATCGTCAAAGATTGTTCAACTCTACCCTCTTAAGATATATAACTACGCATTGAACAAGCCACTTTGTCTCATCATTTTTTTTCCTTTTTTTGCGCTGAAAGCTAGACATGTCAATTTTACTCATGGGAAATACAACAGACGACTTATTTATGCCACAACAGTAGTTTCAAGTTCATAAGCCTTGCTAATGAGATATACGAGGAAAAAAAGAAAACGTGGTTTTCAAAGCTGTTTTATCGATAAGCATCATATGCTTTTTAATTTCTAGGATCTTGTATCATTACTACGTTGTCAATATAATTTGTGTGACCATTGGTCGTCAATAATTTGTATTGATCTAAAGCTTCAAATTCAGGTTTCACTTACATCCCATTGAATTCAAACACGTAGCTGCGATAAAAGATATAAAAATATCAATACAAATATAGGGCGCCAGAGGTGAATGTCACTTTGAATTCTTCGGCAGTGCTCGATCCGAAACAATGGAAAAGGCAAATGTAAATACCAAACATACGGAAGAGCAGAAAACCGGAATGTCCGAAACATTCGTCACCCCGTCTATGGTTGTTCCATTATAATTGAGTTATTCCAATGTCAGCTTGCGTCAAATCAAAAGGTTCGGTCGTGTACAATCTCAACTTTTTGGTTTCTGTGTAGTATTTTATCGATCATCGTTCAATTTATTTTTTAATTATCATTAAAGGAGAAAATGCATCTCCGGGATTAAATTGAGTTATTTTTTGCAATTATACAATATTATTAGAATCTTAAGCGGTGTTGAAATTCTATAATTTGTTTCCTTATTGGTAGGTTTCCTGTACTTCCATATATATAATTTCAGTGTAGATGGTTGTTATTTCAGGATCTTATTCTTCCTAGAGAATATATGGAGTTTTTGGAGACCCATCCCTCTGCTCTTTGTTTCTTGGAGATTTATCTTCGTCTTTAAGAATGTTTCTTGTTTTATATCATAAAATGAAAAACACAAAAGCTATAAAAAAAAATAATAAAAAAAAATACCATACTATCGGAACAATTCGATAATCCAATCGACAATCTTAGAAAGAGTAAAATCATCGATATCCTTTGCCAACATATAGATATCCGCTCACTTTCCTGAATTGGTACAGGCATTCAAAAAGTGGCGGGTTGAACTAGCATCATGGGTCAAACCTCCCTTCTTAGTGAAATGATGTGGTCATAAAAATGTTTTCTATGCCTGTGAGTAAAATACCAACACTCGCACATAAACAGATGAACAGCGTTGTCATAAAGAACTCTCTAATCTTGAACATTGTATATAATATAATTATTGTAACATAAATACGTATTTTTCCTTTGATGTTTTTATGCAGTAATAAAATCAACTTAAAAATAGTGAAGTTTTACAAAACCATGGTCTAACATGAAAATCATGGAATAACATCAAGATTTTGATGTTATTCCATGATTTTGCGGACCTCGACGAAAGCACCCAATATTGATTTCTGTTATAAACCATTTATATATACCATGGATCTTACTCATGAACTCCTTCGGATTCGTTGGTTTAAATAAGTTAATTCGTAAGATCCATGGTATATATACTTTAATTGCTAATTATCAGCGAAACCTTAATATCTCTTTCAAATTTAATTTTTGTAGAAGAAATAAATTATAAGTATCTATAGTTCAATTACTTGCCCGACTTTAATAGAGTATTGTTTTTCAGTTGCCATGCAGCTCAGATGAATGTTTAAACGTTCGACTGTTCATCTGTATTATTGCATATTAACCAGGAATTTGTCCAACTACGTGACTCTTTGGAATACATTCTTCAATAAATCATGTAGGTATTAAAAATATTGAATTATTTTAATATGTTATCCCGAGTTTTCAAGCTCCAGATCATATTTTGCTTGACGCAATGGGAATTGTACTTGTCCAACTATACATTAACTGGTTTTATTGATAAACATAAAAGCAATATTTGTATAACAAGTACACTATGTATATATTTTTCACACAAGCGGGCATTGTAATAGAGAGCTAAAGTGTTTGTTATGTCCATATTCATTATGCTTATATTTCAAGGGAATTGTGACGAGTTATGCTTGTTATAATGACCTTTATATAATACGATACAGTTTGTCAGTGACTTTCGAGCAAGCGTTATATTGGAGATATCGAATTGACATCCCCATGACAATACATATTTGTTCTCCCTTTGTTTGCCGTGGAAAACTGTGCTATAATAATGCTATCCATCTTATAAATGATGTCATCCACACTTAACCTTAGGGTCTAATTGCATCATTATTCTGTTATTAAAACGTAGATATCTTATTTACTGTGCATAACTGGCTTCTAGAATAACCTACATCAGAATAGCCCATAGCCACAATCGACTAAGGTTATCTCCCTTCTGTGACAGATTGATCTTAGTTTTTATAAATTATATTATTAAGGAACTGTACATTCAAATATAAATATATCTAATAAACCATGTAAGTGCCGAATCACTGACTACTGGGCGGATGATTCTCTCATGACATATAGTCCACCAGCAGAGGTAGCGATACTCTCATGACTTATAGTCCACCAGCAGAGGTAGCGATACTCTCGTGACTTATAGTCCACCAGCAGAGGTAGCGATACTCTCGTGACTTATAGTCCACCAGCAGAGGTAGCGATACTCTCGTGACTTATAGTCCACCAGCAGAGGTAGCGATACTCTCATGACTTATAGTCCACCAGCAGAGGTAGCGATACTCTCATGACTTATAGTCCACCAACAGAGGTAGCGATACTCTCATGACTTATAGTCCACCAGCAGAGGTAGCGACTCAGTGATACAAAACGTAGATATCTAATTTAATAAGCCATATTATCATTTCCTACAAGTAAAATTGGGATGAACTTTAACAATCATTTCAGGAGTGTATTTGATTTTATCTGATTTATTGTGTTTTAACGCCACTTTCAGCAATATTTCAGCTAAATCATGCCGACCAGTTTTAGTGGTGGAAGAAGCCGGAGTACCCGAAGAGAACGACCGACCATGGGAAAGCAACTGGTCAACTTTATCACTTGCGGCTGCGAGTCGAGTGCACCCTTTTTGCAATTTACAAAGCTGAGCGCGAACCCACGCCGTATTGGTGATATGCTTGTGTGAGTTGTTAGGTAATCTAACTACCTAACTCATTGAGCCACCCGGTCCCTTCAGGGGAGTAAGTTTTCATGATGATCCAAGAGCACAGTGTATCTTCGTACATCATAATTCTTTTCTTTGCTTTGACAGACAAGGCTGAATGTTGTATGTATCTCTCCTGCTCACTTGGTTTGGACTGTTCTATCATTAATTCTCTAAATGTTCTTGTTGTTCTCTGGTTTAACGTGCATGTCTTTGCATGCTATTTTAATGCTCTACACCTCTTATTTCTGTTAACTCAAATGGTTCGTTGATAAATCTGAAATGAAGTTAAATGGAGAACAGCAAACTGTCCTTTATAGACAGTGGTTTGTAATTTGTTATATACTGGTACCCTTTAAGGCAGGTTTGACTGCATATACTGCCCATTTCACGTAGATATGTTGGTTGCTATTAGAGACATGATTGTTTTATATGTCTCTGGTTGCTCTGCTTCTGTTTCTTGTATACCACTATATCATTCAATAACCCCCACTCTCCCGCTCATGATAGGATGTAATATAAACAATTTAATTTATATTACAATAATATATCATTATCCATAGGCGGATGAGCTAAGTCATGAATTGGTTAAAACGTGTTTCAATAGAATATATTTAATTTCATCTGAGTCATTTTTTCTTTGTATCATGTTTTGTAATTTTCGCGTTGAATTACGGCCCGGTATCTTTTGATTTTTGCTAAAACAAATTGTTTTGAAATCCTATTTATTTTTCTTTAAAAAAAACGAGCCCTGCTTATGGAAATGTCTGTATCTGCCTCTGATATCATATTTCATGGTGTATTTTAGTAAGATACGTACTGTCAGCAATATGTATTAAAATGTGTCAACTACTTGCGGCAGGATAGTTGTTTTCTCCGGGTCATAACCCCAGTTTGCTCCACCAAGAAAACTGACTGCCGCGCATATGATATACTGAAATATATTTGATTGTGGCGTCAGTTCAACTCAAATCCAAAACTATATATTTAACACTCGCATGCCTAAGTTGATAAAAATAAATCTTCAAACCATCTCAATACTACAACCAAAGAGACATAACTTCAATTTCAAGAGAAGAAATGACTTAAATGCCACCTATTTCTCCTCATATATCTCAGTAATGGTGCGGGTTTTTAATGTAATATACTGCCCGGGTTTTTAATGTAATATACTGCCCGGGTTTTTAATGTAATATACTGCCCGGGTTTTTAATGTAATATACTGCCGGGGTTTTTAATGTAATATACTGCCCGGGTTTTTAATGTAATATACTGCCCGGGTTTTTAATGTAATATACTGCCCGGGTTTTTAATGTAATATACTGCCCGGGTTTTTAATGTAATATACTGCCCGGGTTTTTAATGTAATATACTGCCGTGTTAAGAAGGGAAAGAAGATTTGTCGCTTTTAGTTCATAAGAACTTTTTCTTTATTGATAACATGGATTTTCCCTCACGTTTTTAGTATACATGTTCAAAGGCCATGTCCGCGTTTGTCATTACTCATTGTCTTATGTTTTTGTTTTGCTTGTCTTCGTCTTGTGTACCCTATGTTGCCAATTTCTCTGGATTGTCCATTTTTGACTGCCCCTTCGGTATTCTCTAACGTTTATGTAGTGTCAGTCTTCCACTCTTTCAAAGACTTTGCCCAATTACAATCTTTTCTCAAGTTTCCAGTGAGTCATATCATCCTCAACTTTGCATTTAATGATCCATGGGTATACATCAAACTTTCGTTCTAATCCGACATTTAGTATGATCCCCACGGTATATAATAATTCCGATTGGATGAAGTGCGAACATTAATATAAATACTTTTTGCTTTTCTTATTACTTAATAGTTAAGTTCATATATAATTTTATTGTATGTACTCTTCATATAATTTGTCAGTTTTACATGATAAGTGCTTAGGGTAATTTTGTAATTAGATAAGCGCTATATAAATGCATTGTAATAATAAATAAATAACAAAAGAAATCATTTTAATGACGATGAAACAAAACATTGAGTGACGGTGTGATTTTATTTTCTCGTTTCTTAAGTTTTGAATATTTTACTTTATACGGATAATGTCTGTGAATGACTGATTTTGGTGATTTTTTTTGTCCAGGTATTTTTTTTACAAGGAGTACATCAAAAACATAAATTAACACTAATTATCGAGTTTTCAAATCCACCTTTTATGTAAATCTATTGTCAAAACTCTCCATTATTTTTAAGGAATGGAGAGATAAAGGATCTAACATCGGTAAGAGGACAAGACGGAAAAATCTCAGACACCCAAGGGAAAGATTTCAGGGTTGCGTTCAATATCGTTCGTAGCAGCTAGCCTAGCTGCTAGGTAAAATAGCTACGATTAGCTACGTCGCAGTGCTAGCAAATATGGCGCCAATCATATAGAATAATTTCTTGGAACATTGTTTTACTGTTTTAAACATATTTTATTCACAACTGCATATGAATGCGATTGAGCAACAGGCTATGCCTATACAAGCTCTCTCCTTTTTACATGTACAAGGCATACATTTAGAAAAGAGTATATAACAATTATATCAATAATATAGGATAATTATGTTCCTTCAATACATGTAATTATAAGCACCATTTAAATACTTCATACATAATTATATATATAATAAATTTACAAGTGAAGTGAAATTTGTAAACTTTCTAAACATTTTAAATAATTAAACTAAAGAAAAGTTAAAACAAATTAAGCAAAGCAAAATAAATGTATAATATATTGAGAAGAGGGGGATTGAAAAAGGAAGCATCTTAAATAAAACGATGAATATCACTTAGGTACTTGTGTACAGCTTTGATTATTTCTGTATTTAAGTCATATGAAAATTATTTATTTCCATGTAATAATGGATCTATATTAATGTCAACATTATTGTTTTTTTGGTATTATTGTCTGTATGGAATCTAATAAAACTAATCTTAAGTTATTATATTTAGGACAGATAAACAAAAAATGGTTGTTATCTTCTAATTGACCTCTACAATTTGGACAGTCAGTATTATCAGATAAAACATTTTAGCTAATCGTATTTGTCTAGTTAACTTAATAAATTATCATCCGTATTAAAAGCGTTGCCACTTCCAGCAATGCCACTATTTTTGCCTTATGAAATTAAATTTAGTTTTTTGCCGCCATCTTGGATTCCAAAGCTAGCATAATTTTTTTAAGCTAGCTAGAGCTACATAGCGGCTAGGCTAGCTTTCCGTTCAATAGGATTGAAAACAAAAAATATATAAACAAACAAACAAATACAGAAGAAGAAGAATAATTGTTTTTTTATAGTATTAGTATTAGTTCAAACTATTATATACATAATACTAACATTTCTAAAATAATGTGTTTGCCTCTAAACTGACTTAGCACCTTTGTTTATTTTCTAGGCTGCTTTGAGAAATCAACAACCACTTCAGTATTCTGCTGGCCGAGAATCAATGCTGATACCTTCATTAGAAGTTCCTGACAACCTTCCGTCACTGGACTCCAAACCAGTGGACTCTGTCAGCATCATGTATACACAGAGTCTTGGCTTAGACATACGAACACCAATCAAGGTGAAGGCTGATGGCAGCTGCCTATTCAGTTCTATATCCACGCTACTTTATGGTCAGGAAGAGAGGGCCATTGAACTCAGACCAAGGACCTGTATACAAATGTGCAACAACAAGGACAGATATCTGCACGTCCAGATGCCAGTGATACAATGTCGCTCTCTCCACCATTCGAGGAAGCATCCACAACTTGCGCTACAGATTCATCGTGGTCTTCAGCCTGGAATCTTATGGCCCTGTCGGACGTCATAGGAATTTCTATAAATTCTCACTATCCACCGATGTACGGTAAAGGATATTTGGAATATAAGACCCTAAATACCACATACGCACCAACTCACGTGGAAACTGACCGTACCATAGCCGTTATGTGGACACACACCAGCTGCGGAGTTCATGGTCTGTGGAATCCTAACCACTTTGTTCCGATCGCATCAACTGTTTCCAATGACCAGAAACCCTGCCACTCAGACACACTGAATCAAACATTACCAGCTACACCTGTTGCAGAGAGCACACGATTGTCCGTCAGTATTCATTCTGCAGACCAAAGTACCGTACACATCAACAGAACACCCCATGAAGAACCAATGGTAGTACAAGAAAATTCAATTCAAGATGACACCAGACCAGAGGAAATGTCTACTAATGAATAGACTATTACCTACACTGTTACGGAAGGTACACCACAGAGAGGTCAACACAAACTCATCAGCAGTGATGGTTTCGCCTGTGTTTAAGGTATACTTTGAATTAAAAAAATATTCTGATGATATACATAAATAATTTAATTTGATGTGAATACTGCAATCCGATTGGCTGATCCGCCTGGAGCAACATTGGCTATACTCGATAACCTGGGTTCTATTGTAAAGCGAAAAGTACCACATTTCTTCTTGACAAGGACCATTGGACTACTCCATTCAGAATTCGACGGTTCAATAATATTGTTTTTCAGCATTTCCTGTACCTGGTGATCTATTTCAGCTCGTTGTTTTGAATTTGTTCTATGAAATCTCTGTCGAATTGGCTTTGCATCACCAGTATCAATTTTGTGTTCATAAACATTTTTGCAACATCCTAATTCTGACAAATCCTTTGCAAACACATTGCGATTCTTTCCTAGAAATGCAAGAAATTTTTCCTTTTGGTTGGAATCTAAATCACTATTTTCCAAATTTATATTTAACTCTTTTGCAGCTGAAATATATTTCCCGTCATCATAAGAATTTTCATGGGAGCTTTTATCTTTTGATTCACAAATATCGGATTTACTAATGGAGTATGCACTTGCAACTACTTTTCCTGGCCTAATTTGAACATTTTTGTTTGTCGGATTCAACAAACGCACACATGAAGTACCATTTTCAACAATATTTACAGATTTAGCTCCAATAACATATGAAGTTGTTGGTAAATGAGAAAACGGTTCCAGCAAGAATAATCCACTAGGTTTAGAACTGACTTTCACTGGTATATTGCATTCACACTGTGGTGGTATGTCGACACGGAATATTGTTCTTGCAAGAAAACAATTATCATGTTGGGGCCTTGACAACGGACACACAGTTAGCCCATCATACAAAGACAAAGTTTGTAATCCAAGGTCAATTTTAGCATGTTTATCCTCTAGAAAATCAAGACCAAGTATTATGTTACAGTTGAGTTTGGTGAACACATGAAATGTCTGGTTAACTGTTAAACGGTTGACTTTGAAAGTAATGTTAATACATCCTAAAGGTTTCTGTGTATCATTGTTCACACCAATCACAAAAGGTATCCTTGGTAATTCCAGTTTATAGTGTTTAATTAATTGACGTAAATGGTGTTCTGTAATACATGAAATCACAGCACCTGTGTCCACCAATGCTTGAGTTCGGTTATTATTTACAGTTATATACACAAAGTTTTTCTTCATTTTGTCCTAATTAGTAGCGGAACGTGACATTGTACGACATACCTTAGCAATATTATTCTGTTTACCACATTTGCTACATGTTTTGCCATATGCAGGACAGCGAGTCTTTGCATGAGATTCTCTTCTTCCACAAAAGTAACAGGTTCTCTCAGTTTGATGAAATCTTGGTTTGCGGGAATTCACAGTTGCTACATTGACCGATAAATCCTGTAGTTTTGATTCAATTCGACTTACTGCAGTCACTAAAGAATTTTGTACATTTGAATTATCAACTACTGTTAACTGAGCTAATTTAGCACTTTGGGTGAGTTCTTGAACGGTTCCTGTATTTTGCTGAAGAACAAATTGTCTAATACATGGTTTGAGTCCATTTAGAATAATATTGAATGTTTGTTCATCAGGTAGCTGTAGTTCTGCAGCTTTTGTTGTTATCTTGGCAATAAAATCCTCAACAGTGCTTTGGTTTTGTAATGTAGAATACAGTTCTGCAGTTCTCTGCCACTTTGTTCTAGGATCAGGTTCAAATCTTCTGTGGAAAGCTTCTTTTAGTGCATCATAGTCACCTTTGACATCATCTGCTAAACTTATATACCACCTTAAGGCACTGTCTTTCAAGTATAATGGTAAAGTTGTTCTAGCCTTTGCATCAATTAGTCCTTTTGCAGTAACCATCAGTTGGAATTGTGTAATCCATAATTTAGAATCTCCTTCACCAGAAAAATGTGGAATCAAGTTTGTGTCAATACTGGTTGCCATTATTTCTCTTAAACTTTCGACCTTTTTAATTACTACTGCAGACCATTTAACAGACTGAACAAATCTATCATCAAATGCCTGACATCCCTAATGAGAGATAAACAAGAAATAAATCTAACTGACCACCACCTGTTTGTCTAGAACTACGTAATGTAAAATCTAATCATGCAAAATTAATTAAGACTTTCTTAATCAATGGAAAATATTGAAATGTAGAAAATTATTTAAAATCAAACTTTCATGTAAATATGCACTGCTATAGAGTCAAGAACTTAACTTGAAGAATCTTGATGGCTTTTTCCACAAACATGCCGTGCACTGTAGTCATTTTTCAAATTTAGTAAATTTGTCTTTTTTCTTTTTTCAGATAGACAGAGATTACATCAGCACCCACACTTCACCTGAGTTTTACCGTGGAGATGTCATCGTAAAAGATCACAGGCACTTGATTTTTGCCAGCGACGAGCAACTTAAGTACCTTTCTACAGCTAAAACACTGTTCATTGATGGTACGCTCAAGATTGTTAGCAAACCGTTTGGTCAACTACTCTCAATCCACTTCTTCGCTAAACACGAGGACAACATGAAGCAGCTTCCAGGGGTCTTCGTACTAATGTCCAGAAATAGGAAGAAAGACTACAAGAAGGTACTTAAACAGATTCTGAAACTGCTTCCGTCGCAACCAGTAGTAGAAAGGTTAGTTGCAGACTTTGAAGACGGGTTATGGAGAGCCGTAAAGACTGTGTTCCCTTACATCCATATTCAAGGCTGTGCATTCCACTGGGGACAGGCTGTTTGGTGCCACGTTCAGGAACTAGGCTTACAGGTATTTCCGTTATTTTTTTCAAATAGAATATACATTGTATATTGAAAATGTTCAATGTTATGAGAATCGGAAGGTATTTCGATATTATCATGATTATGAAAATACCGGTAATAACAGTTTTTGAATCACCTATATATTTAAAAGATAGAATGCCAATACAATTTATCAGCACTCTTTTCTAGGATGGAAATAAAGATAAAGAGTATTTCAGTTGTCAAATATTTTACTTTATCTATTACAATCTTTATTGTTTCCAATCACTTACAATTTGATTTAATTTGCAGGTAGAGTATTCACAGAAAGGCAGTACTCACAGGCTCATTAGGAAAGTACTGGCACTACCCTTCCTTCCAGCGGAGCAGATAACAGAGACATTCAACACGCTTAATGATACAGTCGACACAGAAAATATAACTACATTAATGGATTATATCAACAACACATGGATCAACGGCAGCACATGGAAACCAGCATCATGGACGGTTTACCGCCTGTCAATGAGGACAAACAATGATGTCGAAGGCTGATACCACCGGATCAACAGGAAAGCACAGAAACCAAACTTGCAGATGTACATTCTCATCGTACTACTGCTCAAGGAAGCCAGATTATTACCGATTCAACTCAAGATGGTCACAGAGGGAAAACTGCAGCACAGGATTTTCGCCTTGTGTGACAAGTACAGATACAATTTTTGTGTAGATAAATTAAGCGCAGTCATTCTCTAATCTCAATGAAATACGAATTAACCACAGTGACAACTTTGCCAAATCCGGGTGCGGGTGTACACCATCAACGTAAAGGCCGTAATTTAATGAGTATTTTGTAAATGGATTGTTTTTATGTTTTCTGTTTCTTTCCAGATCTAAACAAAAACATGGAGAATTTTTGTGAAGGATTGTGTTAAGTTGTTCTATGTACTTGTTAACTTCAGTAACTTGTGTTTCTAAAACAGTGTCTTGTTTTCTAAAATTCTCAGGATCAGCATGTTCATGGTACAAGTTCCACAAATACATATAATAATATGGGATTTCAAGATATACAAGCGTAATTGTAGGAAATTGTCTGATGTAATCAAAAATATCTTTCAGTCCTTTACAAAGGGAACGTACAGCAGAAAAATCCTCCGAGCGAATTTTGATAAATTTATCAGATTTTACAGTCAAATCACACGTACCTATCCAAATATAAAGAGTTATGTAATTGGTCCCAAGTATTCGTAGCTTTTCTTGTAAATAAAATTTTCCTTTAGCCACAAATATTGTTCGTTGACACCTCTACCTTTTTTATACCAAAAATATATCTTATTTTCTGGATGATTTATAAGGTCGACAACAGCTTCCAATATTTCCCCTTGAGTTGTCTCTCTTTTTACGTTTACGACGAATTGAACCATTGAAAAAAACATGAGGGCTATCCGAGTTATCTCCCTTTGTGAATATATAAAGGGCACATTTAAGAATTTCCGGTCTCTTTTTCCTGACATCAGACAGATACGCATCCATTTATTTCTTTCACAAAAAGTCGCAAACTTGGAAAAATTTGTTTAAATCGAAGAACAATGTCACAGAAAAATCTGATCAAGTGTTTTAATCCTAATGTCAGGGAGTATATTAATGAGATAGGCTATTTGAATTTGCATATTCTATGTCATTCTCTATCCAGAGTTGTCGTTCCTTGCTACGCTACACAACATCTCTGTCAACGCCCATTACACAAGATTTTTGTAAAATTTAGAAACAGTAAAAAAAATCTACTTAAAATTGTTCTAATTATTGTAAATATCAATAAAGATGAAAATAAATCACTCATTTCAAATCAATTCTCTCTTAAAAATGATTTGTGATTGTTTTTAACTTTTTAATTTTTACCTCCGCAAAATAGTTCTCCAAGAAGTGGGGGGTAAAATCATTTTTAAGAGAGAGAATTGATTTGAAATAAGTGAATTATTTTCGTCTTTATTGATATTTACAATAATTAAAACAATTTTAAGTACATTTTTTTTTACTGTTTCTAAGTTTTACAAGAATCTTGTAAAATGAGCGTTGACAGAGATGTTGTGTAGCGTAGCAGGAACGACAACTCTGGATAGAGAATGATTCTATGTATTATGAATCCCTAGATCACACTTGTCGTACGTGACGTATTTTCAGATTAGTAGCGTGTCCAGCTTTTATGAAGCATGTGCTCAACAAGTTTAAATCCTTAATTTGTTTAATCGAATGTTGATTTAGACACAATAAATGAATTTTAAATCTGGCTGCTTGCTCGATCAAGAGTGTATTTTCGATTTTGTTTTTCTTTCCCTCCCCCAAGACCAAGTTATGCTTGCCAAAATGTCGCCACGTGGCGTGATTCTGTACACACACACATACACATATAATAATATAAAAACTAAATGTGCACTTCCTTATCTAAGCCAATATTAAAACATCACAGTGCTGCAAGTCCGGGCATGGGATTTTGTTGAAATAGTGTGAACACGTGCTTTGAATGACATTGCATCAGATCATTGACATGTTGAAATATGATTCAAGATTTGTAAAACTATAGATATTGATTGTAATGGAAATTTAATGTGCCAAAAAATATAACTTTCCTTAATATGGAATATGGAACTTTATATATATGCTTGTGTGCTTTACGAATTTAATATATCTTGTGTGCCTTATGAATTTAATATTTCTTGTGTGCCTAATGAATGGAACATTTCTTGTGTGCCAATAATGAACATTTCTTGTGTGCTAATAATGAACATTTCTTGTGTGCCAATAATGAACATTTCTTGTGTGCCAATAATGAACATTTCTTGTGTGCTAATAATGAACATTTCTTGTCTGCCAATAATGAACATTTTGTGTGTGCTAACTTTTCATGTGTGCCAATTTCTAATAATTTTATGTGCTTTTAAAATTTGAACCTGTTTTGAAAATGTTTTCGAGAAAATACAGCCGCGACCAAACATTGCCAATGTAAATAAGTTAATAAATTTAATTAATTTTAACATATTCTTTTTTAAACAACTTGCAGCAATACAATGGTTCGATGCTGACATCATCTCTTTTAGTGCTGTCGTCGTTATGTATTTTGCCACGATATAGTTTAAATATTACTAAGGTTGGCGTTAAACAACAATCAATCAATCAATCAATGGTTATTTATTTTGGTATCGTTGTGTCGTCGTTTTCTCCGATAATTAAATGATATGCTAACGGTAAAGTTATCGGGATTTCTGGATAAGCATTGGCGGGATCTTTTCACGTCTACAAGGAGGTAAGTTGCACATTATTATCTTGTATTCAAGAACTTTTTACAAAAAGAGCCATGTAATTCGACGCAATTTTTAAATTCCTAATGCCAGAGTAAGCTGTTTCGTTGACTGATATGCCGTAATGACGCTAGAATCTTTCTCCTGCGTGTTTTGTCAATCAAAAGAGTTCGATCGTGTAACTGATTGACTGAAGCACAGTCTACAAGCAATTGTGGTGTATGTCAAGTATCTTTTTATGTTCCAAAATGATTATAAAAGACTTGGCCATAGTGTAATTTGTAGCATTGACTATTGATTGATGTATGTCAATCGAAAATTCAAATGATACGAGTTATCGGGATCAGAAATGAGTTAGCGATACCAGATATGAGTTAGATAGTATTCATAATCGATGAGAATCCCAATGAATGTTGTGAGACACAAACATTGTTATTGATTTGTTTAACGACACATTGCAAGTTTTACCATGCAACGCATGTATGCCAGTGTACAATGCACAATGGAAAAGTACTGTAAGGACACAAGTCATTGAGATTCTCATATGAAATATATCTAACTCATATCTGGTACCACTAACTCATTTCTGATCCCGATAACTCATATCATTTGAATTTTCGATTATTTCTATCCTTGTGTTCTGACTTACACTGGTTTGACATTCCATAGCTCTGAGAATTTGTATCAGTACCGTAAGGCTGTCGAGCATTCTGATCATTACTTGGCAAATCTTACTAGAGCAGCTCCGACAGCCAAGGGCAGTAAGGTCTTTTCAGAACAAGTTAAAACATCCCGGAATTGGTTTCTTATCAAGCAGGGCATTGTGCTTGAAGTTTTTGCTATAAAATTAGATCAGTGCACAAAATTCAAAAACTATTTACTTATACTATGTGGTCGAACTCCAAAATTCATCCTAATTTTAAGGAGATATCAAATTTCTGAAATGTGTTATGGTTCATTATCCATCAACTTCTTAT
>MJUT01030960.1:163141-202569 GCA_002080005.1 Gigantidas platifrons
TTTTTTTTAAGAAAGCATTTCTTCACGAAATGACACATTTTAAGACAAGAATAATTGTACATCAACGACAAATACCAAATAAATTTTAGAATTTCGGTACATCTAAATATTTTATTGAGTGGTTATTTGCAGTATCTTAAGATTTCATGCACTAATTGTGTGGATAGTGTAGTTCTGTGG
This sequence comes from Gigantidas platifrons, assembly GCA_002080005.1. Taxonomy (NCBI): domain Eukaryota; kingdom Metazoa; phylum Mollusca; class Bivalvia; order Mytilida; family Modiolidae; genus Gigantidas; species Gigantidas platifrons. The sequence goes on from MJUT01030960.1 coordinate 163,322, forward strand.
TACATATCCTTCGTTTTACAAAGCATATTCTGATGTCATAACTTGCACATATCAGGAAATACTATTCAATTTAGTTTGCGAAATATATCAATATATAAAGAGAAATGCCACCCGACATATTCACTTCAACTATCGCAATTTACGGTACGCCACCATCAATTTACAGTACACCACCATCAATTTCCAGTGTACGGGAATACACGGCGATCGGTGTCCATTTTGTAATAAACAATCCATTAATATCATTTTCAGTGGGTGCTTTGAGAACAAAAAAAAAGGTTGATTTGCTCTATCTCTAACAGAACTTGTAGATAAAGAGCTTGGTACGGGAGAATATTTTCCTGGATAAGTTTGCAGTAGCCCCGCCAGCATTTTCAGACTCGGTTGTCGCTGATCCAGACTGTAACGCTTAAAGCCTTGAAATTTCAAATTTTTGTCTAATTCACGCTTGAAAAACTTGTCAAGTTTGTTTCGAACGCATGAAAAGAAAAAAATAAACACATGATGTGGTAAAGTTTATCAGTGACATACGACAGGTCGCTGTTCTTCTCTGGGTACTCAAGTTTTCTCCATCAATAAAACTGACCGCCGCGATATGACTGAAATATTGTTGAAGGTGGCGTTAACCACTATAACCCTAACCTTTACCATAATGTCAAACAAGTTAATATTAGCTGGGAGTGGCTCCCCTTTATTTTTTATGAATTCAAAAATGGTATTTTAGATTAATATTGTACCCTTTTTCTTTCATTGATAGCACTACATAATATTATTATCAATGTTTAAATTATTTATCAATTTTAAAAGTTAAAGATGGTAATCTATTTACATTTTTGTAAAAGGAATATTTATAGCGATATTTAAGAACAAGTAATTAAAATCTAAAGGAATAATTTAATGGAAAGTGGAATCCAAAGGTAAATGTTGTTCCTTCAGGGAAACTACTCGCTTTGAATATATATCAATACACGTTAAAGCAGTAATGTTAGTTTCTACCTGCTCTCTCGCTTGTGTTATGGGGTCAATTTCGTGTCCTACCTTTTAGGTACTTGCCTACAATCTTAATAAAGGGCCCGGGTGACTCAGTGAGTTAGGTCGCTGGATCTAACAACTCATACAAGCCTATCACCAATACGGCGTGGGTTCGCGCCCGGCTTTGTAAATTACAAAAAAGGGTGCACTCGACTCGCAACCGCAAGTGATAAAGTTTACCAGTTGCTTGCCCATGGTCGGTGGTTCTCTCCGGTTACTCCGGCTTCCTCCACCACTAAAACTGGTCGCCATGATATAGCTGAAATATTGTTGAAAGTGGCGTTAAGCACCAAAAATCAATCAATCAAATCTTAATAAATTGTTACATATTTTTTCATAGATTTTTTTTAAACGTTAAACATCACTTTCAATATAACAGTGCATGACAAATTAAGAAAAGAAGATGTGTATTCAACAGTCTATAGAAAATTTAAAACTCGACAATATTTCAACCTAATAAACTTAGAGAAAGGCATAATCTGCTATAATCTTGTTGACTTAAATGGGTAGGGCATTTGACCTTCCTTTATATCATGGGAACTGTCTGCAATTTAATTGATCCATCCACCATCTACTTTCAAAAGGGTCTTGTTTTATCAAGAAAATGAACAATAATTTAAGCCCAAATACTATACAATTAGTATTTGTTGTTTTTCCGGCTACGCACACAACATTAAGGAGTAAGAGCAAAAAATGACTGGCTCGGGATGGAGATAATGTGTCCAAGTGGAGCAACATTAAACAGTGTACCTGCGGGCTGTTGTTTCTGTCAGTTAGTTTAACACCATACACATCCAGCTAATTGTGTTGGTCTACTACAAAGCGGACATCACCATCATCTCAACGAATCCAACTTATTCTCACCATGATATAGCAAACATAATTGCTTGTTTGACGTTAAACAACAATCATTCACTCATCTATTACTTCAAAGAATATGCAGTTCTTAAATATATATGTATATATAGCCTTCATGTTGCTTAAAAAACTTTATTTTAAATATGGTCAATGAAAGGGTTTCTACCACAGAAAACAAAATCGAAATATAAACCGTAACAATAGTAAATGTATATCAAATTCTAAGTATGGTTAATAATTGATTAACAATGTCCAATGTCCAAAAAGTATACTTTCTTTAAAAATATCACACTGTCTTGATGTTTGAACTCATCAAAGGTATAACACTGTTTATCCTTCCCTGGAAACTAATTTATAAATCTGTATTAATATTGATTTTGCAAATTATTGAACAAACAATGTCTAATTCTCAATATCTGTTATTTTAAACATCAAAACATGTTGTTGTTTTTTTGCTAAAAACAACAAGTCCTATATCCTTCTTATATGAAATTATTCAAGTCACATTGTATTACCTTGATTAGTCTTCCTGTAAAATATTTGAAAAATCTTACAATTATTTTTAAAGATATTGGATAAAAAAGAATTAATATTTGACAGACTGAGAGATGACCTCACGGACATTATACTAGTATACTCACCCCCCTACCATTTTCCCATCACTGGGTGCGATGGAGGAGTAAGGGAAGGGTGTAAAATCATTAGTAATAAAACTAATTAAATGAAAATTCAGTCTAATTTAAATATAGAATATAATATTCATGTTCATTGTACAGAAAATATGCACTTGAATTTTATAAGAAGAGTGGCAAATATAGAAAATTTCAGTAAAAGGGGAGATAACCCTCAAAATATCAGCATAGTCACGTGACATAACCCTAAAATTTGCATATTTTGATTTCTTGTCCAAAGACCTTTCCAACGATATATATGACTTGGGGGTACTATACATTTTTGAAAATCCTGCAGAATCCCTACAAGATGTCAGCGTGTCACATCATCAGTTATTCAAAAGGGTTAAATGATAAAAAACGTGCAGATTCTTTTTATAAATTGAAAGTAAAACTTTGTCTGTCCATTATTTTGTACGTACCTGTTCCATGTATTACATTCTGTACTTCTGTACCAAAATGAGCAGAAAGAATGAAGCCCGAATTTATCCAAAAACACTCTTAGCAGGGGCGGGGGCGCACCCCCCCCTAAAATTGAAAAAAATATGATTTTTTTGCGTAAAATCGTGATTTTTCACACGAAATACCCCCAAAATTTTCGAGCCTCGCAACGCTCGGCGCGATTATTTTAAGTGCGGTCCCCCTAACTTGAAAGCCTGGATCCGATCCTGCTTAGGACACCTATTTTTGTGTCATACCTTTACCATAAATTTAAGGACATATCGCAAATTAGGACACTTTCATTAACCCGACTTAGGACAAAGATATGCCATAAGACCATCCTAAGATACGTTTTAGTTCTAAGATACGGCCCATGAACTACATTGAACTGTCTCTGGAACTGAGAAACAGGAGACTGAAATATTTCCGACTTATTCTTTTAAATAATGTCGGTCATAAAATTACACGGTTTTTGATTTAATGACTAATTCAGTTTTAAAATATTACAGATTGCAAAATATTCAACTTTCATTAGATTTCTGAACTTATTTTTATTCTGGTGTTGCTATTTTACATGTGGTCACACATCAATCAGTTAAATTCATATGCAATAAAATTTCCAACTGAGAAAATAAATAATAACCACTTGAATTAACAGCTTATCAATTATATGTAAAATCATTATTGTCGACACAAAATGAAAATCTGGCGTTCGTCCTATAAGTATATATTACTATTTATGTATCTATGGTGAAAATAATCCCTGATTGTGGTCGAAAATTATTTGTTTTCTTAAAAAAAGAATTCGTTGATGTAGATCAAGTTTTTCTTTCTTTTCTTTATAATTATAATTATACTCCATTTTAATCAGAGACGTATATTTAAAATTATATTTTGTCATTAAAGTAATTTACCCTTTCTTAATAAATTTCAAAATGATAATCCAAAATATTTATCTTTTATCTAGGGAAAACACTTTTATGTGTTACAGTCCATGAAAGTGATGTCAAAAATGGTATTCTTTCAATCATAATACATGATTATCGATATTGGAAAATGCGAACTTTGCAGTTAAAAGGGAGAATGCAGTAAATTTAGCTAAAATTGCAACTGAATCCTTTATGTACCGGATTTCCCGGAATGTCACCAATCATGACTTTAAAATAACTGAACAAAATAACAAAAATGAATCTATTAACAATCTATAAAGTAACATGCATGTAGATAATATATTATATTAATATTTTGTAATACTTGCATCTCTTCGTTAAATAAGTCACTTCCTCTGTTCAGCTTCTAATCTTATGAAACTCAGCTGGAAATCCAATCAACTGCTCAGCCATAGTTTAATTGTATGAAACCCAGATGTCAGTTTATGTTGATTAGTAATTTATTGTAGATATTAATTCCTGAATAGATTATACTTGATAGATAAAAAAAAACATTAATTTATGTAAAAAAAGAGATGAAAATATGTATTGTGACATAATAAATTATATATGAAATGAAAAGTATAACATGGCAGTACACATATATAGACGATTCACAGAGAAACCCGGAAAATAAGTAGTTCACAGACAATTAATGAATGAACTATAAGCAATAAAAAACATTTTTTCTTCCTTTTTTCCTACGTACACATTCCTTAAAAACGTATGTCGGCCCATTGATGGCCCATCATACAGACACCAACTGCTGGGAGACTTGTAAAAGCCCGCTGCTGGCCCAGCAATAGTCAACCGGCAGTTGGCGTCCTTATACTGGCCCATTTATGGCACGCCAATGCCAACAGTTCGCCAACACTGCCAGCAGTATGCCAATAATGGGCCAACACTATAATGCTATCTGGGCGATACCATGATACAATCAAAAGCTAAAAAAGCCGGCAGGAAAACAATTAAAACTATGGTTCATGATGATTTGTTCAATACAAAAATTACAAGTATACTCTGAATGTTGCACCATTTAAGGTCAGTGATAACCGTGTCAAACATTTTATTTCTGTTACAAAACATATAAATGATATATACAACGTGCCTTACTCTTGCATTTATTTAATCAATCTCGTCCTTCGGGTTCGTTTGTTGAAATAACCTAATTCGTAAGAACCGTGGAATATATCATGCTCGGTAAACGATGAATATAAACACTATGCTACAAATAATAGCAAACACATGATGATCGAGAAAGGCTATTGTTGTGATAAAGGAGGCTGATTTTGATAAGAAGTGGTTGAGTTGTTGTGATAAAGGAGGCTGATTTTGATAAGAAGTGGTTGAGGATACCAAAGGGGTAAGTCAGAATTCGTAAATCGAAGGACAGACAAAACAATGGCCAAAAGAAAAAGAACAAAATTACAAACAACGATCTACAAAACATACACATAAGCTAATTATAAATGGGGTCCCAACCGTCCAAGTGAATACGAACAAGTAAAAGCATATACTTTTTAAACAGACATCATCTGAAACTTTAAAAACTAAATCTGAAAAACACGAAATCGAAATTCGATAGTTGTGAAAATCATATCATGAAAAGTTATAACTGAGATTTATTTAAATAAAAAAAAAATTCAAAAAAAAAAAATAAAATCAAACCATGTAGTGAATGAGTTCGATGGAAACCAATAGATCTATATTTTTACAGTAGTTTTGTTCTCGAAAATTTACCAGTCGGAAGGATAAGCACAATACTTAATGACTAAATGTGATTTTAATTTTAATTTTGTCCTATCCAATGAAAAATTATTATGAATCAATTGTATACTGTGATTTTTATTGATTATTCTGCTCAATGTGGGCGTCTTGATTGACAATAAAGCATTTGTTTGTTTGTTTGTATAGACCGTAACATGCAGCCAACCAAATATGCAACAAGTATAATAAAAAGACACTCGCGGAAAATGACTCTCTCTTTTTTTGTTTATATATTTTGTTGTTGTTATCGCTAGTAATTAATAATATTCAGTTTTCACTCCAAAATTATGATTATAATACGTTATATAGTCATCACATTTTTTAATGTCAGTTAAAAGTACATTTAATCAAGGATTTGTACATTATCATTTTATAAGCATTTTCCTCACATTTCGTAAAATTCTCTTTATCCGGAGTGACATCACATTATGTAATTAATCAGTCAATCAATGAATAATTTTGTTTTCCCTTCAGTAACCTCCTTTCAGATAGACTATTATCCTTTCTTGTTTCAAATAATTAATTAATTATCCTCGCGAGTGAAACCGACGCGCTTTTAACTTTGATTTTTGTGTGGTCAGAATTGCGTTTGTAAGTGATTAAAGAATTATATGTAATTCAAGCGCACAAATAACGTTGATGATTTGTTTTTATTTGGAGATGAAGAGGCTGACGTGTCGTTTCGCCATGCACCTCTTCTTTGTCTTAGCTATTTTTTCGAGCATACAGTTTATTACAGTAAATGGAGAAGAGGAAGAAGACCAAGACTACCTCCAACCGACCATAACAATAGCAATATTGGTCAGAAATAAAGCACACTCTTTGCCCTGGTTTTTCGGTCATTTGGAAAACTTGAACTATCCAAAAAATCGACTTTCTTTATGGTAAGAAACATACTTTTGGTGTCCGTGTAGCATTTATTACTTCAACAGAATTGTTCTGTTTGAAATAAATTTTAATTTACACTTGCCAGCTATCTAAACAATGTTGATAAAATGATAAATAACTTTATTTATTTTCAGAAAAAAATATTCCATGACCATGTAGGCCTATTCATCAGTAGTGTTTATTCTTTGTAATTGAAGCATTTCCTGGTCATTAAATGATATTAAAGCATTGTTACACATATCTTTATTCACTAATAATATATCTGATCAAACCAAAAACTATAAAATCTACTCGCAGCCGCAAGTGGTAAAGTTTACCAGTTGCTTGCCCAGTAGTCCGAGATTCCTCTGCCGTTCGACGACTATTTACATCTGCTGTTGTCGTTGAACGTCAGAGTGCTCTCCATAATGAAAACAGTGGATTTTTCTCCCCATTTCAGCCGTGGCACATTTCCACGTTTTGTGGCTATCAGATTTTATTTTCTATCCAAAACCCTAACATATATCGCTTCACCAATCATTTTTCTATTCATTCATAACCATCTTACCCTCAGAAATTGGTGTTACACTCCATTACAGCACAATTTCCCCCAGACCATATGATTTCGTCATTTTGAACACTGACATTTTGAAATATTTGTCACGTGACTTCGAGAGAACTACGATTACCGCAATGTATCATGGGAGATGATTTGCATATATGATCTGACCTTGTCCAAAATAGAGGGAAGCGTAAGACATGCTCTTTCCGAAGCCCGCGAATAACACTGCCAAATGAATCTTTTCTATCCAACATATTTTTTATTATTTCCTTCTGCTCTGATTTGAGCTGTAGATGGAACTGTTTGTCCTGCAGAATACGTTTTATATCGTCTTGTATGTTTGTTTATGTATGCTAATTTGGTGCACTGTATTTAGTATCTCCCATCATGCAATGCATTGCTGTCATCTTTCAGTTAGTATCTCGAGATCACGTTAAAAAAAAGGCAGTGAAATGACCAAATCATCGGGTGTAAGGAAAAAACGTGCTGTAATCGAGTGTAACACCACTCTCTGAGGGTAAGGTGGCTATGAATGAATAAAAAAATGATTGGTGAAGCGATATATATTAGGGTTTTGGATATAAAATAAAATCTGATAGCCACAAAACGTGGAAATGTGCTACAGTTGAGATGGGGAGAAAAATCCGCTGTTTTCATTATGGAGAGCACTCTGACGTTCAACGACAACAGCAGATGTAAATAGTCGTCGAACGGCAGAGGAATCTCGGACTACTTGCCCAGGGGCTGTGGTTCTTTCCAGGTACTCCGGCTTCCTCCACCACTAAAACTGGTCGCCATGATATAGCTGAAATATTGCTGAAAGTGGTGTTAAACAGCATAAATTATCATCAACAAAATCGACATTTGTTGCTTCTCTGTTAAGGCATGCAGCATTTAAGAGAAAGACTGCTTGACTAAGAATCAGAATAATGTGTCGAAATGAAATGACATGTCTACTCATGGACTTTTGTTTCAGTGAGCTAGCACTGTGAAATTCAAATTAAGTGTGTTGGCATGGTACAAAGTAGACCTCATCATATGTACATATGTAACTTGTTCTTGCCATGTAGCATATAGCTGAAAATTGCTCATTTTATTTTAAACAACAATCACTCTTTCACGTTACTGCCTCAGGCACATGTACAGAGTAGTTTCGCCCTTTGCCAGTCTGCTCTGGAATATAGATTAAATACTGATTAATTTGTTTTAATCCAGATACAATATGTTTAACTCCCATTTAAATATTTGAAAGATACAAATGTATGGTCTCGAAAAGATAAATGCAAATTAAACATAAATGTTATGTTTTCAGTTATTAGCTCACCTGACCCGAAGGGTCATGTGAGCTATTGCTATCACTGGGTGTCCGTCGTCCGTCTGTCGTTTAATCAACTCCTCTAAAACCACTGGGCCAATTTGAACCAAACTTTGGTGGAATGGTCCTTGGGTGGCCCCCTTTCAGAATTGTGTCCGACAATCCCCCCCGCCTACCAAGATGGCTGCCGTTACTAAAAATAGAAAATTCAGCAAAAAATCACTTAAAAATGATCTTCTCTGAAACTGCTGGGCCAATTGGGCCCAAACTATGGTGCAATGGTCTTCAGATGGTCCTCTTTGAGAATTGTGTCCGACGATCCCGGCAGCCAACTAAGATAGCCGCCGTTACTAAAAATAGAAAATTTGGCCAAAAAAATCACTTAAAAATTATCTCCTCTGAAACTACTGGGCCAGTTGGGCGCAAACTATGGTGGAATGGTCTTTAGGTGGTCATCTTTCAGAATTCTGTCCGACGACCCCGACCGCCAACCAAGATGGCTGCCGTTACTACAAATTGAAAATTCGGCCAAAAATCACTTATAAATTATCTTCTCTGAAACTGTTGGGCCAATTGGGCCCAAACTATGGTGGAATGGTATTCAGATGGTCCTCTTTGAGAATTGTGTCCGATGACCCCTGCCGCCAACCAAGATGGCCACCGTTACTAAAAATATCAAATTTGGCAAAAAATCACTTAAAAATTATCTCCTCTGAAACTACGGGGCCAATTGGGCCAAACTATGGTGGAATGGTCTTTAGGTGGTCATCTTTCGGAATTGTGTCTGACGACCCGGCTGCCAGCCAAGATGTCCGCCATTACTAAAAATAGAAAATTTGGCAAAAAATCACTTAAAAAATGATCTCCTCTGAAACCGCTGGGTCAAATGGGCCCAAATTATGGTGAAATGGTCTTTAGATGGTCTACCTTCAGAATTATATCCGACAACCCTGCCCGCCAAAGAAGATGGCGGCCATTGCTAAAAATAGAAGATTCGCCAAAATTCACGTAAAAATTATCTCCTCTGAAACTACTGGGCCAACTTTGAGCCAGGTGAGCGATTACAGGCTCCTAGGAGCCTCTAGTCTTATCTTTTTGACTTAGAAATAAATTAATTAGCTTGTGTAATGTGACATTAATTAAAAATAAATAGTTGTTTTCGGTTCTCTCACTTTCTCCCCTTTACTGATATGGTGTGACGTAAGAGAATTTTATCATAAAAAATTATTCTGAATCTTTAGACTTGGTGTAATGATTAGCATGCTTGCCTTGGCTTGAGTGTGGTGGATAGTTTGTTTGTTTTATGGTGTTTAACACCACTTTTAACAATATTTCAGTTGTATCGTGGCAGTCAGTTTTATTGGTGGAGGAAACCAGAGTACCCGGAAAATACCATCGGTTTGCCAAAAGTCACAAACAAACTTTTTCACATAATGTTGTACACCTCGCCCTGAGTGAGAGTTGAACCCACAACATCATTGGTGATAGACATTGATTGCATAGGTAGTTGTAAATCCAACTGCCATACGACCATGACAGCCCCTGGTAGTCCATGGTTCTATGTTTAATTTAATATCTAACCCAATTTATTTATTGATATTATATAGGATTAGGAGTGATCACAATACTGATGATTCTAACAGAATTTTAAGAGAATGGCTGTCAGCTGTAGAAGATCAATATCATTCTGTTGATGTTAAGATTGAATCTTTTAGTTATAGTAAGTAATGTAATTATCTACAGGTACAGTGAAACCTGTCTACACTGAATCTTTTTGTAATATAGACAGGTGTTCACTTTATATCCTGTACCTGTCTAAGCTGAAACTCTTTGTAATATAGACAGGTGTTCACTTTATATCCTGTACCTGTCTAAGCTGAAACTCTTTGTAATATAGACAGGTGTTCACTTTATATCCTGTACCTGTCTAAGCTGAAACTCTTTGGCATCAACTTTTGTGTTTGGAATACCGGGGTAGACAAGTGTATGATTTATACACGTTAAATTAGCAAAGACTTCCTACATTGTGACTTTATTTAAAGTTCGGATTACACAGGATTCTGGGTTATCCAGGGTTTGTTTTATACAGGATTATGGGTTATCCAGGGTTTGGTTTATACAGGATTCTGGGTTATCCAGGGTTTGGTTTATACAGGATTCTTGGATATCCAGGGTTTGGTTTATACAGGATTCTTGGATATCCAGGGTTTGGTTTATACAGGATTCTGGGTTATCCAGGGTTTGGTTTAGGCAGCATTCTGGGTTATCCAGGGTTTGGTTTATACAGGATTCTGGGTTATCCAGGGTTTGGTTTAGACAGGATTCTGGGTTATCCAGGGTTTGGTTTATACAGGATTCTGGGTTATCCAGGATTTGGTTTAGACAGGTTTTACTGTATATACAAATGTATATCTCTCAGAAAAGATAATAACACTCCTCATGGCCACATATTTATACTTGCTTCAGGTCGACACGTTCCACAGCCTGCTGTATTATATTCACTTTATTGCTCCCTACCCCATCACACTCCAGAAACCCTTGCAGGACAAAAACTGATAAGTCTCAACCAAAATTTGAAAATGGGTTCCACTAATGCATTCCTAGTTATAAATGTAAATGGTGGTGAGAGACAAGTTCTGACATCACAATCGTAAAGCTTTCTAATATGTAGCAAGTTTTGTACTCAATCTCATACTCTAAAAACCTCCAATCAGAATATCATATGTATTGTATATACAGTATTCTGAATGGACGATTTTGGAGCATGAGAACAAAACTCATCCTCTATAGTGTTATGAATGTGAGGACTGGCCCCGATGCCACAAAACTTTTCCTTTGCTGAGCAAACTTTTTTTGCTCAAATCTGTGTTCTCAGCCAAACAAATTTGAGTATTTCCTTATTTGAGAATATTCTCAGACTTGAGTAAATTCTCAAGTTTTGTGGCACTGTGGCCAGGACTCACCGATACCAGTTACAAGTATCTCTGTCCCCTCCTCCCCACAAAAGAAAAGTCCATAGATAGATATATCACTCAACATGCACTCTGGTACATTATCGTACATGTCGGTCACTGAAACAAGTCCATAGGTAGATATATCACTCAACATGCACTCTGGTACATTATCGTACATGTCGGTCACTGAAACAAGTCCAGGTAGATATATCACTCAACATGTACTCTGGTACATTATCATACATGTCGGTCACTGAAACAAGTCCATAGGTAGATATATCGCTCAACATGCACTCTGGTACATTATCATACATGTCCATCACTGAAACAAGTCCAGGTAGATATATCATTCAACATGCACTCTGGTACATTATCGTACATGTCCATCACTGAAACAAGTCCAGGTAGATATATCATTCAACATGCACTCTGGTACATTATCATACATGTCGGTCACTGAAACAAGTCCATAGGTAGATATATCACTCAACATGCACTCTGGTACATTATCGTACATGTCCGTCACTGAAACAAGTCCAGGTAGATATATCATTCAACATGCACTCTGGTACATTATCGTACATGTCCGTCACTGAAACAAGTCCAGGTAGATACATGTATATCACTCAACATGCACTCTGGTACATTATCATACATGTCCGTCACTGAAACAAGTCCAGGTAGATACATGTATATCACTCTGGTACATTATCGTACATGTCCGTCACTGAAACAAGTCCAGGTAGATACATGTATATCACTCAACATGCACTCTGGTACATTATCGTACATGTCCGTCACTGAAACAAGTCCAGGTAGATACATGTATATCACTCTGGTACATTATCCAGACAAGTCTTTGCTCTTACTCCTTAATGCTTCATGCATTTAAGTAGAGAAGTAGCAACTACCAAGTTTATATTCTTTTGTTTGAATTAAATTTTTTTTTGGTGTTTAATGCCACTTTCACCAATAGTCTTTTGTTCGATCCGACGGGGTCAAACATTCAATTTACCACATTATTTTGTGTGAAAATTAACAAATTTACTTTACAAAAAGTCAATGATACATGTAGTGCCCTGGTACTGCTTATTATCTCAAGGAATATTTTGCATGCTGTAAGTTCAACTTTTGGTCAACAACAAATATTTAGTATGCATATTCAGTACATATATTCACAACCGAAATTGCAGGAAAATACAGACAATAAAATATCTCAATATACAGTATTTCAAATTTGTTGATTGTTTTGCTTTAGCAATAGTTGTGTACAATTTAAAAGAAATGTCCTTTCATATCTTATCTTGCAATGCTATGTTGTTTTCTTTTAAATAATGTTTTGACATGATTATCTTTAATTTTATTTTATTTAGTACATGTAATGCTATTTATTCTACACATTCAGTAAATTTCTATTTTTAGGTTTTGCTGATGAAAATGGACCATGTGACTGGTCAGATGAAAGATTTAATCATGTGATCGACTTACGACAGGAAGCTTTAGAAGCTGCAAGGAAAAATTGGGCAGATTATCTCTTTGTATGTTTGTTTTAATGTTTAAAAGGTTTATGAATATTTTTTGCACTCTCATTGCTTTCTGTTTAAGATCCGTTGTAGATAAATTATATATTTTTTTATCAGACTAGATGGCACCAAACTTGGCAGTAATATATGGGATTTTTGTTCTGCATGCTTGGACCATAATGCTTTCTGATTGGCTGAAATGTAAATTTTTCTTCTCAGAAAACACATATTACGTAATGGAATTATTACATGTTTGGAATGTTTCTAATATGACCCAATATAAAGTTGCCAGTATATGTTTTATTTGTCAATTGATAATTCAAGATGGTTGCCACCGCAGGATAAACTTGATTAGACTCAGTCTGCACATGCTGCATATATGCATTGAATGGTCCATTAGTAAATTTCCATTTTTTTTTGTTGATCAGAAATCTAAGATGGACACCACTAGGGAACAAAATTATGAAAAAAATGTTAAAACTCTTGTTCTGTGGAACCATGTGCTATTTGATTTGAAATCCAAAATGTTGCAAATGTCTTCTTTTGAATAAGTTCTGAAATGGAGGAAACCAGTCATTGAAAGGCCATAAAAAGTTTGTGGTCTCCACTGCTGGAAATAGTTTTGATATGACCCCATTGGAAAATTCAACAAATGACCTCTTCTCATAAAGTGTTACACCAGTAAAACCCAAACTGTGCATGGATGATCGTTGCATGGTGCTATAAAAAGTTTGTGTTTTTATGTCAATCTGAAAAACCAAGATGACTGGCTCCACTGGACATATTTAACATAGGTCACGATGTGTAAGTGTTAAAAAAATACCTTCTTTTCTGAAGATGCTACACTGATGAAATCCCTTACTGTACATTGTACGTAAGTGATCATTGCATGGTTCTTTAAGACAAGTTTTTGTTTATGTCAATATGAAAAACCAAGATGGCTGCCTTCACTAGACATATTTTAACATAGGAAAGTATAGGTAAATGTAACAAATGCCTTCCTCTCTGAAGATGCTACACTGATGATGAACACTTTACTGTGCATTAGTGATCATTGAATGGTCTTTTAAAATTATGTTTTGGTTAAAAATTGAAATAACAAATAACATTATGAACTATTATTTATGGTTTCAGATGCTTGATGCAGATGTTATACTAGAGAACAAAAATACCTTAACTCTACTCATACAAACTGACAAGTAAGTTATAGTTACTATGACAACATTTGAAAAATGACAGACTGGTACAAATATATATGTAACTTGACTGTTACCAGTCAAAATTTCTTTTTAAATGGGGATTTTTTTTCCTCACTGGGGATTTTTTATTCTGAAAGATTAAAAAGAACTGACACATTTTCATTTCTAAAGCTGGATGCTACATTATGAAAAGAAAGCTTAAAGGTCACCAATTCCACCAATATTAATAAAACAAACAATCACCTCTCATCTTTACTGAAGTCACTGAACACAAAAAAGATCACGACATAATTATGGCATTGGAAATCCAGGTTCTGGCTTGGGGCAGGCACAAAAAATGTAATGGGATTAAAGTGGATAATAGGATGCCAACCCTCCCCTCTTGATAATTGGATTTCTGACAGTAATACATCTATAAACATTGTATATTTAAGACTCTATAAAGATTAACCCCTTTAAAAATTGGAATTGAAGCAATTTTTAGATACACCTTATCAGTAATTTGGAAGTAGCACTTTTCTAATTTCTGGTTTTCTATCAGTTATTTAACGAACAAAGTATAGTACTGTATGGTTTATTCAGCAGTCGTGTGATTTTGAGATCTAATAAAGGGGTCAAATAAACTTCAGTGTTATTTAGTAACCTAATAAAGCATTTCTGGTCCCTGGTTCATATAGAGCAAACAGTAAGAAATGGTAACAGTATAAGTGCTGACATGATAGAGGACATCCAAAAATATTTAGAACAAGTCATGCTTCTGCTCTTTTCAGTACAATTTAACAGTTGTTGAGAGGACTTTTTGACATTACAGGATAAAAACAATATAAGTACATTGTCTAAAAAATAGAACCTATGCAGCAAACATGTCAGAAAATATCATCAATGGAGAGCTTTTCTACCTGTTTCTATTTCTTGTACAAGTAAATTTTATATTTTCTAACAATATTATGAAAAAAAGTTTTAAACAGTGATTATCAACAATTCTGCCAATATCAACAAAACGAATAATCACCTCTAATTTTAACTCACAGAACACAAAAATATACATATCAGGGCTAGAAATTAACTTTTTTCACCACAAGCAAAACTTTGCTAGTTAAATAAAAATCTACTAGCAAACAGACTGACCTGACTAGCAACCAAATTTAACAAAAAATGTATGTTATTTTCATTGAAATATATGTGTAGTACGCGTAGGAATTTTTGATGTATTTATAACTTGATACTTAATATAGTTCAACCGGTTTTTCAAGTTATGGGGGTATTTAAAAAAGGTGCGCCCGATTTATAGTTATCAAAAATGTATGTTATTTTCATTGAAATATGTAACAATAAGACTGTAAGCCAAAGGTTGTATGTGTTTGATTAAATTAAGCAATTCACTGTCTGTGACTATATTTCGCACAAAGGCGTCCTCGACCATTAAAGTAAGTCGCTCCCGGACATTCTGGCTTCTATCGCATGATTTATTTCTTAAAGGAAACATGTACCTGATATAAACAAACACGCATTAATATTTCCTGGGGAATGGCCATATCATATGAAAACATACACCGTGTTTTAAACAATGTTTTATTGGACAGTAATATAAAGAGCCACACACTGTACCCTCAAAAAATTTCATTTACCCCCAAATTGGTGGAGTTGGGGTACATGTACCCTGAAATGAAAAAAAGCTGTGGGTATGATGCATCACTGTATTGTAACAGCATGTACTGAACTTTTTTTTATCTCAAATAATTATATAATTATTACCAAGATAATAACTAATGACTGGCTTGTCTGTTTTATCTTTCATTATGTAATGGGACAGAATAATTATTGTAAAGCCAGTAAAGGAAATATGCCTGTCTGTTAATTTTTATTTGCTTTTTTTTCGTGTGAAAATTGTATAAAAGAGATGAGTTAGAGGTAATCAAGCTGGAAACAGAGCAATAATAATTATTTGAATAAAATTGTGAGATCACTTCTGTTAAAAACACGATAATTGATTTACTCTAGGCTCTAGCTAGGCCAAAGTTGGAGAAATGAAAATCGTAATCTTGCCATTCTTGCAAGCAGACAGGCTGCGTTCATACGATAGTGTAACAGCTGTCACACAACGATTTTCACGATTATTTCCTCTTAATCACTGTAAACACTATAATCACAATTATAAATCTACCTGAAACTTGGCGAAAGAATTTCGTAACTTTTGTAACGTCGCGATCGTGATCAGAAAACTTTTCTTCTTTTTGACATTTCGACTGGTAACTTGAACTGTAAAAATTACAACCAGATGTTATTTTATAAATCGGGAACCAGTATGGTTGTTCTTATTTCTCGGACAGAGATGCAAATATTCGTATTTCTCGGACAAATACGTAACTATACTGTCCTTTTTTATGAAGTCACTCCGATCTTACGAGAAAACAAATTTACACGTTTGTCATAGTTCAGATACGATTCTGAACACATAATTTTTTACAACTAGCAAAATTCTGCTAGTTCTAACTTTATTCACTAGCAAAATTAAGGCAAATTGAAATTTCAACTAGCAATTTGCCTGCTTGCTAGCGTTAATTTCGAGCCCTGCATATACAGGCAAACATGTCTAATGTGACCTTCCAAGGGAACAGTGAAATATGATCACATAAGACAGGTGGTTGCTTATTATTACAGGTTTAATTAAAATAAAATGCAATGTGAAGGGAAATAAAAATAAGTTCAACATAATGCAAGTTATTGCTTAATAGAGGTGGTCACTAAAGCAGGTTTGACTGTAACTTAATAGAGGTGGTCACTAAAGCATGTTTGACTGTATTGTACATTCAGACAGTATATTTGTATATATGATTTTTTTACAGGATAATTGTTGGACCAATGTTAAATGCTAGTATTGGACAAGTGTATTCTAACTACTGGGGAGCAATGACAGAAGAGGTATTTATTGGCTGGGTTAACGTTGCTGGAAATACAAATCGGTCATGTGGAATGTATAGGGAAATATTTTAGTGTGGAAAGACTTCTAACCTACAACTGTACATCTTGTCAATTATTTCAAAATACTCAGAAGATTTATGGAAATCCAAAACAATATTCATTGTGAAAAGTGATATGAATCAGTATTATTGCTGTTGAACACTAATTTCTGCAATATTTCAGTTATACATGATATTATCAGTTTAAGAAATGCTGAGTAGCTAATGGAACAATGCTGAGTACCCAGAGAAAAAAAGCATTTACTTTTTGTTGCTCACTGACGAACTTGATCACATACAGTTACTTTTAGTGCACCATATCATAGGTCGGATGTTTAAAAAAATGTGGTCTAATAAAAATATTAACTTTTCAACATGATACTTGTTTGTGTTTAAAACAGTTATGAAAAGAAAGTTTAATCAGTTATGGTCAATAATTCCACAAAGGAAAACAAATTTTAAATAAAATAAAAAAAACCAAGATTAATGAAATGTTGGTCTCTTTCTGTTTACTTAAACTGCACACCCTAATGGCCTAAATCATGACTGTCTTGCTTTCTGAAAATGAGGTATGCCACTTTTATCAAATATAAATTGCAGAAGATCGTTAATTGCTCCATGTATGCAGTAAAACTTGTTTATATAAGTAATATATTAAGTTATATGACTATTCGAAGTGATCTTTTTCAGGGTTATTATAAAAGAATTCCAGAATATTTTGACATCGTAGAAAGAAAAGTGATTGGTTGTTTCGAGGTTCCCATGGTTCATACTGCTTTACTGATTGATATGCACAGATCTATTTCACCTAAATTATCATATACTTCTCCTGAGGACTACACAGGACCAATGGATGACATTATAATTTTTGCTCATTCTGTTAGGAATGCAGGTACAGTATAATACTTGGCAGTAATTTCCATGTCTGTCGGACATGTGGCATTGTCCAGTAAAAATTGGTTTGGTTTCAAGTAAAAGGTTATTCATTACTGTATGACCAGTAGGAATTTGAGCACCTCCTCTGTGGAATGTGTGAATGTCCTGTAAACTTGATGCTGAGTCCAGTAATTCATACTCCTCTACTGGACCGAATGTCCATTCAACTTCAATTTACCTTTGGAAACACTGACTTTGTCTTAATTAGGGTTTCAGACCTGTGTAAACCGAACCTCCTTGGGACCAGCTTTTGTGTTCGGAATACAATAGACAGTGTTCAGTGTATACAGGTTAAATTATCAAAGATAACCTACATTGTGACTTTATTTCTAGTTTGTTTTATACAGGATTCTGTTTTATTCAGAATTTGGTTTTAACAGATTTCACTGTACGTGCAAAAATGATGCATCATGTTATAGTAAAAAAAATGTGTGACATTTATACTAGTGAGCCAAAATTTCTTTAATTTCAATAATGAAATCGACAATTTCAAGCAAGTTAATTTGTTAAAGGGATAATGTCTACGATTTTTTTGAAAATTTTTAACTGTCCATAAATGATTTGTTTAAGCTATCATTAAACAGTTATGCTACAAAATATACGATTGGTGTTCTTTTTTTGACAAAAAAGACCCATAACTATCGTTATCGGAATTATTGTTCGGGTGACAGAAATTCAAAGTGAAAGTAAAAGTAAAAATGGAAGTTTGGAATTCTCAGGGGTTTAGCTCTGAGGTAAGGAAAACACTGTTAAGATTCAAACACTTCATGATTGTCACGCTTGTTTAATGTTGTTTGAATCTTAACATTTCGTAGCGTATTCGCCAATAATTCGGTGTTTAATCTTCATTTTATGAAGGTCAGTACGGAAAACAACAATAATTTTGGGTATGAAAAATACAAATGTGGTAGACAATATACCTTTAAGCGTCTTATTAGCACAAACGAAAGTGTAAAATCTAAGTAATAAACAGTATAGCTACTCTCAATCTGATTAAAATCACATTTCTCACTCCCGTCACAGCGTGAGAGATCTGAAGAAACCACATTATGGGTCACATGCGAGTGACCTATGTTATGAATATTTAATGATGTGATAAATACCAGTTATGGCTTTTTTTTTATCAATGGAGTAATGGTAATTTACCTGTGAGCTAACATGACTTACTGCATTTCAGGTTACTTGTCATTTAAGTTATGATATGATTAATTTTAGGTACAATTTACCATAAAAAAGTGAAGCAGTAATGGCGACCTGTTTGTAATAAAGGAGATAACTCTGTATATTTTTAGTGTCTCTTTTCTAGGTATATCTATGCACATATTAAACACAGAATATTTTGGGACAGTCATGATACCAATGGATTCATACAACACTTTACAAGAAGAGAGTGAACACTTCACATACATCAAGTTAGAGGCTAAAGGTGAGATATAAAATAGTTTTCTTTTTTTTTCTAAAAAGAGATTCTTTTTTTCTGTTTGAACAGACAATCCAATATGATTCTCAATTTCTAAAAAAATTGACTGAAAGTTGTTCCTTTTCCCCCCTTAAATATAATTAGGAGATAACTGTGTTGTATTTGAAAATTTCACGGCATCAATTGGAGATTTGATGGTCACAAATTGAGTTTACTGGCGACATGTTAGCGAAGCCAGTAAACGCATATTTGCAACCATGAAATCAACAAATACAAAACAATTATCTCCATTCTAATGTTGTCATGTTTATAGATGTGTATTGCCACATTATTGACAAGATGACGTAAGCGGTAATCAACATAAATTATAAAAAATATTTCATGCTATTTCTATCGTGCAATTGATACCTTGAAAATTCAGTATTGTCCAATCACAAATCGAGAATGTTAAACAACTACATTAGAATGACATTATTTTGACATTGAAATCTGACATTCGTTTTTAATATAAAATATTCAAGTTATATAATATGTATATTGATACAGAAATAATGTACCGTGATAATGCATAATAGGGCAAGACTATTATTTTTACCCCTATAGAGCAATACACGGTCCTTATGAAAAGGGGATACTATAACTCAAGTATGACAATTTCTCTTTATACATGTAGTTTTAGACCATTTAAAGTCACATGTTTAGTAATGTGATGACAAAAAATTTATGTTTACTAGTAAACGTTAGCCAAATTAAGGGAATATTGTAATAATTTATGAAGCTATACATTAACAGTTTTCATACACAGATGTATTACAAATTTCAAGGTTTAATTATAAATAGGATCTTGATTTCGTTGTTTTTTTTCTCACAAATAAAAACAGTGCATTAATTTTAGAATTTATAATATGCTATGTAGTTAAATATATATTGTATGTTTAAAAACCTGACTTGTTAATTTAGTTTTTTTTTTCTTTTCTTTTTCTTTTTTGACGGATGATGTCTAAAACTTTTATTAGTTTAATTTAGTTATTGGTTGATTTTTTTTGTAATACACATTATTTTGTAATATTCATTATTTTTTATTATTTTTTTGTGTTACAAACTATTTTTTATTTTTTTTAATACACATTATTTTTCTCCCTACATATCTATCAGATGCCAACCATGTTGACGAGGTTTCTATAGGACGAAAGTTTCCAGGTTAGATTTAAGAAAAATCAATCATTGTTTTCAGTGACTCTAAAGGTTATGTGAGGTAATGTGTTCACTTTACATCCATTGTCTTCGGTCACCTGTCATTTACTGTGAACTATTACATTTCCATATTTGGGCCAATTGAAACAAAACTTGATTGAAATGTTCTGTTTAGATGTCCGATTTTGACAGGGTTTTTTTTTTCTTTAATTTAATATAAAATTTCTTGCCTCCATTTGTCAATTAGATTTGACATAACTCTTATGGTGTCCAAGATAAAAGTTGTCAAAGGGATTTGTATGCAATTTTTCTTCTCTCTCTTGATTGCCATAGACAAATTCCTATCTCTTACCATTTCATAGATATGAGTTGGGCTAAAGGGGGATGTTAATAATTCAAGGACCATTTCCAGTTGGATCTAAATTTTATGGTTATGTTTCTCATATATACCGGTAGACTGAAAAATGAAAGCAATGATTTATAGCATGTAAGATTACAAATATTGTGTTGTTTGAATTCATTATTGAGATATAAGGGTGTTTTTGAAAGAGTTTGATGCTGTAAGGGAGATAACTCTGTGTCTTATTTGGTGATGATGAAATTTAAAGGGATCTATATGAATTCAAGACTGCTATTTACTGATAACTGCTTAAATAGTCCAAAAAAAACAAGAATGCAAAGTAGTATTAGATTTAACATTTATCAACATTATTATTTTCTATCCATCAACCTTACTTTAATGGTAGAAAAACAACTGGTTAAAGATATTTTAAAGAAATATCTTTGGATTTTCTGGTTTAATTTGTTTGGAAAGGAACAGTTTCAGAGGGGTTACAGCAAAAACAAAATTAATGTAGTAATACTGACTAATACATATGTGGGATTACAAAAATGTTATGAAAATAAATATTTATATTACGTTTTAGGATTGTTATAAATTAATGTTCCATTCTTTCTGACTGCACATTATTAATGGACCATCAGTATGTATTAGTAAAATGTGGGGTCAAGCTTATTATTTGTAGGGACTAGGGATACACTAGGTAAACACTTTACAAAATGATCGCATGTGAGAAATATTGAATTGGTTCATATCCAAGTTTATATGTGAAGGGCTAAGGGAGATAATACTAAAAATCTGCCTAAAGACCAAAGGGAGATAATTTCATTATTGAAACTGTATTAAGTTAAGAGGACATCTTAATATTGCATTCATTACTTCCACAGCTGACCCATATCATTTATATTCAAAACAAAGATGTAACATTAATTTTGATTCAAATTTACCAGGAAAAGTAAATTTGTGACATAAATGGTAATTATAAATCATTGGTTTGATGTTGACAAATATTACAATAATAAAGCAATTACATTTTTTTTGTATTCCTTTTTAAAAAAAAATCAATTTCTAGTGTAATCAATATACAATCTGACAAAAGTACAGTGTTTACCTATTGTTTATTTTTTTTCTATTTATCCAGCCATCCTTAAGCTTCCTACTGATCCAATACTTCACAATCCTCAGCTTTTAACCATCTTTAAAGTTGGAGCTTAATTTTGAATAAATAAGATTTACATGTTAATCAGATAATGGGATTTATTCTTTGATGTAAAACATTGATAGATTCAGGTCTGTTGTGGTCATGATCATATGGTAGTTGGATTTACAACTACCTATGTAATCAGTTCCTATCACCACTGATGTTGTGAGTTCGAATGCCAATCAGGGCGAGCTGTACAACATTTTGTGATAAAGTTTGTTGGTGGCTTGCGACAGGTCGGTGGTTTCCTCCGGGCACTCCGGCTTCCTCCACCAACAAAACTGGCTGCCACAATATAACTGACATATTGTTGAAGTGACGTTAAAACACCATCAAGCAAAACCATTGATAGGTTCTTACAAGGTAGGGAGGCTTTATACAATTATTGTATTGTATTCTTTGAACAAAGTGATAAAGTTGTTCTCAACATCAAATTTGCAAATATTCTACATGTCATGCACGTCTAACAAACCTAGATTTATTCTATGCATTATTAAACCTGAAATAGAACAAGCTTCAAATTTTGATTTCAGTATTTTTTTATTTGATTGTTGGGTAGTAGTCTTTTATTTTGATGCTTTTTTTTTATATCAAAGTAATGGTGATATAAAATATGGTTGATTTCACAATATACATTATTAAGATTTTAAAAGTTGTTGCATTATAATAAAAAATGAAAAATTTTGAATGAGATTTTTAATTATATGCACATGTTAATCTCAGAATCTTATATGACATATAACATATATGTAAAATCAATGTTTTATGTTACAGAGCTTTTGCAAGTTATGGAGGGGGGAGTCCATAATGTTTTTAAATTAGAAAATCAGCAAGTCATTATTTCTCATTTTGGGAACTGCCTTCATATACCTTTTTGGGACTTATGATGTTATTATGTTTTGACTTATTGTGAATAAAAGTAGAAATCAGACACCCTCTTTTTACCCCATATTTCCCCCTTTTTTATCCCATATTATTTTGAGGTAGAAGTAGAAATCAAATGTCCATTTTTACCCTCTTAACTTCGTATCATATGTTACCAGATTTTATTCTTTGATTGCTATCAGTTCAACAACATTATATATGATTTGGTGTCATTAAGAATGCCTTTTTGTCTAATTTTATTCCCATTATAAAAACATGTGACACATTATTGGAGATTAATTTCATTGTTCAAATGTACCTTATATTGATAAAACAATTAACATTTCTTAGTAGAAAAATTATAGGTCTTAATGAGTCGTTAAGTATTTTTTATATGCTTTCAAAGTTTTATTCATTTAGGGATAAATATTTCAAGATTTTGTACAGTATTGAATTGTGTGGTTAGTTGAGCTGAAGCATGAGAATTGTTCGAAGTTTCAATGATGGTCTTTCATTCCTTATTTGTATATTACAAATCAGTTTGATACAGTGTACAGGTATAGCATTATTTCTATTTCATTTTTAGCTCACATGACCCAAAGGATAATGTTGGTAATCGTCATCACTTTGCGTCTGTCATCGTTGTTGTCTTTAAACTTTAAGTCACTGGCCCAATTTGAACCAAACTTGGTATAATTGTTACTTGGGTAGTCATAAACATTTTAAGTGAATTTTGTTTCATTTGGAAATTCAACATGGCTGCTAGGACCCATAATGCTTTCTGATTGGCTCAAATTTTAAAAATCTTCTCAGAAACTGCATGTGTGATGGATTTGTTTTTTAGTAGGAATGTTCTTTATGTAACACTTTTTAAAAGTTCTGTTTTTTATCGATTAAAAATCCAAGATGGCAGTTTTAACATAAGACTATAAGGAATCTTTTTTTTCTCAAAAACCAAAAATGTGATTGAACACACCATGGTACATATAAAATAGTCATGGGATGGTCCTGTACAAAATTTTGATTGTTGTTTCGATCATTATTCTTGCACTTCTTGTTATATTTTATGTCATTTACTCACCTTTTGCTTAACACAATTCCTTTTGTGGCCTTAGATCAAATTTGAATTTCTTTTGAGCCAAAAATGCCAATTCAATCTATCCTCCCTATCCACATAGAGCCAGGAAAATACAGTATACAATGTTCATTTGTGTGTAAATGTCACATGTTTGCAAGGAAAATTGCTAGACCAGACTAAGTGAGTATTATACAAAAGATATCAGAAACATTACATCAGGACCATTGAAGGATTGCAGATATATGTAAGACTTTCAGGCTCTAATGGACGTCCAGTCCTTAAATCCATGTCCGATTTCTACGTCATAGATATATCTACCTCAGATCTATGTCCTTTTTTTCAAATTCTCAAATCGGCATCCAATTCTCATATCTATGGCCGTTTCTCACTTTCTCAAATTGATGTCCAATGACATCACTAACATATGCCCTAACCCTAACACTAACCAATAAATCGACCATCAATCTGAATATTTGGAAAGGATGCCCATTTGAGAATACTCTTAAATCGGACCATGATTTGAGATAATAACGTCAGAGGACGCAGATTTAAGGAGTGGACGCCCATTTGAGTCCGTACGCTGATCTGAGTCTATCATATATATGAATGTGTACTATACACAAACAAATATGGTATTGCAAGAATGGCATGAAATGTCTTGAAATATGAAATCAAATTTTTATTTATGTACAAGATAAGTATGACATATATATTTATTATTATATTATAATTTTTTTTATTCTATATAGTCATTATAAAAAATATTTGCCTTGCTACGAACTATTAGACAGTTATTCTTTAGTCAGGATCTTCAAATGGAAAAACGTTTGTCTTTTATTAATGACAAAATGTTGTTATATTTCTGCTCTAATATTATTTTTCATATTTTAACAGTGGACAGACCAGGATTAATAAAGACACCTTATGTTGCTGTACCTGATCCAGAAACTGATAAAATGGGATTTGATCAGGTTAGTAAAATTGTCTAAAAATTACATATACAGGTTCCCTGCTATTGTGTGTTTCAAGTTCCTTTTTTTCATGTATAGGAGGGGGTTTGGATGATTGTGTGGTTAAGATTTTGACCTCTTACCACAAGCCTTTCACTGCAGACATGGGTTCTCATCTCAAGAGTTTTGGTTGCCAGGCACTTACTGATGGCCAGGGGTTTTACTGGTGTATTCCTTATTCTAATCCAGGCTTTTCTCCCCCATTGCTGAAAGTGATGAATCATGAAAAACAACAAACGCAATTCACCCATGTAAGGGGATCCTTCAGTATTTCAATTCTTCTGTATATTTATTTAGTTGGGTTATTCGGAACGAGCGCACAAAATATAATTATTAAACTACAAAATTTATGAAAAATGTTAAACATGATACTAATTTCTCTCTCTTCTACCAGGTTAGGTAAGGGAGATAATAAAATTAAAGTATGGTAAGGCTCAAGGGAGATAACTCATGTTAAAAATCAGTTTTTGCCAACAACAACCCTGATATTAATTGTCACATAAAATATGTTTATTTAGAATAAACAATATTCAAAAATTTAGAAAATTAGTAGACACATTATAACCACTACAAAAAACCTAAATGTGTTCCTCCCTACCCAAATCTCCATACTACAAAAAACCTAAATGTTTTCCAAATCTCCATACTTTTCCTACCTACCCTAATCTCTATACTTTTCCTGCCTACTCAAATCTCCATACTTTTCCTCCCTACCCAGATCTCCTTTCTTTTCCTCCCTGCCCAAATCTCCATACTTTTCCTCCCTACCCAAATCTCCTTACTTTTCCTCCCTACCCAAATCTCCATACTTTTCCTCCCTACCCAAATCTCCATACTTTTCTTCCCTACCCAAATCTCCTTACTTTTCCTCCCTACCCAAATCTCCTTACTTTTCCTCCCTACCCAAATCTCCATGCTTTTCCTCCCTACCCAAATCTCCATACTTTTCCTCCCTACCCAAATCTCCATACTTTTCCTCCCTACCCAAATCTCCTTATTTTTCCTCCCTACCCAAATCTCCTTGCTTTTCCTCCCTACCCAAATCTCCATACTTTTCCTCCCTATCCAAATCTCCATACTTTTCCTCCCTACCCAAATCTCCTTACTTTTCCTCCCTACCCAAATCTCCTTACTTTTCCTCCCTACCCAAATCTCCTTACTTTTCCTCCCTACCCTAATCTCCACACTTTTCCTCCCTACCCAAATCTCCATACTTTTCCTCCCTACCCAAATCTCCATACTTTTCCTCCCTACCCAAATCTCCATACATACTTTTACAGTGGCAGTTAAAAGAGAGTATGTACATTTGTAGCCACTACATAAAAAATTAAAACAAATGGCCTTTATCAGTTGAAAATGTAAAACATTTACATAACTCTGAATATATTGCTTTTCTTAGTTACAAAATGGCCTTTATCAGATGAAAATTCAACATGTTTCTCACATATCCTTCTTTCAATTCCTTTCGTTCATTTCTGATTCCTTTCACATATCCTTCTCTCTGATTCCTTTCATTAATGATAAGATGTTTATATAACCCTCATGTTAAACATTTACATAACTCTGAATATATTGCCCTTCTTAGTTACAAAATAGCCTTTATCAGGTGAAAATTCAGCTAGTTTCTCACATATCCTTTCTGGCTTCGTTCCTATCAAATGCATTAAGGGAAAGACTTTTACGTAACTCTTATGTAAATACAGAATAACCCCACCTCTATTGTATAATATGTAGACACAGAGTTAGGGTTATGGTTTTTAGTGCCACTTTCAAAAATGTTTCAGTTATATCATGGCAGTCAGTTTTATTGGTGGAGTAAATTGGAGTACTGTGGATTCATTATTATTCGTGGGATACAAATTTTCGTGGATTTCATGGGAACAGGCAAGCCACGAATTTAAGTATCAAGCGTACTGCAATTTTTCAGTTGACTTGTTACTAAAAAAATGGCGAAACCACGAAATTAAATATCCTCGAAACCTCATACTTTTCTACATCCATGAAAATAAATGAATCCACAGTACCTGGAGAAAATTACTGACCTGCCGCAAGTCACTGACAAACTTTATCACATAATATTATAGCGAGTACACCTCGCCATGAGCAGGATTCGAACTAAAAATATTAGTGGTGATAGGCACTGATTGCACTAACTACCATACTATCACGGTGGCCCCTATGTACACATAATGATTTTTAGCTATAGTAAACTTTGATTATGTAAAATTACAACATTGTTTTTCTCTTTTTTTTTAGATATATATGATAAATTTGTTGGTTTTCTTTCTTTTATTTAGATATATATGATAAATTTGTTGAGAAGACCAGAGAGAAGAGAGAGGATGTTAGATGCTTTTAGAGAACTTGGAATTGAAGCAAAGATTATTGATGCTGTAGATGGAAAGTAGGTGAAAGGTCGTTGTTGACGGCCATTTTGTTATTAGATATTCGTCTGTTTAATATTACATACTCGACAGGAGCATTCCTTGAATTATCTGTCAAGTTTCTGATGTTTTTGTATCGATCTGCAACATCATCCTATAGTTTATTTACTTTTGCAATGCATGCATTGTTTAATATGTTAGATTATGAACAGGAAGTTTAAACAGTGATGTTCAACAATTCCACCAATATCAACAAAACAGAAAATTACCTCTCACCTCAAATCATTTAACACATAAAAAACCTCTACATATGACATTGGAGATGATTTTGTTTCAAAGATTGTGTTATTGGTGCTGACCTTTAATCCAAGATGGCTGGTTATTATGTTTTAAATTAATTGAGCAATTATCATTACTAGGCCATGCAAAATATATTCCTTCAAATAAGTATAACTTCTACATTATAAGATGGAATTGGTTGAAATTTTGAAGTCTTTTAATGTGTTAATAAACATATCAAGCTTTTTTCCCCCGCAATTTTTCCCCTTTGTACCGCTATGCAAATAATGTCCATTTGACCCCATAAAAAGCAATAAATAAAAAATTTATTTGTGCAAATTGTGTCTATTTTTGACCTCAAAAAAATTGAAAATCTATTTTAGCCTTGAGATACAACAGATAATATTTACATATAATTTTTTTTCAATTTCATTTACAGGTAATATCAGGTATATAAATCACGGGTAATAGTTTTCCTATCATGGTTTTTAAGAGTTCATGATTTTTTACATTGCATGATTTTTATTTTGGTATTTTTCTATATCTTATTAGTTTTCCTGTTCTATGCTTTCAATAGCTCACCTGGACGAAAGGTAAGATGACCAAACAAAATAATAATTGATCTCCTGTTTGTTCACTCAATAGTGCCCAGAACTTGGTAAAATTGTTTTGTTTTGTTTTGTTTTTTTCATTTTGCTTTTTTAAGGTTTGGTTTGGTTTGAATTTATGGTGTTTAACGCCACTTTTAACAATATTTCAGTTATATCGGGGCGGTCAGTTTTATTGGTGAAGGTGACCGGAGAAAACGACCGACGAGGGTTTTATTTTTGTTGAGTACCATTGCCAAATATATTATTTTCAAACAATTTGTTTTGCTATATTTTAGCAATGGAGTGAATACTATAAGAGTAATTGTTTTAATTTTTCTTATTATTATTTGTAGACAACTGAATGACACATATCTAGATCAGCTTGGTATATACATGTTACCAGGATTCCTTGATCCATATGGAAAAAGGTATGTATCACTTACATAGAATACTGATTTGTAATTAATAATTTTTTTACCATTTTTGAGCTACAAATAATAGATATTTTAAAGATTTTGAAATCTAAGATGGCCATCACCTCGGGACATTGTTTCAAGTAGGACCCTATCGGAAATTAGTTTTAAAACTGAATATGGCCTCCATTGATGGGGGAAAATGTACTCCATGGGAAAATACTGAAATATCTTCCAAACCTGGATTAATATTAGATGTTTGTTCTATCCTTTGTTAGCTATACACTAGCATCTATAACCTCTCTGTAAAGGGTCATGTCAGGGGTCATATTTTCTACTGACCAATCAGAGACAAGCCTTCCAAAGTTGGGCTATTAAGACCTCAAGACATGCTGAGATGCATTATACTATATTTACAATGCCTTTCAATTTAGAGCATGAGCAAATGAAAGAAATATGTTGTGCACATAAGTCATATATTGTACATTTGTATTTAATCACAGAATAAAGAATTCAACTTTAATTTGAAATCATGCTTCAGTTTATTAGTCAGATATTAAAGTAGTCTGTACAGATATTTACAACCAAAATTTAGGGGGGGAAATATTTCACTTACTTTGTCAAGTTTGAGTTGTGAATAGGAATGCTATATAAATCTACAGGTCATGATCATATGGTAATTGGATTTACAACTACCTATGCAATGAGTGCCTATCACCACTAAAGCTGTGAGTTTGAATCCCACTCAAGGCAAGGTGGTCTTGATACAATATTATGTGATAAAGTTTGTCAGTGACTTGTTGCAGGTCAGTGGTTTTCTCTCCGGGGGTACTCCGGTTTCCTCCACCAATAAAACTGACTGTCACGATATAACTGAAATATTGTTGAAAGTGGTGTTAAACACCGTAACCCTATATAAATCAATGTAAGCATGTATAGTACATAACCAATTACGGTAATAAAAATCTATGAAAATTAGCACCACACAAATAATATTTTGTAGACTGTTGTGGTTTTGATTGATTGATTGATTGATTCGTGTTTTACATGTTTTGTCTTTCTATGTATTTGGCTATGATTGATGACAAAAATGGAATTGATACAGTGTTTCAGTTTGGGGCATTTTCTAGGCAAACGACCTAAAGATTTTGAAAATGACCTAAACTTTGAAGACTTTTAGGACAAATATTTAGCTAAGTAAATAGGGAATGACTGATAGGAAATACCACTTTTAGGACAATTGTCTGTAACATTATTAGGTCTAACAAAAACCCTGTGATACAAAGAATATTTTGTCAAATGTTATATTTTTTCTTTCTTTGTAGTCCTTTGACTTTGATTTGTGACACATATTAGCATTATACAAATTTTTTTTTTTTCTTTCTAGGCCTTTGACTATGGGTGAGATTGGATGTTTTCTGAGTCATTATTTCATTTGGAAAGATGTAAGTATCTACTCTAAATGAACGTAGATAACCTATAGTCTCCCCTGAGACACTAATATAGAATGTTTTATTTTTTTTATATAATTCTTTCTTTCTACTCTGTCATTTTCATTGAAAACCTACATGCATGTATACTTATAATACCTTCCTGTTGTTTTCTAAATTTAAAATTGACAAAAAAAATAAATCAATAAAGAAAAATAGTTTGTACTCCCCTCATGCCTCCCATTTCTACCTCTTCCTGAGCTTCATATAGATTTTATAATCAGAGACAAGATTTGTATATTCTAAGAAAGACAACTCTAATAGGAAAATTTCAGAAACGTCAACAGAATGATTTTCTTAATTTCTAAATTTTACTGCAATAGAGTTAATGTTCTTAAATATTGCAAATTATTACAAAAACACATAGAAACAAGTTTTAAAAAAATATTGGTAAATTTATTATATAATAAATTCACTAGCTGGTCTTCCAGATTAGCCCTTTGTCTCTAATACAATTGTATTATATAGATTAAATATGATAATTTTCCAGTCTCCTAATATGCAAATGTTAATATCTATTTCTCCCATTATTACGGCATTTTAACCCCGCTGAACCAGTGATGGAAAAATCTGTAATCCTCTAGAGGATTAAAATGTCTCGTGTCTTTCCCCGCATTAATTTCAAACGCATGAATTTCAAATTTTGAAATAAAGTTCATGTTAAATAATGGGAGAAACAAATTCTCCTTCAGTTGCCCATGTGGGTTACGATATTTCTCCACTCTCGAGAGTTAAATTTAAAATTGTAACCACTCGCCTGACGGCTTGTGGTTAAAATTTTAATTTAACTCTCTTATAATGTTTTATATTTTCATTCTTTGTACCAGTGTGTTTACAGTGGTTTTTAAACAATAAAATTATCTTGTCTTGTCAAAACTGGCAGTTTTCTAAGTGTCCCACAAATGATTTAGAGAATTTGCATTTATTCCTGTTTTATTTGTTTATGTTATAGATTGAAGCACAAGGTTATAAAAATGTCATAGTCTTTGAAGATGATGTTAGATTTGAACCATACTTTAAAACTAAGTTGAAAAGAATGATGGCAGATGCTGAGCAACAAGTTCCTAACTGGGACTTGATGTAAGTTAGATGTACATGGATCAAAATTTTATAGAATCATTTTAACTTTTAGTAACGTGAGGTATATGTAATATTATCTGACGTTCTCGGGAATATTTCTACTAGAAAACTGACAAGACTTCAAAAACATTGAATCATGCAGACTACTGTGAAAGTTCTTTAATTCGTTGGCCACAATTTTTGTGGTTTCTGCAAAATGCAGTGATCCATGGATTCTTGAATTTGTGGTTTCAAATATTACTGGCAACAATCAATGGGGAAATTGTATATCGTTGGATTTTTATTTTCGTGGTTTAAATGGACCACAAAATCAGCGAAAATTAAAACCCCAGTGATTAATAATGATTTCACCGTATTTCAAAGACAACCATATTTGTCATTTATAAAAAACATTCCATTTTAAATCCATTTAAAGTGTTCTTAGTTTCTAATAGATCTTATCTAAGCTTGTAATCAGACTTTAGCCATGACACTGACATATTGATTGACCAACAGCTGTCTCCTATTATTCAATTAATGTGCATGGGTTGGGGTTGGGTTTTAGTTTAGCACCAATTTCAACAATATTATCACCACTAACGTTGTGAGTTGGAATCCCGTTGGAATGTACTTGATACAACATTATGTGATATAGTTTGTCAGTGACTTGCGACAGTTTGGTGGTTTTCTCCGAGTACTCCAGTTTCCTCCACCAATTAAACTGTCCGCCAAGATATAGCTGAAATATTGGCGAAAGTGGCATTAAACACCATAACTTTACTTTTACTTTTACTATGGCCCAAATGCAGTTGAACTAGTCAATTCCTATAAATATTTAGGGGTTATATTTTATTTTAATGGAAAGTTGAAGGAATCAGTGGCAAACCTGTCAGATAAAGCTAGAAAGGCATACTTCGCATTGAAATCAAAACTACCTTGTAATAATAACTTATCAGCAAAATCTTGGCTGAAATTATATAATTCAATGATAGCTCCCATCTTAACATATGGATCCGAAGTATGGATTACAGACTTTAAACCAAACTTTGAAGCTCTTGACAAATCTCAGTTTGAAAAAACTCAAAATAGGATTCTTAAAGATATTCTTGGTGTTCATGGTAAGTCTTCAAACACAGCAGTCAGATGTGAACTTGGTATATTTCCACTTAGTATTAAAAGTTATGGACAAATGTATGGATATTATACCCGTTTAAACATGCTAAGCAATAATGATGGTAACAGGTGGGCGGTCCCCATTCCATATTAAAAGCTGCATATGAAGTAGATAAACTATTCACTATTAAAGAAAATTCATGGGCAAACAGTGTTGTCCAAATTTCTAAAAATATGAAAATATCCCCTCTTGATATTTCAAAACAAATTATAAATTGAAACTAGAAGATTTTTATAAATCAAAAATAAATTTAGAAATTTCTAATATAAGAAAGGAATCCTCTGGTAAACTTCTATTTTATAGCAAATTTTCCAAATCTTTTGAACAACAAGAATACATAAATTTTAATATCCCTAAAGAACTTAGAAATAAATTAACAAAATTAAGAATAAGCACACATTCATTAGCAATTGAAACCGGTAGATATTCTAAACCAAAAACACTACCATACGAAAGATTTTGTAAATTTTGTAAAGATCAAGTAGAGAATGAATCTCACTTTTTATTGCAGAGTCCACAATACACAGCACTAAGACAAAAATATGGTATATGTAATGAAAAAAATGAAGACTCTAATATTTTCAAAAAAAGTTGTTAAATCCCACATCTTCTAGGGAATTAAAGATTATATCCCTTTATATAAAGGAAGCTTTTGAAGATCGGGACCACCCTACTGTTCATTGATTATGTAGTCATTAATTGGATAAAAATATGCTAGCAATTTCTTTCATATTGTATTGCCTGTATGTTCAAATCATCTACATGTATGTCATATTATTGTAATGTATCTGTTTATGTTTTTGGATCATGCCTATTATGTGCTCTTTCCAATAAAATATTGAATTGAATTGAATTGAATAACTCTCTAACCAAAATGTTTTTCTTTTACACTACTAACTTCTTCCTGTTGCTATATATAGACACATAGTAACTAGAAATCTGTGTTTTGCTAACAATCAGTTTTGTTTTGCAGATACTTGGGACGTAAGAGGTTATTTAGAACTGAGGAAGCCTACGTAGAGGGAACAACTTCTCTTGTGTGGCCGAGCTACTCATACTGGACGTTAAGTTACCTTATGTCAGACAGAGGGGTAAAGAAACTGTTAAAACAGAAGCCTTTGTCTAAGATGGTTCCTGTGGATGAATTTCTACCTATCATGTTTGACAAACACCCCACGTAAGACATTTATTTAGTAGTACATTGGAACTTGTGCAATCTGACACCTGAGTTTTCCGACATCCTGTGACATTTGAAAACAATTTATGGTCCCAAAGTATTTCTGTAAACTAAAATAGAACCTAAATATTCCGACATCCTGTACAATCCGACACATTTCCCTGGTCCCTTGGTGTGTCGGGCTAGACAGGTTCCACTCTATAAGCTATTCATAGGGACATTTTGTATTGATTGAATGATTAAATATTTGACTTTTCCAAAAATTACGTGTTCTGGTCTTGTGATCATAACAATTTTTAATGCACTCGTATTCCAATATCGTCCAATCAGAATACTGAATATATTAGCTAAGCTGTTCTCATTGGATGATTTTTGAGTGTGAGTATAAAACTCAAAAGTTATATAATCGTTAAGACGTGATTGGTCAGTTTTCAAATACAAGTAAAAGAAGCATAATCTAGGAACCCAGTAACAACAGAACAGGGTTAGGGTTATGCCATTTTAAACAATATTTCAGTTATATCGTGACGCTCAGTTTTATTGGTGGAGGAAACCTGAGTACCCGGAGAAAACCACCGACCTGCCACAAGTCACTGACAAACTTTATCACATAATGTTGTACCAAGTACACCTCGCCAGGACAGAAATTAACTACAGTAAAATATATTTATACTGAACCCTAAAAGTACATTCTGATAATCTGTCATAAACAGGTTTTATGTTTAGTGTTGTTTAACAAACTTTATCACATAATGTTGTATCGAGTACACCTTGCCATGAATGGGGTTCAAACTGACAACTTTACAAGTGATAGGCACTGATTACACAAGTAGATGTAAATCCAACTACCATACAATCACGACCAGGACAGAACAGATATATAGATCTGCAGTAGTGCTTATAGCAAAGTACAGTCAAACCTGTCCATGCAGTCACCTGTAGTAAAAGGTCACCTTTTTATTGTCCTGTCATAGAAAATTTCATATGAATTTAACCTCTTTTAAGAGGTGATCACCTGTCTTATAAGGCCACATTTTCTTTATCCAAAAAGTGACCTCTTAATATAGGTTTGACTGTATTTTTGAATCTAACTTTGTTTTTTGTTTGCAGTGAGGAATGGAAAACACATTTCTTCCCAAGAGATCTGGTGGGATTGTCAGCAGAGCCACTTCTTGTCTATCCTACCCACTATACAGGAGAAGCCAATTACTTTTCTGATACAGAAGAATCGGTTGTCATTCCAGCAGACAAAGCTGCTAATGATGTACAAAAAGAGGACAATTTTAGGGTGCCAGCTAATGAAGCTACAGCTACGGACCAGAATAGTAAAGATGAGTTATGATAGTCTTGTATTGTAAATATCAAAAATATTTGTTGTTATTAGGGACAATCTGATTTAAAGTGCATCTCTCACTTGCTCCCATCACTGATAAGATGCAGCGTGTGAGGTTTAAGAAAGCTTGATTACGTGTCATTTTTGAATGACCCTATGTTACCGTCCAATTAAAATAGCCCTTGGGAGACTGAATGTGTCAAGATTTAAAATTGAACTGCTTTGTTTACTATGAACCAATCTGATTGATCGGAAAGATCATAACCTGTATTTATCATATCATTTAATAATCATGACATAGAGTCACTCGCATGTTACCCATAATGTTCTTGAGATCTTCCATGCCGGGACATGTCAGTAAATGAGAGCTTAGAGTGGGAGATGTGATTTTAATCAAAAGTGTATTAAGGAGGACTGTATTTCGTTTTAGAAATATTTTGATACGATCATATTTGATTTTTATCCAGACAGAGTTTGTTATGTATATTTATGTCATATCTAGATAACTTCTTCACCATGGGAAATGGATCTGTTGTAGAGATCGAGCCTAATCTAGTGTTTATTCTAAAGCAGGCTTTATAGACATTTTTCATTTTTATTGTTACAGTAAATTGAAAACATTTTTAATGACTACCAAGACATATTATTGAACAGGGTCTGAGATTCTACTGTTGTGTTATAGTAGCTTGTAACAGTGAACTTCATTTGTCAGGAAATAATGGTTATAAGATTGTGTATGCAGTAGTCCCACTCTTGTAAGACCTCTCCTTCTGAAATGAAAAAAAGAGGCCTTATTTTATTAGAGGGGTAGTTTCTCTTGAGGGGTGCAATTTAGTAGTACTTGACTCTCTCATCGTATATGAAATGTGGCCTGATAAGAGGGGTGGCCTTTGGTGAGAGTGACGTTATAAGATGGGGACTATTGTAGTTTTCACCCGTCTTTCAATTACAACTTGCTATAGGACATGTAAATGTGTTTTTTGATTCGTATATATGATACTTATGAATATGGTTGAAAAGTTTTTCTTAAGCAAAAAAAGGTTGTATCATACATAATTGAATATGCAGGGCTCATCAACCAGGTGAAGTTGGTGACTTTTTTTTTACTTATCAATCTGGTTTCAATGAAATCTCCCTCTACTTCTACCTGAAAACAAAGTCATATATTTTTTTACTAATAATCATATTTTTTTTAATATTAATGGATAAGACATTTTTTTTAATGAAAACTTATCTATATAGATTGATATTCAATGTTTCTTCCAAACTTGTTGATCACATTTTTTTGTAAGATCGTTGAGCGGCATATTTGCTTTGCAAAAGCTAGGGGACATGCAGAAGAGGGGAAAGAAACGCTTAAGATGTATGGATGCTCCTTTGAAGTCTCTAGATATATTTTCCTTCACGTTTCCTATGAAAGAAAAGTAAAGTCGACCTGTTTTTACTAAATGTACTGAGCCTTCACTATGGTACTTACTTGTCAATAAAACATTGGGATTTTTCTAATGTATCCTTTAGATAAGTACCTGCAGTATTTTACCTGTCCAAAATAATTTTGAATTGGTAAAGATAAGTTCCAAAAATATTACTATAGAGCCTGGCATGGTGGGATGTATTTTTTTAAAAGGAAAACATTTTCTTAATGGCTTTGTTATAGAAACATTAAACATTAAAGATTTATTTTATTTGTAAACATATACAATGATTTATGTTATTAGAACATTTTTTGTATGATGTGGTGTGTGTGTTGTTGTCATCAATTTTCAAATATAGACGGGGCCCGGGTGGTTCAATGAATTAAGTCATTGGATCTAACAGCTCATGCAAGCCTATCACCAATACGGCATGGAGTCAAGTCCAGCTTTGTAAATTACAAAAAAGGGTGCACTCGACTCGCAGCCACAAGTGATAAAGTTTACCAGTTGCTTGCCCAGGGTCGGTGGTTCTCTCCGGGTACTCCGGCATCCTCTACCACTAAAACTGGTCGCCATGATATAGCTGAGATATTGCTGAGAGTGGCATTAAACACTAAAAATTCAAATTCAAATTCATTCAAATATAGACACAATATTTAAAACAGCTCATTTATTACTCATGAAGATGATCATTTTGTAAAAAAAAAAAAAAAAAAATGCATTTAAGTTGGATGATAAATAAAAAAGTTCAAATTTTGAAATTCACCCCTAAAAGGAACAACGCTTAAAATAGAAAAACGTAACAAATGCTCAAAATACAGTATACCTCAAGCAAAATACTTTGTCCACACTTGTGTTTACAATACACTTGTTGAACTTTCCCTTGTCACATCATGCTGAGCTTTATGTAGCCCTTTATTGTCTTATCCACTAGGTATAGACATAGCATGCTTCATAGGCAGTTCTTGTATGTAATTCTCAGGTATATAGATTTTGTAATGGTAAATCTATTCTCCATGTTAATGTCCTGTTGTTGTAAACAGTATCTGAATTGTTTGCTATTTGTAAACATAATGGTTAGCTATGTCTAACATGACATAAATTCCCAACTGCTTTTAAATTGCAACATGTTTGCAGATTGCTCAGTGCATATTTTTTGTCATAAAAATGAAATGTTATTGCATTAAATTTAAGAGAGAAGCCAAGCAATTTTAAGTTCACATGGTCTAAGACTTAGAGCTTTAAGTATCACTTGATATCTGGCATTGTCAACTTTTTTTCACATTTTAATCAACTGAATAGAATTGAATTTTGACAGAGATGATTCCTGGGAAGAGGAGATTCAGATTTATATGAATGAAGCTGATCCTGTATGGGGTGGGGCTAATAGATGTCTTCTTTATCAGATGAGCAATACAGACTCATGTGAGCAGTACAAGCTCATGTGAGCAGTATTATGCCCATGTGAGTAATACAGACTCATGTGAGCAGTACTGGCCCATGTGAGTAATACAGACTCATGTGAGCAGTACTGGCCCATGTGAGCAATACAGACTCATGCGAGCTTCTAATTAATATTCAAATTTGTTATTTGTTTAATGGAAGGTTGTTTTTTTTCTAGATCTGTCTTTTTTATTCAAATATATATGTTCTGTTTGTTTACAAACTTGATCTGTAATTTTGAACATACTACATCATGTACATACAAGATAAAAAAAATTATTACAGCTGATTTAAGTAAAAATGTACTCCGAGGGTGAAATATAAGATAGGGCATATTTGTTTAAAAGTGGTTTTGAAATTATGTAATCCTTAGTGTGTATCCTTATTGGGCAATGAGTGCCTCTCACCACTAACCTTGTAAGTTCAAATCCCGTTCATGGTGAGATGTACTCGATACAACATTATGTGATAAAGATTGTCAGTGGTGTTCTCCGGTTTCCTCCACCAATAAAATTTACTGCCATGATATAGCTGAAATATTGTTAAAAGTGGCATTAAGCACCATAACTCTAATCCCTTATAAGGACAGGAGCTACTTTTTTAATGTGCTACATTTATGTAACATCAAAATTCTGTTTGCTTTAGCAATACAGTTAGTGTCGGTTTTCTTAGTAATTTGGTGAAAAAAGGAGTCATGTATATTACACCTTTATTTTTTATATGCATGACCTTTTTTTTTTTTTTTTTTGAAGTACTTATTTTTTACAAAGAAGTACCAGTATATGTACATTTGTATATAAGCTTTCTGAATTTTTATATATAATACTCACCCACGTCGCTCGCGAAAAAAAAATCGGAGTTAAAAAGTGTGTATTGTACATTACTATTTACATTATAAATATTGGGATTGCTTTTGTTTTTTTACAGTAAAACATGTCTAACCCGAACCCCTTTGGGATTGACAAATTTGTTCAGTTTAGACAGGTATTTGGTTTACACAGGTTAACATTATAGACACATTTAGTAGCAGGGACTGTAAATTCTGTATGGTTTAGACAGGTTTCTGGTTTACTCCAGGTTTGGTTTAGACAGGTTTCTGGTTTACTCCAGGTTTGGTTTACTCCGGGTTTGGTTTAGACAGGTTTCTGGTTTACTCCAGGTTTGGTTTAGACAGGTTTCTGGTTTACTCCAGGTTTGGTTTAGACAGGTTTCTGGTTTACTCCAGGTTTGGTTTAGACAGGTTTCTGGTTTACTCTGGGTTTGGTTTAGACAGGTTTCTGGTTTACTCCAGGTTTGGTTTAGACAGGTTTCTGGTTTACTCCGGGTTCGGTTTAGACAGGTTTCTGGTTTACTCCAGGTTTGGTTTAGAC
>MJUT01030960.1:210773-227077 GCA_002080005.1 Gigantidas platifrons
TCCCAGGATGGATGCAGAATATCAAAGTTCGAAGATACAAATACAACAAATACAACAAATACAAAAGATTTTATTGCTAATCACAGTGCCCAAGATGAGCAGAATAATCACAATAAATTTAGTTACAATGATTGGAATGATTTACATATGATTCATGCCAGTTACAAAAAGAAAAAAAGAAAACAAATATTTTGCACATTTATTAATTATGCTTCACCCCAAAATCACAAATATATAGACCAACGGTTCAGTGCAATAAAAGGACAAAAGTAAAAAGCTTAGACAGTATCCTTTTAATGAACGTTGGGGTGGTATTTTGCTATATAATACGTGTGGTAGTCGGACAGATTATTAAAAACGTATACAAGAGCCAGAATTGTATCCATGATGATTCGACCCATAACTAACTCGGACCATAACGAAATCGGCTGTACAAACACAGACCATAATGGCATCGCACTTCCATTAATTTTAATCATATAGACCACAGTAAAGCATGACATATTTCTGATACAAAATATATTGCACACCTTCATATCTTTTATTATTATGGTGGTCCGATTTTGTAAAGGCCGAGTGTATAATGGGCCGTATTATCCAGTAACGGTATCTATGACATTTGAGACGCTACAATGGCGGGAGCAGGAGCTATGCCCTTTGTTGACAACAAGATAGCTCAAAGGAGAGTCATATTGTTTACAAAATCATGCTGTCCCGATTCCAAAACTGCTCGAAAATATTTAGACGAATTCAACTTAGGCCATGATATATACGAAGTTGTTGAAATAGAGAAAAGACAAGACTGTACACAAATTGAAAACTATTTCCAAATATTATGTTTGTCAGACACACGAGAGGTGAGAGAAAAGTGATGCCAATTCAATATCATATGAAAGCGGGTTCATTCTATGAATGAACATTTTAATGTTTTCTACGGTCATGAGGATTTCACTGTTTTTATCTGAATATGACCTCTAAATAAAGCCATTAAAGGGTAGATAACATTGATTTGTCTCTCTTTCCCCATGCCAAAATATGCATTATAATGCACAAGGGTTCAGATATAATATTTCCAGAATACCTTTCTTAGGGCTTGTGATGAGATTATACTAGCTGAAGATACAGAACATTTCATCAGGAGTCTAATCTCAATGAGAATAGTGTCCAAGTGACTTGACATCTAATAATAAGCTTTATTTAATGTCAGAAAGAATCAAACAATTATAACACAAGCTCTAGTGAGCTTTTATATCATATATGTCTACATCAGTAGTGTTGTTTCAGTGAGCTAGCACTATAAAAATCCAACTAAATGTGTTGTAGTTCTCGCCATAATATAGCTGAAAAATTGCTCATTTGTCATTAAGCAACGATCACTCATTCATTAGTAGCTTGTTTTTGGGTTGCATGGAAGCTGGCTGCAGAACCACGAAGGCCTTGGGGTCTGTAAAAATAATTTGTATGATTAAAAACGGGACATTCTAAACTATGAAACAGAAAGTAACAAAACGAAAAAACAAACATTTAGAGTAATAAAATGAAAAAAAATATATTAAATGTTTGTTTTTATTTATTTAGTATACTGTCAAAAAAAAAATACAACAATGATACACTGTTTGTCAACCTAAAAAAATTAAATTAAAATGTATAACTATGATAACAATGTATAAATGTTCTTTATAAACTGGGAGACAACGAACAGGAACCAATTTCCACTCCCTCTTTGTTCATATTTTGTTTTTGAGT
Source organism: Gigantidas platifrons (assembly GCA_002080005.1). Taxonomy (NCBI): domain Eukaryota; kingdom Metazoa; phylum Mollusca; class Bivalvia; order Mytilida; family Modiolidae; genus Gigantidas; species Gigantidas platifrons. The sequence continues at coordinate 212,520 of MJUT01030960.1, forward strand.
TCTTTTTTTCTGGTAATTAAATATCTTCAGTTTTATGAATTAAAAAATCTGTCTGTAGCACTCACTGACACCTCTATATACATACCAGTACATTTAAAATGTTTGTATACTAGGACTACTCACTTTATTTTCAACATTTCAATATTATGCATACAACAACTTCTGTTTCATGACGATTGACTATACATGTATTATTTATAATAATGCTCAAGATTATAGTGTTATTTGTAATAACACTGTTTGACGGTCATATGTGAGGGTTTTGGTTTTTTCTTATGTGGAAAACACTTACATGACTACATCATTTCACTAAGAGGGGAGGTTTAGGCCCATAAAACACTTACATGACTACATCATTTCACTAAGAGGGGAGGTTTAGGCCCATAAAACACTTACATGACTGCATCATTTCACTAAGAGGGGAGGTTTAGGCCCATAAAACACTTACATGGCTGCATCATTTCACTAAGAGGGGAGGTTTAGGCCCATAAAACACTTACATGACTGCATCATTTCACTAAGAGGGGAGGTTTAGGCCCATAAAACACTTACATGACTGCATCATTTCACTAAGAGGGGAGGTTTAGGCCCATAAAACACTTACATGACTGCATCATTTCACTAAGAGGGGAGGTTTAGGCCCATAAAACTAATTTATCCCACAACCACTTTTTATTAGTGTAAACATATTTTATTAAGTAATTCAATAATACAATACAAGCATGAATATGTACAAATTATTCAGATGAATCATTAATATGATTCGGAAACAAGTTACAAAACTTTTTATTGAAGTGCCTGTGCAAGCCAGGAAAGTGATCGATGATGATGAGCGGTCATGTATATATTTGTTGGCGACAACAGTTTTGCTTCTTTCTTTAATTTTTCTATTATATTTTAGAACCTTTCTGACAGTGTGGTATATTTTGTTATCATTTTATCAATGTACCAGTGCAAGTACATATATTTGTTTCTATTTCAGGTTCCACAGTTGTTTATTGAAGGAAAATATATTGGAGGATGGCGAGAGATTCCTAGACTTTACAACTCTGGAGAATTGGCAAGCCTAGTGTTCAAATGGAAAAAAAGATAGAAGGAAAAGACAAGCAAACCTTAATACATTGTAAAACTAGATGTAGAACTGGGCTTTCATCATTACACATCCAGCAGACGTCTTTCAGTCATTTTCTGCTTTTTTGTATTTTTTCTCCCACATTTTAGTGAATTTTTTTCTCTTGTTTAATGTGTTATTTATCATGTTTATTTTCCCTCCTTTTAATGTGATATTTTTCTAGTTTTGACCAGGTTGCTGAATTTTGTTCAAGTTTGGACAGTTGTTGAATTTTGTTCAAGTTTTGACAAAGTTCATGAATTTTGTTCTAGTTTCATTAGTATTATTACAAACTGATTAAAATTGTGCCTTCAATGCGTTACGGTCCGTTAACATCTGACAAATCTTTATTTAGCCTTATCATGAACTTTAGATTGACCAATGAAAACACCACTGGCAAAATATTACCAGTGGATTGAGTTGCAGGAAGTAAATAAAAAATCTAGAAACTTAAAGAATTTATGCTCGTACCCCACACCCCCCAACAACAAAAAAAGCCAATCAGAATACTGTATCTAATAAAAATCTTTGTTCTGATTGGACCATTTTTGCAGTACAACTACAAGTACGAAAATTGTACTAAAACTTTTTATGACATGCATGGACTAAATGTGTTGGAGCAAAGCATGTTGAACATATATCATAATAATTAGTTGCAGAACCATGGCTCTTTTCATCTTTTTATTTATTTCATTTTATTAGTGACAATAGATCTATGGTCACAAAAAAAAAGACCATAAGAGCTACGGTTCCGTATCTATGGTAATAATCAGATTAGTTATTATACCGTTCATTTTCTAGTGCATTTAAGTGTTGATCGTGAATTTTAATGTTATTTCATGTTCATACCAAGTATAATAAGCAATATTTTTAGATATTATTATATTAGAGGCACGTTTATTTAGGGTACGGTACATGTTCGTTCAGATTTTTACAGGTGTGATATGTTCTATACTCGTTATCTGTTTATTTTTAGCATTGTTTCTCATATTTTTTATGAAACATATATAATTATATTAAAATGATATATGTATGAACAAAGTTGTGTTCATCTGTCTTTGGCCAAATATTCAGTGTTATCTTAACGCATGTGCACGGTGGGCAGTTGCTCAGGGGTCCTACGAGTATAAGGGCTCATGCTATTTGATGTAAGTTGTACACAGCATGTTTTTTTAATGTTTAAACACTGATTTTGTTGGAAATACCAATATTGATAAATATATGTTTAATTTTATCGACAATTACAGTTTTATTCCAGTGAGTGGTTGCTTAAGTAGGGGGCCCAGTGCGCTTCTTTGCACGGGGGCCTATGGTGCTGTAAAGACAGCCCTGCAAATATGAACATGTTGTTTAAAGCTTACATGACCCAAAGGATCTTATGAATTATTACCTTTGATCGAACACCACGATATAGCTGAAATATTGCTAAAGTTGGCATTAAACAGCAATCAATCAATCGACCTTTGCTTGGTGTCTGTCGCTAACCCTAACGATATAACTGAAATAGTGTTGAAAGTGGCCTTAAACACCATACCCTAACCATCGTTAACCGTATATAATTATATAGTAAACTTTTTATTTAATTCTGTTTTTCCAAAAAGTTGTTCTGTTTTTCCACAAAGTTGTTCCGAGTCATCCTTAGAGGATCTACTTTAAAAATTATATCTGGTGATCTTCCAATCCAGAGGGTCTGGATGGGTCAGTGAGTTAGGTAGTTGTATTACATAACAACTGGTACAAGCCTATCACCAATACGGCGTGGGTTTGCGCCCAGCTTTGTAGATTACAAAAAGGGTGCACTTGACTCGCAACCGCAAGTGATAAAGTTTATCAGTTGTTTGCCCATGGTCGATGGTTCTCTCTGGGTACTGCGGCTTCATCCACCACTAAATCTGGTCTCCATGATATAGCAGAAATATTGCTGAAAGTGGCGTTAAACACAAAAAAATCAATCAATCAATCTTCCAATCCAAGATGCTCTCAGTCACTATATAGATCATAACCACATCCCCCAGATAAGCTGAAATTTGAACACTAGTTCAATTTAATAAAGGGTTATGTTTATGGTGTTTAACATCACTTTCAACAATATTTCAGCTATAGTGTGGTGGTCAGTGTACTGTTGTTATTGGTGGAGGAAACTGGAGAAAACGACCGACCTGCCGAAAGTCACTGACAAACTTTAACACATGATGTTGTATGGAGTACACCATTCCACAGGCACTTGTTTCTATCAGTGGGGAACTCTTCCTCCCTCTTACTATAGAAACAAGTGCCTGTGCACCATTCCCTTTAGCCGGAATCGAAATTACAACTTTAGTGGTGATAGGCATTGATTGCAAGATAGTTATAAATCCAACTACCATAGGATCAAGCTCAAGAATTTTATGTGACGTATTTGTCTATATGTGTATATGATATGTCAACGTGTAATGTCGGTAAAAATCTCATTAGAGCTTATGTTTATTGTTTGTATATCAAACTATAAATAAAACAACTTCTCAGAAACAATTTTTTTTACTGAAAAACCAAGTTTCGCACAATATTTCTAGGTTACATATATGAGCATAGACTTCTACCAAACTAGATTATTGTCACCACGGAACATAGTTTATCATAGAGCATTATGTTCGTTACCTCTATGCATACAGTACTATTTCACGTTAGAAACCACTTTAGTGTGGGCAAAACATGCACACTGGCCATGGTCCAATTTCAATCCTGCTTTTAATGTGTCTATGTACATATATAGCGCACACAGTTCCGGAACGTTACACACTCTAACCTTAGAGCTTAGTCTTGTATTTGGAAGAAGAACAGCTGAAAGTAAAATGCCGGGAAGATCAAAAGATTTGTCAGTATACGTAGGTTAGAGAGATTCCATTGTAGAATTAATTAGAGGAGGCCATTCATATCAGGGTCGTAGCCAAAATAATGGAGATGTATATAGGCACAGGCTATTTCGATGAGGTATCTGGGGCTGCTGAAAGGGGTTCATGGGGCAAATTAAAGCCCCCGGAAGCTGACGGGTTATAATACAACAGAAAGGGTGACATTTTTGATCATTTTGGAAGTGATTTTAACAACATGAAATTCAGATTATTTTGTCCCTTTTTGACAATACCACTACGGACTAACTAGAACTTTAACTTCTTTGACTACCCAGACAGACCTCTGGCGGCCGGACGGATGGCATGGTCACGTTAATACTGCACACCTTTCGAAACTTTAATACTGAGAGCAATAACAAAATACATATCTGATAAAGGTAACTCTAAACTTTTATTCGTCATGAATGTTATTGATTGTTTTTCACTTGTATATGTTTATGAAATGTCCTCAAGAATCATATACAAGTCGACTTGCTTCTGTCGGTGTATTTGCATAAGTGATAAGTTGGACAGCTGTTCATCGCCAATCAGGGGCTTCGTAACTAGAGGTTTGGAAACAGGCGAGTCACGGATGTGAGACCACCAATTGAGACCCACATGACCCATGTAAGGGGGCGAAATCCCCGGGCCGAAAATTGTGACTTAACACTCAAAATTACGTTGTTTTTTTTTATCGATTTCTATATTACCGTTTAATATCAGGCCATTAGTATTTTCGCAACTTCAAAATACAACAAAACTATGATAGCTTTCAAGACAATTCAAAGTCATATGGTCCATGTCATTATAATGAAAACCAGCTTCTTGCAAATTTTTGTATAATTTATTGTGATAATAATTTACAGTGTAAGTGTAATTAAAACGGCATATATCTGCTGCACATGAATTAAATTGAAATTTAATCACAATAATTTAATTATTCTATATTTTAATTTTTGGAAGACTCATCTGATAGATCCAGTTCTAACCTTACAGTAATGTGAAGACGTATTACTCCCATTATTACGGCGTTTTAACCCCGCTGAACAAAACAAAATTCGAAATTTTAAGAAATGAATGTTTTTGTACGTTTCTCATAGTCTAGACCCAACTCAGATATATGTGTGCCAAAATTAAATATAGAGTCTCCTTCAGTTGCTCGTGGGTTACGATATTTCTCCACTCAAGAGAGTTAAATCTAAAATTTTAACCACAAGCCGTCAATTTAACTCTCGAGAGTGGAGAAATATCGTAACTCACATGGGCAACTGAAGGAGAATTTGTTTCTCCCATTATTTAACACGAACTTTATTTTTCAAAATTTGAAATTAATGCGAGGGAAATGCACGAGACATTTTAATCCTCTAGAGGATTACAGATTTTTCCACCACTGGTTCAGCGGGGTTAAAACGCCGTAATAATGTGTCTGATTTCATTGACTGTAATCTCGTGATAACGAGAAAATCTTTACAATAAGGATATCGTTTTCGTAGATCATTATTGATAACTTTTATTATACAGATCTTTTATATGAATTAATTCTACGCGCAGGGATCTTATCAAAAAGGCTATTTGCAATCTTTATTTCCATGGCAATGCTCTTAACAATGTGTTAAAATGTTCAAAATTAACACATCAAAAATATTATTGATTGAAATATATTTTTCGTAGCTGTTATTATAGTGGACTCTTCAAGGCAGGTGTTCTTTACAAAAATATAGACAATCAGACTCGGGCAGGTGTTTTTTTTTCTTTCTTCTAAATATAAACGCCCTGCTGGTAGAACTAGAAGTTCCAACTAACAATTAAATCAGTACTTTATTCCATAGTGACCTGGATTTAGAACGCTATATGTAATGACTCTTTTTTTGTGTGTGTTCAATGGTTTGAGTTGAGATCTGGTTGTTCGTTTTATGGGTATTGCTGGAATTGTTGACCATCACTGTTTACACTTTCTTTTCATGGTACTAGTATGGTGATTTACATAGCTTTGAAGCTTTTCCTTCCAGAGTCACGTTTCGTGTCGGAACGTGAATAAAATGAAAACGATCGTTCTTGTTCATTTATCTGAAACTTCTCACATGTTATGTTTGAAATAATTTGCTTCAGTCTGATCTGAAATACGCGATTCCTCCAGAAGTAAATGATGCAATTGGTTCCAGTATTGCTTAGTGCTAGCCAATGAAAAGCAATCCACAGCATGTTTCTATTGATGGTCTGGTAGATTGCTGGATCCATATCTTCAACAATCATCATTATGTGTAAAGGAAGCCATGTTAACGCAAACGTGAGAACCATTATTACCAGCATTTTAACACCCTGCAAATATATAGACAATAATCTGAAACCGTTGCCATGGATATTAAATGTTAAATTAGCAAATAAACAAAATGATACATTCAACACCAATAAAAAGGTAGACATCTAATTTAATGTCTGGAGTAATCTTCAACAACTAGGATCATATGATCTAAAGATAGAAAAGACACACAATCCAAAAGTCTTTGGGTGCAAGAAAACCACAGGTACTAAGCAGGATAACTGAAATCGTCACCTATGCCGGGAGGAGACTGATCTTAATTTTAATAATAATTACAATATTAGAATTTAATTATGTAAAAATTAAATTCATTTATTCAATTAACAGTAAATAGCCTGAAGTATATTTTTAAATTCTTATTCTTGATTGACCTGTTCTCTATTGTTATGCTAATTCATAAATGTGACTGAAAAGTCCGTGCAAACCCAAACGGCGTGGTTCGGCCATTTGTGAAATTACTGCCGAAGTAGACGCATCTTTGCAGAAATAAACCCACCCACCCTTTCCCCTTTATGTTTTGATTTGTTTGCTGCTCCTTTGTTCATACCATTTCGTCATGGCAACTGGTGGAATGTGGAATAACAACACATTCGAATGATGGCACAATTTACTATATCTAAACTGCTATGGAACGCCCAGCTGCTAACAATCTTACTGATTGGACCGCCCTTCAGTGATGATAAACTAACTGATTTCAATCATCATCAAGATATTACTTGACTGACAAGTTGTTTTGTGCTTTTGATTGATATTGTTATATTTGATAAGTGCCATGACAATTCTACAGCCAAATAGAAAACAGTATTCGTTTTCATTATCTGTATTCATACAGATCTTTATAAAATTATGAAGCAATCACTTGGCGTCAGTTGTCAGTTTCTTATGAAGAAATCGCTAAGTGTCCGTTGTTGTTCCTAGATAAAAACTTTGTTTTGGAATTTGGTAACCTTGAAGTCTCTATATGAAACTGGTATATCTAACAATAATTAAATTACTTCCATTTTTCATTGGAATGTTACAATATGATTGGTTATGAAGTGGTCACATGATTATAAAAGAGATGTTTCATATCCCAATGAAACTCAAACCCGAACTTGCACGCGCCTCCATGACGACGTCAGATGTAAATAATCAATGGCGTAATAATTTCCAACAGCAAATAATCTAACACAAATAAAATTCACAACGAAAAATTCAACTATATTCAATTTTGGTGTGATTTAAATATAATTATAAGAATTGAATGCATTCTTTTGAAGTTTCATTGGGGTATGAAAGCGTTGATCGAAGCACATTTTCAACATGAAGCGCCGTAGCGCTTCATTGAAAATGTACTTCGGTCAACGCTTTCATACCCCAATGAAACTTCAATAGAATGCATTCAATTCTTAAATGAAATGTTATTGTACAAATTCTGGTACCATTCAATTTTCATACCCAGGGAACTATGAACAAACCAATTGTGAACGGTAATGGTGGTGTAATGGTTGGCGTGATCACCTCGAGTTTGATTCGAGCCCCGATCGGGTAAAACAAAAATTAATCAAATATATAGCTGCTTCTTCTCTGCTAAGGATGCAGCACTACAATAAGAGCATAATGTGTCCGAGTGAAGGGATATGTCAACATGTGAACTATTTTCAGTGAGCTAGCATTATAAAAAAAAAACTAAGCGCGTTTTTCTAGTACAAAGCGCACATGATCATCTCATCAAAATGTAAGTGGTTGCCCCTTTGGTATCTGCCATGATATAGCTAAAACAATATGCTCCTGTTGGAATCCAACAACAATTCATCATTCACCAACAAACTTATATTATGTCGATGCTCTCCGTGTTTACATAGATTGAAATACAATATGACTGAACAGTGTTAAAATACCACAACACGGATGTAAAAATAAATAAACACCAACCAAATGAAACAATAAACAACCAGTCAACGCACACCTACCCGTTTCTTTGACCTTGCTACCTTTTTGTCTCTACTATGGTCTTTTTCTCCAGGAATTGTGTTGGTCCATATAAGGTAACCACTATGTACACTCAAAATGGTCACCAGGGTGACAGGTACCACATATTGAAACAGAACTATAGCTATGGTGTACATTTGCCGTTGATATCTGTAATTCCAGACCTCTAGACAATGTCCTGCACCTTCTGGTAGAAACTCAAGGGCAACAACCCTTGACCTTATAGCTGATGGTATGGAAACCAACGCAGCAAAAATCCATGACAACGCAACAAGTGTTCTAATTAGTTTGGAGCGACTTGATTTTTTCATCGGTTTTGCAACTGCATAATGTTGATCGTAATTTAGCGCAACCATATTGAGTGATTTCTGAACGACACATGTCGTCTGTAGGAACTGTAAACAAGAACACATTACTGTTCCGAACGGCCACCAATAGAAAATCATCTCACTAAGAACGGTAAATGGAACACATATGCAATTCATGAGAATATCACTTGCAGTAGCACTAGCCATGTAACTTGTCTCGCCCTTTTTATATCTCCGAGGCAAAGTTATTATTATGTAGATTAGCAAAATATTTCCTCCGATGGCCAAACATGTTAATAAAACATGTAAAATAATAAAAACTACACTGAAACTCTCAGGCAGACGTAATGGTTGGTAAGACAAGTCACTTTCAGAAATATTATACGTTTTATTAAAACCAATTAAAATTTTAAAATATCCATATAAAAAGAACAATTCTTCCATTTTTACATGAAAATCTAGAAATACAATGATGAAGTAACAAACGTAATGAATATGTGTTGATGACATTTTACAACAGCGTTTTTATTCGAGAAAAGTTGTCAATCACTCCCCGATCATCACGTGACGAGCTGACAGTATCACATTGTGATCAACTGTGGTTTAAGAAAATATGAAGTTTCTTAATTTTGTGTGTGTTTATATTTATATTGTCGTTGGAAGGATAGGGCTGGGATCAGATTAAACGGTTTAGTCCCGCCCGAAGTAAAGGATGCCATTGGTTCCAGTATTGCGCAGTACTAACAAATGAAAAGCAATCCACAGCATGTTTCTATTGATTGTCTTGGAGATTATTGGATTCATATCTTCAGCAACCATCATCACATCTTAACGCAAACGTGAGAACCAATATTACCAGCATTTTAACACCTTGCAAATATATAAACGATAATCTGAAACGGTTACCATGGATATTAAGTGCTAGATTAGCAAATTAACAAAATGATACCAGAATCATTATATCGAAGAAGAACAGACAACACAATGGCCAAAAGAAAAAGTACAAAAGGACAAACAACATTCTACAAAACATACACATAAAAACGTGAGAACCATAATTACCAGCATTTTAACACCTTTCAAATATATAGACGATAATCTGAAACGGTTACCATGGATATTAAGTGCTAGATTAGCAAATTAACAAAATGATACCAGAATCATTATATCGAAGAAGAACAGACAACACAATGGCCAAAAGAAAAAGTACAAAAGGACAAACAACATTCTACAAAACATACACATAAAAACCGAGGGTGAACTCATGTGCTCCGGAAGGGTAATCAATTCCTGGTCCACTAGTGACACCCGTTTTGCTAATCTAGTTACAAACCCGGTGATAAGTCATGAATGAGGAAAGGACTTGGAAGTGTTTACAAGTGGAACATATCCGTGGTCATTTGTGACACAGATATTCCATAACGGTCAACCAAGTCATGGTAGCGACTGTTAAGCTTTCAAAGTCATGACTTCAACTTAACCAAGAGGAACCCTTGGTTCAGTATACGTAGCTTCCTTGTTAGCAACAACCTTCTATCAAGGAAATCCTGATAGGAACCACAAGCTCTGGAACATCGTATCAACTCAGAGATGAATACTCCATATGCAGGTGCTGATGGAATGTTGCAACATATAACTGGAAATTTCACAATTTGAAAATTGGAATCATCTCTTTTGTCGTAAAGTTTCGAACTTAACCGTCCCTTACTGCCAATTTCGATGTGTAGGTCAAGGTATGAACGGAATTTGTAAAATTGATACGTCACTTGTTTTCCAATCCCACCTGCTATTTGCTATCTTGTAATTTGTGTTTGACTTTCTTTCAAATAAAATATAGTTTACACTAAGGTATGAAGCAGACCTATCTGTATCTGTGGTATCCTTTAATTTAAGCTCAATGGGATAGATGCGGAACGTGAAATTAAAGGATAACTAACTTTCGTTTTTCTTGAGAAGTCCCTGTATGAAGTCTGCCTCATACGAATAAAGGGACAAGTCGGTTAGAAGAGGAGCACTGTTTGTACCCATAGGTATGCAGACTGTCTGTTGAAAAACACGTCCACCAAACATTGATCGCCAATAGAGTACACGTTAATAATTTGGAAAGAGGTTTCGTAGAGCATTTTGCAGACCCAGCAATATAACGTTGTTTGAAAGGCCACTTGTGTTATTTAGGAATCTAGTAAAGTGGTAGTAGATCCAGTTCTTCATCTTTGGTTGAAGTTCCAAAGGAACATAGAACAGATCTAGGATTATCCCGGATTTCCTCTTTCGTTATATCGGTATCCCACGACTGACCACGCTCTGATACTCTCCACTCATCACGTAATGAATGGAATATTCACTCCGATACTTCATGATCATCACGTGACGAGTTGAGAGTATTGGATCGTGATCACTCGTTGGAAAATAGAAAAACATTTTCTAATTTTTGTTCTTTGATTTATATTTTTATTGTCGTTGGAGGGATAGGGCTGAGACCAAATTAAACGGTTTAACGCTGCCACATTTTGGTTCTTATATCAAATCAGGAGCTAGATTTCTAACATTATATGTCATGATTTCATTTGTGTTCAATACTTTGAGTTGAGAGATGGCTGTTCATTTGATTGAAATTGATGGAATTGCTTTGATATCCAATGATCAGGAAACAAGATCCACTGACCTGTTTCCCACGTCACGTTTTTGTGTATGTACATATATCCCAAACCGAAACCTGACTTTTCTTCGCTGTAATGTGGTGATATTTTTTGTATTCGATGGTTTGACGTCAGATGTGGTAGTTCGTTTTGTTGATATTGGTGATATTGATGACCACCTGACGTAATACACATTCTTATCAAGTGCCAGTCTAGCCTACTGATTAACAACTTTAATTAATTTCTTCCAATAAAAATGATGTCTAAAAAGTTCATTAACACGTGACATATCGAATAGGTTAGTTAGTTCAAAATTGTTTTCCCGATTTTCATGTACAAATGGAAGAATTGTGCTTTTTATATGGATATTTTAAAATTTTAATTGGTTTTAATAAAACGTATAATATTTCTGAAAGTGACTTGTCTTACGAACCGTTACGTTTGCCTGAGAGTTTCAGTGTAGTTTTTATTATTTTACATGTTTTATCAACATGTTTGTCCATCGGAGAAAATATTTTGCTAATCTACATATTATTCTCATGAATTGTATATGTTCCATTTATCGTTCTAAGTGAGATGATTTTCTATTGGTAGCCGTCCGGAACAGTAATGTGTCCTTGTTTACAGTTCCCACAGACGACATGTGTCGTTCAGAAATCATTCAGTATGGTTGCGCTAAATTACGATCAACATTATGCAGTTGCAAAACCGATGAAAAAATCAAGTCCATCCAAACTAATTAGATCACCTGTTGGCGTTTGTTTCCATACCAACAGCTATAAGGTCAAGGATTGTTGACCTTGAGTTTCTACCAGAAGGTGAAGGACATTGTATAGAGGTGTGGAATTACAGATATCAAAGACAAATGCACACCATAGAACTATAGTTCTGTTTCAATATTTGGTACCTGTCACTCTGGTGACCATTTTGAGTCTACATAGTGGTTACCTTATATGGACCAAAACAATTCCTGGAGAAAAAGACCATTGTAGAGACAAAATGGTAGCAAAGTCAAAGAAAATGGTAGGTGTATGTTTGTTTTTTGTTTTTTATTGTTTCATTTGGTTGGTGTTTATTTATTTTTACATTCATGTTGTGGTATTTTGCAATGTTCGCTCATGTTGCATCGACATAAGTTTGTTGGTGAATGAGGAATTGTTGTTGGATTCCAAAATGAGCATATTGTTTTAGCTATATCATGGCAGGAAAAAGTAAGTTACATTTTGATGAGATGATGATGTGCGCTTTGTACAAGTTTGACCAACGCGCTTAGTTTTTGTTTTATAATGCTATCTTACTGAAAATAGTTCTTTTCTCTCGGCCACATTAGCCTTTTATTCTAGTGCTGCATCCTTAGCAGAGAAGAGGCAACTATCAATTTTATTAATGTTGGTTTTACCCGATCTGGGCTCGAACGGCACTCGTGGTGATCACGCCAACCATTACACCATCATTACCGTTCACAATTGGTTTGTTCATAGTTCCCTGGGTAAGAATTGCCAATGGTACCAGAATTTAGATTATACGATATCAATATTGTAATTATTATTAACCCTAAGGTCAGACTCCCCATGCATTGGTGATGATATTGGCTATCCTTTTTAGTCCATTTGTTTTCTTGCACCCAATGACTTTTGAATTGTTTGGCTTTTCCATCTTTAGATCATATGAGCCTAGCTATTACAGGTTATTTCAGACATTAAATTAAATTGTGTAAGAAGATGACCGTTTAGTTAAAACGTTCTGCAGAGACGATAATAAACGATGGATTTTCATAAAGTACTGCGTTGACTACTATTATACCTATTTTGTCCCAGTATTGTTAAAATGCTGTTATAGTGACAACCGGAACCTTTTAACCGTAATGAAAGCGGGAGGTTTGGCGCCGTAGAATCTGATTCAACCCACCGTTTCTTTGGAAATGCCTGTATCAAGTCAGGGCCATTCCGGTTTTCCCAGTTTTCCGGTTGTTGACTGATTTTGTCTGTTTGTTGATTTATGAGTTTTGCCTTTCCCTTTGAAAGATAGCTCGGTGTTCGGTAATTTTGTTATTACTCTTATTTAGATATCTACCTTTTTATTAGTGTTGAATGTATTATTTTGTTTATTTGCTAATTTAACAATTAATATCCATGGCAACGGTTTCATATTATTGTCTATATATTTGCAGGGTGTTAAAATGCTGGCAATAATGGTTCTCACGTTTGCGTTAACATGGCTCCCTTTACACATGATGATGATTGTTAAAGATTTGGATCCAGCAATCTACCAGACAATCAATAAAAACATGCTGTGGAATGCTTTTCATTGGTTAGCACTGAGCAATACTGGAACCAATTGCATCATTTACTTCTGGCGGAATCGCGTATTTCAGATCAGATTGAAGCAAATTATTTCAAACGTAACATGTGAGAAGCTAAGATAAATACACGGGAACGACCGTTTTCAATTTAATCGTGGCTCCGAAAGGAAATACTTCATAACTATGTAAATCAGCTTACTAGTACGTATATATACAAATGTATATGAAAAGAAAGTCTAAACAGTGATGGTCAACAATTCCATCAATATCCATAAAACGAACAACTATCTCTCAATTCAAACCACTGAACTGAAAAAAAAGGTCATGACATACAGTGTTCGAAATCCAGATCACTATATACATTAATATTTGTATATATACTAGTACGCATCCAAGTGGAAGCGGTACCTCTACTGAAGGGGGAAGATGGTATCCAGTAAGTAAGTAAGTAGTATATAAGAGGTTTTCAAGTAGCATTTGAGGAGGATCCATGAGGAGGATCTGGCCATTGCGCATGACGTGACCGGCCCTACCGGAAGTGGCCCTACAGGAAGTGACGTCAGTCACGTGACCGGCCCCGATCGGAAGTGACGTCATTTCCCCTCCCCGTTTTTCTTCAGTGACGTCATTTTCCCGCGTTGTTTCTTTTGTGACGTAATTTTTCCTTACTATAGTACAAGTACCATGGATACCGAAGGTACCCAAGGGGTGTGCGCAACCGGTTTACCGGACTTTTTTCTCTTACTTTTTCCCCGTATTTTTTTTTTTCGCGTACATTTTTTCCCGTACTTTTTTCTCCGTACTTTTTTTCCCGTACTTTTTTTCCCCCGTACTATTTTTTTTTTCCCGTACTATTTTTTTTTTTATCATTTACAATACACCTATTCTGTGTCGGATAGTTCCGAATGGTCTTTTGTATCAGTTACAATACACCTACTCTGTGTCAAATAGTTCCGAATGGTCTTTTGTATTTTCCATATCTTTTCACTATTCAACATACTTTTCTTCCATATTTTCCAAATTTTATCACTATTCAA
>MJUT01030960.1:239034-256328 GCA_002080005.1 Gigantidas platifrons
CTAATAAATGTCAGAGTTTGAGTGAGTGAGTGATTGTTGTTTAATGCCAACTCAGCAATTTTTCAGCTATATGATGGCGAGAAAAAGTTAATTTTCAATGAAATGATGATGAGGTCTGCAATGTACTAGACCAACATGCTTAGTTGGGTTTTTACAGTGCTAGCTCACTGAAACAACAGTCTGCAGATAGGTCACCCCACTCAGACACATTATCCTGATTCTGAGCCAACCAGTCTTTGATCTTTCTCCTTAATGCTGGTGCTTAGTGGAGAAGCAACAAATACCAATTTTACAGTTTTTGGTTTGACCGGAAAGGGACGTAAACACACGATGATCTATAGCATTCAAGGCGAGCATGCTAACCATTACACCACCAATCTGAGATTGAAATAAGAGAGTTTCATTAAATTTGGAAATAATATCTAAGCAAATATTTCAACAATATATTTTACAACAAGACCATGTCGACTATATAATATTGTAATTATATAATAGTTACCTCCCTTTCTAGAAGATTAGCATGGGAAGCCACTTGTTGGTTCTCTTCAAGAGAACTCCCCTCTAATTCCACATCCACTTTGATACTACCTCTACTTATCTAAAACAAAAATTCATTAAACTACATTCATTTGGGTTTTTTTTTTTACACAGGAATAAAATAAATAATCTTGCTTAGATATTTCAGAATTTAGATTATATGCAAATTATAGGCCATGCAAAGTTAATTACTTGGTTCTCAGGCCCTTTTTTGTCAAAATTGATGAGGGAGGGTGGCATTTTTTTTTATCCTTTTACTGCTGTAAAAAGTGATGAGGGAGGCATTTTTTTTTTTTTTTATTGTGAAAAATATGGCAATGTATAAATCTTTTCATTACTTTATTGAAAATTTCAATTTTATTTCTTCCGATGGTGGCAGAAACATCACAAGTGGTTAATTTTTATGGAAACGTCCAATCCGCTGGTCCCAACGTACCATTTTTTTTATCTCCGTAAACAATTCCAATAAGGTACAAGCTTCGGAGAAGCCCCCTATTATGTTCCCTGGTAAAACTGGCAAACATTTGTGCCGAATTTGCACAGAAACGATTGACATTTTGTCTAAATGTCAAACTGAAACACGTTTTTTATTTATACATTGTCATAACGATGCTTTAAATCTCATTTAAGCATGATGCGTTTTAAAGCGTTTCACCGACCACACGATATAAGAGAAAAAACAGATGCGGTTGTTTTTTCCGTACGGACAGCGCTACCGCATTTAAATTTTTGTTTTTTTTTACTATTTTTGCAATAAAATCGGCAATGCGGCGACGAATTTCCACATGCGGGCGGGCCTGAGAACCAAGAAATTAACTTTTTATGGCCTAAGGTGTTTAACCAAATAACGTTCTAATACATTTCATTGGTATGTAAATTATTTGCCAAAATGTCCCTTGTATAAGATGTCAATTCAAAGGCAGCAAAGTTAATGTAAAAGTATACCCTATATATATATTGTGTAGAAGTATATTGAATACATTGCGTCTGAGTAGACTGAATCCAGTGAATTCTGACTATCAATTCTATTTCCAGGCAACACTGATAGGAGGGTGGGAATGCTCTTTACCACCAAGCACCACACTCCTTTTTTCACAGTGGGAAATTTGTATCATGGTCAATTAAACTCATTTTATAAAAATAGAATTAGCATCAAATTAAAAAAATAATTATCGCTACCATTATTTTGAGCAAAAATATATATTGCCAATCGTCTTACATAATGCCCCATTCCCATCCTCTGATATTGTGGTCAAAAATATTTCAAACGGTGATTGATAATTCCAGTATAATAAATCTGTGATTCCTAATACCTTTTTTGTGCCTCATGATTTGTGCTTATTTGATTGATTGATTGATTTTGATTGTTGGTGCTTAATGCCACTTTCAGCAATATTTCAGCTATATCATGGCGACCAGTTTTAGTGGTGGAAGAAGCCGGCGTACCCGGAGAGAACCACCGACCATGGGCAAGCAACTGGCAAACTTTATCATTTGCAGCTGCAAGTCGAGTGAACCCTCTTTTGTAATGTACAAAGCCGGGCGCGAACCCTCGGCATATTGGTGATAGGCTTGTATGAGTTGTTAGGTAATCCAACTACCTAACTCATTGAGTCACCCGGGTCCTTGTGCATATTTGATAATTGTTTCCTGCAATGAGTAGAGATAAGTGGAAAAAAACATTCTTCATAACCTTTTAAGTGCCAAACTTACCAATATTTTCTTTACAAAAGTATCAAATTCTGAGGACAGCTTTCTCAATTCATTTAATATTAATCTAAAATTAAAAATTGAAATATTTTAAATAAAATTTTCAGCCATCTGATTAGCAAGCGAGCGTTATCATTGCTTAACACAACTTTCAACAATATTTCAGTTATATCATGGATGTCAGTTTAATTGGTGGAAGAAACCGGAGTGCCCAGAGAAAACCACTGACCTGTTGCAAGTCACTGACAAACTTTATCATATAACGCAGTCTGTCAAGCACTTTTTGGCTTAAAAAAATTAGGAAATCAGGAGGGTTTTTAGTTAAAAATCAGGAGATTATCAGGAATTTTTTTTATATAAAAAGTGATAAAACAATACAAAAAACCAAAAAAAATGGCTGCCTTCCTCCCCTCTAAGTAAGAGCTTTGAGGCCATAATATATAAATTTAAACATGGTGTTTTTGATTCCAGATGAATGTCATTATCAGAAGGTCAGAATGTACTAGGCAGGCTAAAAGGTCTTACTTAGGCCATTTTCCTCACCTCCTTTTACACTAAAATAATTTCAACATATTTTTTTTTTGTGGGGAAAAAGTTCAAAATCAGGAGTTATCAGGAGTTTATCTAACAAATTCAGGAAAAAATCAGGAACAGCTCAAAATCAGGAGTCGCTTGACAGACTGCATAACGCGGTATCGAGTACACCTTGCCATGAGAGGGAATCTAAATTACAACTTTAAGTGGCACTGATTGTATTTGTAGAAGTAAATCCAACTACCATATGATGGCAGTCAAGACAGACACTCAAGTAAGAGTTAATGTATACCAAACATCTTAACAGATGCTCAAGTAAGAGTTAATGTATACCAAACATTTTAACAGACACTCAAGTAAGAGTTAATGTATACCAAACATTTTTCTAATGAATAAAAGGTTTTCTTAATTATAGCATAAAACAACTGTAGCAAGTTGAACAAGTGACATGCATGAATGGCTCAAAGAAACTAGGTCCTTCTGATTGGACGATTTTAGAGGTCAATTACGATACTCATACTCTAACGTTGAATGACTGTGAGGACAGAGGTTCAAATGGTTATAAATGATCTGTTTATTATTCAATTATTATCTATGAAAAGAAGATCATCTTTTCACATTTTCTCATAGGGTACCAGGTTAACTAAGCCATGTGTTTGATGTCACCGTCCTCAGAGTACCTGTGACCATTCCAAAGGCTCAACTCACAGAGCTTCCCAGCATGCCCTTGGGTGGTGAATAGGTTAATAAGGATGCCCTATTCTATGAAACGAAAGCTTGATCATAGATCATAGTGGTTACTGTGTTTAGAGAGTACCACTTCTCTGTGCTGGTTAAAAACTTGTTAAAGAGTTTTGAATAAAAAAGCGGAAAAACTTTCTTCAAGGTCGTCACGCATGACTGACACGTTTCAACTGATCCGCTTATCTATTGATTCAGAAACCAGTACGTGATATGCATTTCTGGTTCAATTAAGGAAATTCCTGTTATGGCTGGTTCTCAGTTTATTGTTTACAATCGTCATCTGGATTGGATAGATTTTCTGTTTAAACTTTTGTTTCTTTCAAAAAGACAATATTAAACACTTTGAAACAACACAATTTTATATGGAATCATCAAGATTTCAGACCTCACCCCCTTAAAATTTTCTCAACAGATCGGAAATCCACGAACTTGCGGAAAACTGTCCTCCCTGTGTTGATTAAAAAGAGTAAGTGCATTGCAGCTACTACAAAAGGCAAATATTTAATCGTCCCTAATCAACCCTCTGAAATTCTAGAAGTAGTCAAAAATTGTTGCCCAAGTTGTCTTATTACTCCCCCATTCCTGTATATCTTTAAATCTTGAACGTGTTCTCGTCTCGAATATTCATGAAATATTTGCCACTAGATGTTAAGCAACAATCAATCAATCAATCAATCAACTTACCTCTTCAGTTTATCTTCCTTTCCTTTAACATAAGTATCATAATTCTGTGGAAAACTGAAGCTTACTATTGCTGTCTTGGTGGTATTCCTTTCTGCAATAAAAAGGCCAATAGATTTATTGAATTGTTTCTTGAGGTGTCTTGAGAATTACATTTATTTGTGAACAGTTAATAATAATGGTAATGTGTACCACTGATGTTGGCTTAAGTGATTTAAAATCAGTGCCTATCACCACAAATGTTGTGACTTTGAATCACGCTCAGGCGAGTTGTGCTCAATACAACATTATGTGATAAAGTTTGTCAGTGAGTTACGGTGGTTTTCTCTGGTTTCCTCCATCAATAAAACTGACCGCCACGATATAGCTGAAATATTGTTGAAAGTGGCATTAAACACCATAAACCAAACTAAGCGACTTAATGCAGGCTACTTTTGTACTAAAAAAAACAAAACAATTTCATTCACGAGAAAACAATTTTTTTTTTTTTTTTTTTTTTATAAATTTGACCAATCTGAAACATGAATTGTCAGCAAGGTTTGGTCCATATTGATTGCCTCATGGGTTTCAATATAAAAGATAAAATGTAAAATGGGATTTCAAGGGAGAAATTAAACTTTGAAATACTAACGACTGACAATGACAGAGAGTACTGATAATAAAAGCCCTGAATAGGTTTTTGGCATGGTGAGCTAAAATGTAATGTTTCATTAATTTTTAATATTTAAGCTATAAAATAATTTGGGTCAAGTGGTATTATTTATGTGAGTGAGCTAGTGATTGTTGTTTTAATGCCAACTCAGCAATATTTCAGTTATATTATGGTGAGAACAAGTTAATTGTCAATGAGATGACGGTATTATTTCAACATTTCTTACAATACATTTACAATATAGGCAATGTTTAGTAAAATACTGAGAACTGTTCTGATCTCCTGCTATGGTAATAAAATACAGTCTCTTGAAATTACAACCATTAATAAGATTATACAATAAAAACCTGTCTAAACTGAAAACATAAAACTGAATCCTGCATAAATTGAACTTTTAATTGAGACACAATGCAAGAAATCTTTGTCAATTCAACCTATTTAAACTAAGCTTTTGTCTATTCCAAACACAAAAGTTGGCCACAAGGAGGTTCGGCCAAGACTGGTTTCACTGCTCATATAAAGGTGTGTTTTCACGATAAAATCTTCCCTTCAAACTTTATCTGTGTACCTTTTTCAAGCACAAATTTGATAGTCTATTTAAAACACATCATCAAACACGTTTGACAGTTCCATTTAATATTGGGAGGGAATTGGATAGGTTTTAAGACTTGTAAATTTTCAAGTGAGCTTGAAGGTAAAATTTGATCATGTAAACACACCATTACTAAATAACTTACTACAATGAATATCCTGTCTTGGACTAGATATTTGGTAGTTGAATTTACAACTACATATACAATCAGTACCTTTCACCATCAGGGCGAGGTGTACAACATTATGTGATAAAGTTTATCAGTGACTTGCGACATGTCGGTAGTTTTCTCTACTAATAAAACTAGCCGCCACGATATAACTGAAATATTGTTGAAAGTGGCATTAAGCACCATCAAACAAACAAACTTACTACAATGAATATCCTGTCTTGAACTAGATGTAGCTTGTCTACTGTTTGGTATAACCCTTCCTGTACCATCAACACACCAGCACATCCTTCCTTTCTTATTACACTGTTGTGGAACAAAATCTCCATGTTCATCACAAACTGGTATGTTGATTAACGTTTTAATACGGTCAGCAGTTCCCCTCTTGTTTATTATTTGGTTATAAGCATTGGTTCGTTGAAGCTGACATATGGGAAACACTGAAAAATGAAAATACAATTGTTGTAAAAAAAAAGCCAGGTATATCTAGTTTAGTGCGCATGATACATTTCTGGATATATTGTATATTGAATGTGTCATTTTCACAGAGAGAACTGCGTGTCTTATTTTCATAAAGAGAACAAAAATGATATCACTACCTCCCTCTGCATTAATCTAAACATACAAACTATTAAAAAATAAATATATCGTCTTCGAAGACATATTTTTTTCACTGTTAAGCTACCAGTATTGTGAGTTATTATTGCGCTCATGGCGAGGTGTACTCGATACAACATTATGTGATAAAGTTTGTCAGTGACTTGCGGCAGGTCATGGTTTTCTTCGGTTTCTTCCACCAATAAAACTGACCACCACAATTTAACTGAAAAATTGTTGAAAGTGGCGTAAAACATCATATATCTAAACCCAAACCTGTACACATATATGCTATGAAGAAGAGATTGAACGACCATGAAAAACCGTGTGCCATTTATTTTACTTTCTACAATAAGTGGGTTACATTGTAATTAGTGGAAAGGATATTATTTTCTAATATAATAAGGTAAGTTATTTAAGAAGAGTTTGAAGATACCAAAGGGGTAATCAGAATCCATATATCGAAGAAGAACAGACAACACAATGGTCAAAAGAAAAAGTACAAAAGGACAAATAACGATCTACAAAACATACAAACATAAAACTAAAGACTGAGTAACAAGAACCCCACTAAGAACCGGGGGTGAACTCTGGTGCTCCGGAAGAAAAGCAGTTCCTGCTCCACTAGTTGCACCCGTCAACTCTTACCTGCATCACAATTGACTTTCTGTCTGGTAATTGGATCATAGAATTCCGGCTGACAGGTACACAGGTTAACCTGACACAGGGAACCAGTAAAGTGTGCACAGGTAGCTGTCAAACATGTATTATCACAGGTCATTGGTTGGGAATCTGGACACATGGAATCTAAAAAAAATATGTCATTCGTTTTTAATAATGTACATAATTTTTCAACAAATACTGATACTGCCATTTACAAAATTAAGAGTGAGTGAGTGAGTGATTGTTGTTTAACGCCAACTCAGCAATTTTTCAGCTATATCATGGCGAGAACAAGTTAATGTTCAATGAGATGATGATGAGGTCTGCTTTGTTCTAGACCAACACGTTGAGTTGCATTTTTATAGTGCTAGCTCACTAAATCAACAATCCATGGGTAGAATACTGTTGCTCCACTCGGACACATTATTCTGATTCCGAGCTAATGCTGCGTGCTTAGCTGAAAAGAAATACTGTAAATTCAGAAATTAATGCGATGTTTTTATTAATGCGAAAAATGTGACTGGTCGGCGATCGCAATAATTAAACCTCGCAGTTTTAATGTTCATTTTCTTGACCAGTTTCTGTTTGATTTATCTCCCTTTTCTTACACAGGTAAGATCGACAGGTGCATGTTATGTGTAAAACCACTAATTATTTTCTTTAAGGTTTTCTACTAAATTTGTGTTTTTTCGAGCTTACCTGGTCATTTTATCTTAAGTTTAACCTTTCCAAGACCATATATTTTCTGAAACGTACATGATTCCTCTACGTTCTGTCAAAATATCAGAGCATGTTTAAAATCTTGTAGTGAAATGCCATGCTACGGAAAGCACCTACTCTAAAAATAGCTCGGTCATCCCCAAGAAATTCAGTATTTATAAGTCATGCATCAAATCCTCCATAGAGGTATTAAAATACAACTAAGTCCATCAAATTTGGGCTCAAAATAATCCCTATATATTTAACTTCAATTATCAATTTTAATTAGTCCATTCCATTCAGTAGTTTTCACAATACTACAAAGTGAAAGGAACTTTTTTCTTGAAAAGGGACTACTTTCGTATATGTTCCAAGCTCTGATTGGTGAATTAGTGGTTTGACACCTTAGATTACTGACACATAGGAAGCGGTGAAGCGTGTACATGTTTATTGATTGTTTTGATTACAATTTCCTGTGTAAATATGTCTAGGAACACAAATAAAGTGTGTATTTAAACATCTGTGTTTCAAAATAATGACTTGTCAGTTTCATTCGATGTTTTTTCATCATAAGGGTAGATCAAAAATATTTTAGTTTCTCATCGATCTAATTATATAAAAACTGTGTTAATAAGGCCATAAAAAGTTAATTTCTTGGTTCTCAGGCCCGCCCGCATGTGGAAATTCGTCGCCGCATTGCCGATTTTATTGCAAAAATAGTAAAAAAAAATTTAAATGCGGTAGCGCTGTCAGTACGGAAAAAACAACCGCATCTGTTTTTTCTCTTATATCGCGTGGTCGGTGAAACGCTTTAAAACGCATCATGCTTAAATGAGATTTAAAGCATCGTTATGACAATGTATAAATAAAAAACGTGTTTCCGTTTGACATTTAGACAAAATCGTTTCTGTGCAAATTCGGCACAAATGTTTGCCAGTTTTACCAGGGAACATAATAGGGGGCTTCTCCGAAGCTTGTACCTTATTGGAATTGTTTACGGAGATAAAAAATGGTACGTTGGGACCAGCGGATTGGACGTTTCCATAAAAATTAACCACTTGTGATGTTTCTGCCACCATCGGAAGAAATAAAATTGAAATTTTCAATAAAGTAATGAAAAGATTTATACATTGCCATATTTTTCACAAAAAAAAAGAAGAAAAAATGCCTCCCTCATTACTTTTTACAGCAGTAAAAGGATAAAAAATAATGCCGCCCTACCTCATCAATTTTGACAAAAAAGGGCCTGAGAACCAAGTAATTAATTTTGCATGGCCTAAATGCCCGATTTTTATTTTATTTTATTTTGGCACGGACCTCAGGTGTGTAGTGGTTATTGACGGCTTTTCTTTTAACCCCAAGTTTGGTGGTCATGGTTGTTTTGTCGGTGGCAAGGGCATTGACGATCTCGGTATTAGCAGCTTTCATT
The DNA here is from genome assembly GCA_002080005.1 of Gigantidas platifrons. Lineage (NCBI taxonomy): Eukaryota > Metazoa > Mollusca > Bivalvia > Mytilida > Modiolidae > Gigantidas > Gigantidas platifrons. The sequence goes on from MJUT01030960.1 coordinate 248,042, forward strand.
ATATCAGCAGCTTCTTTGCTTGTAGCTTTATCAGGGTCTGGTAGACTTAAGACAATGTCATCTGGAGAGCGTTTCTTAGTGACAAACTTCCATTTTTTTAATTTCTAATTAATACGTATAGTTAATTGAGCAATATTTTATTTTAAAATATCACTTTGAAATAAAAGTCGACTAAAATGAGTTTGTAAAACTGAATTTGTTCCGATAAAAGATTTATACAAGCCATAATTTCATTAACCTTTATATCACCCAAGCCAAGCCCCAAGCCTTCGGATGTTCAATTACTGTCGACTCGGCACGTGACTAAAGTTCACCTGTTACAAAAGTTTCTAGATCCCCACAAGCACGCTTTGATCGATAAATACATTTCCAACATTTGGAAAGCTTTCTAGATTCTCAATCATGTGAAAAATGCGTGTACAAAGGCCAAGGGAAATGTGTATTCACTTTGATTAAAGGTAAACATGACAGTGGCTTACAAGGGGATTAACGACATACAAATACGAAAACGAAAACGCATGTTTAGATAAAAAAAATTACATCAATTTTTTTTTCTTCTTTATCTTGGCACGTCGCAATAATTAAACCTCGCATTTTTGCTGGCGGTTGAGGAATCGCAATAATTTCTGAATTTACAGTACATACCAATTTTATAGTCTTGGTTTGACCCGACCAGGGCTCGAATTCATGATCTACCACACTCAAGGCAAGCATGCTAACCATTACGCTACCGATGCGAGAATATGAATTTGCATACTTGCTATGCTGCACAGTTGCAGTTTTAGACCGATTATATCTTTCAAAATTAAAGGAACAATAAAATACTAAAGTACATACTACCACACTGGTCCTGACAGTCATAATAGCTTGTAAAGTACACATCAGGTCCGTCACACACAGTATAGAGAAACCCTTCACAGTTCTTAGTCTCAGGGTTATAGATGTATCTCATTTCAGGATTGTCACAGCCAATACGACTGTCACTATGGTGATCTGGTTTCTTACTGGTACATTTCTCTGGATTAGATGATCCAAACACTGAAATGTAACATCTTAAAAGTCATATGACAGTCACATTCTTGATATGGTTGTTTAAAAGAAATTAAATTATGATAAAATGAAAATTTTCATTGGATAATATAAAAAACCAGATAAATCAATTTACATATCAAACTGACACAAAAAAAAGACTGATTTAAAACGTAAAAGAATATAAAGGCAGCGTCTGCTTTTTTTTATGACATATTCGAAGAAGGTTTGGGTCTATGGTGATTAACGCCATTTCAACAATATTTCAGTTATTTGTGGCGACCAGTTTTATTGGTGGAAGAAACAAGAGTACCCGGAGAAAACCACCGACCTGTCGCAAGTCACTGACAAACTTTATCACATAATGTTGTATCAAGTACACCTCGCTATGAACAGGGTTCGAACTCACAACTTTAGTGGTAATAGGCACTGATTGAACAGGTAGTTGTAAATCCAACTACTATATAATCATGAGCACGACGGTCCCTATATTCGAAGAACGCAATAACTAGTACTTCTAAACTGGCTGATTTGTGGCAGGTCGGTGGTTTTCTCTAGGTACTCCGTTTTCACCCCAAATAAATTGACCCGCCACGATATAACTAAAATATTGTTGAAAGTGGCGTTAAACACCATAACCCTAATTCCCCCTTCAAAACTGGCTCAATCAACCTTCCATAACAATACACATATCTCCATATGGTAATAAGCAAGCACTACAAAGTATTAATAAATGCCCTTATAATAATTGTTGTTGCAATTACAAGCTTTTTATGAAATATTCCAAGTCAAATATGACAATAACTTCTTCAATAATGTTCCAAACAAATGGCCAGAACAATACGTAAATCTCCATGGAAATAAGCATGCAAAGTTTTATTTTGAAGAAGTTGCATGTAAGAATGTTTCATGAAATCAAACAGGGCAATAACTCGTGTAAAAATGGTTCAATCAAAGTCCTGAAATAATATGGATGTCTGAACATTAGTGATGGACAGCAATAAATCATTGTTTCCTAAAGAGAAGAAAACATGATAATTTGTGTTAGAGGTTATAATGTGGAGAGACATAATTATTCATGCTGAGTGGCCATAAATGAGTATCTCTTAGGACTGTCATATTATTGGAAGTTGAACCATGAATTATGAAACCTTAGAATGCTTATTGAGTTGACCATCAAATTGGGATTATGGTGTTTAATGCCACTTTCAACAATATTTCAGTTACAGGGATGAAAATTAGCACTCGCCCAGTCGCCTACGGCGAGTAAAAATTCACTTGGGCGACCAAAAATTGAATTGTGTTAGCCCAGGTGGCGAATGGTTTTAATCCCGAGTGTTACCCTAATTTAAGTCATTAAACTGTTACTACGCCAAATATTTTGTCAAAGTTTAATTTACATGCTTCCGTCTGAAAAATAAAACAATTTTTATTTGTTTTTCGTAAACAAACAACATTTTGGCGCCATTTTGGAAAGGGGACGCAATGCGGTATTGTGCTATGGGAAATGTTGACCAAACTTTTTGTCCGAAGCTACTTTCAACAAAACAAACTTTTAATTTATTTTTTCTCATTTCTGTGACATAAAATCATAGTTCTTATATAAAATATGTTCATATATGCGAAGATTGGCAATTCAAAATTCATTGAAATGCACGGGACGCTTCCAGATATTTATTCATCCACATTGGTATTTTATACTCGACACCGGGTTGACTGTTTATTTACAAACGTTTCAGTTTCTGTTTCTGCCTGGTAATGGCCACAATCATCTAGCTAATTATAATGCTATGACTTAGGTGCGCATACGGACCCCACCCCCTCCCCCCAAAAAACGTTAATGTATATCCAATTAAAAATAGACTTTGAATTACAGTAGATTTATTCCATTGTTGCAATCTGAATATTGAGGTCTGGCAAATGATAATAAGAGCCTTTACTTTCTGCAGTTTTTGACTGACAGTGGCAATTTAATTACGTTTGTGCTATATTTTCATTCCCACCTACTGTACTGTACTCCTATATATAGTTGGACCATTGAGCAATTGACAGAGACATTATTCTTCTGCTAATGATTACACAAAATATTAATATGAGTTATTACAATTTGTGTGGTGTGTGGTATTTGATCTCAGCACAGTAATATTTATTTGAAAAGGAAAAAGGGGGGGGCATATAAAAAAATCACTGGTATGCAAGACTCAAATAGTCAAGGTAGACATGAATAGATGTCCTCAATGTAGTTATGAATAAAAAAAAAAAACCCAGAACAAATCAGTTCAGACAGCTTTTTAACTATTTACTAAATTTGGGCAGGGTAACTTTCTATTATTTTTATATATATGCCTGGGCCCCTGGATTTTAAATTTCAGGGGCCCAGCTGGCTACAAGGTTCATAATTTTAGTTTTCATCCCTGCAGTTATATCGTGACAGTAAGTTTTATTGGTGGAGGAAACCATAATAACAAGAGAAAACCACAAACCACCCGCAAGTCACTGACAAACTTTAACACATAATGTTGTATCGATTACACCTCATCTGAGTGGGGTTCGAACCCACAACGTTAGTGGTGATAGGCATTGATTGCATAGGTAGTTATAAATCCAAACTACTATACGATAACAGTCACAACGGCCCCTCAAATTGGAACAAAATTCATAAAATGAAATATTTCTAAACGTGGAAGATCTACTAAATTTTCTATTGAAATCACACTTACATGTATCACACTTGACTGTATTCATATTACTATCTACAAACTTGACAGAGCAGTTGTTACAAGGATCTGGTATACATGTAGCCTCTGGGTAACCATGACAACTCTTCTGTTGACAGGCTCCTATACATGGTGATGGTGTATTACCATTAAGACAGACTGTAACAGAGAAAGAACTCAATTTCCAATGAATGAATTAGAATGCTTACCGTAATTAGCCATGCATAATACACATTTATATATTATATTGATTGATTGATTGATTGATGTTTTAACGTCCAGCGAGCAATTTTTCAGCTATATTCAGGATGATATATTATATGCACCCATTCTTTTGGTTGTTTTTTCAGGCCTGGAGTTATTGCTGATTTATTTTCACTGTCAACAAGTTTTCAGTTATCTTGTAACATGATAGACTGAATAATCTGTCTCTTGTGTGTATATATTTGTCATAATATATTTCCTATTTATTACTTGGACATTTTTTTTTGGAACAAAATGTCAAAAAAAAAAAAAAAAAAAATGTCCAAATAATAAAAAGGAAATATATAAGGCCATGCAAAGTTAATTACTTGGTTCTCGGGCCATTTTTTGTCAAAATTGATGAGGGAGGGCGGCATTTTTTTTTATCCTTTTACTGCTGTAAAAAGTGATGAGGGAGGCATTTTTTCTTCTTTTTTTTGTGAAAAATATGGCAATGTATAAATCTTTTCATTACTTTATTGAAAATTTCAATTTTATTTATTCCGATGGTGGCAGAAACATCACAAGTGGTTAATTTTTATGGAAACGTCCAATCCGCTGGTCCCAACGTACCATTTTTTTTTATCTCCGTAAACAATTCCAATAAGGTACAAGCTTCGGAGAAGCCCCCTATTATGTTTCCTGGTAAAACTGGCAAACATTTGTGCCGAATTTGCACAGAAACGATTGACATTTTGTCTAAATGTCAAACGGAAACACGTTTTTTATTTATTCATTGTCATAACGATGCTTTAAATCTCATTTAAGCATGATGCGTTTTAAAGCGTTTCACCGACCACGCGATATAAGAGAAAAACGGATGCGGTTGTTTTTTCCGTACGGACAGCGCTACCGCATTAAATTTTTTTTTTTTTTACTATTTTTGCAAAAAAATCGGTAATGCGGCAACGAATTTCCACATGCGGGCGGGCCTGAGAACCAAGAAATTAACTTTGTATGGCCTAATGACAAATATAGAGACAGATTATTTGGTCTAGTAACATGACCCCTTTTGTTTCATTATAATCTAGACAAGTGTCACATGTGGAGCAGAATCTGGTTACCCTCTCAACCTATGTTCACCTCCATTTCTTCAATGAGGTTTGTTTTGCTTAATCTTTAGTTTCCTGTTTAGAGTTTTCTAGATCATTATTTGTCTTTTTATCCTTTTTCTTTTGTGTTGTCTTTCATTCTTCGAATAAACTCTTTAATCTGGTCAATTACAAATGGCTTATGTTAATAAACAGTGCAGTTGAAATTAATTAAACAAATCTGTCCTAATAAAATTATCTCAAGCTAGAAATAACTCTGGCCAATATTCAAAATAAAAGAACCGCCTAGCGCATAAATGCACGACGTATGCCCCCGCACTTGCATAATATTTAGTTTTATATATTTATAGAAAGAAGCCTTGCAGTCTTAATGTATAACATACTTACAAGCCACATGCAAAGATTATTCAAATCTATCAATGTTTACTAAAGTTATCACATAAACAAGACACAATTCTCAAAATTGGTGATAAATCAACCAAAAACTAACATTTTCCCCCAAAAACCCTTGCTTCAAATATTTCCATGTTAGAACCCATCCAAGATAATGATAATTACAAGCCACTTGCAAAATATTATTAAAATCTATCCATGTTTACTAAGTTACCGCGTTAACAAGACACAATTCTCAAAATTGGTGATTTTTCAACCAAAAACTAAGATTTCCCCCCAAAACCCTTGCTTCAAATATTTCCATGTTAAAACCCATCCAAGATATTGATAATTACAAGCCACATGCAAAAAATTATTCAAATCTATCCATGTTTACTCAAGTTATCGCATAAACAAGAAAGTGTGACGGATGGACAGATAGACAGACAGACAAACGGACAGACAGCCGCTATTACTATATCCCCTCATCGCTATCGCGGGGGGATAATAAGAAGAGACAAACGAATTAGATAATAAGGTCAACTATCAGGGGTCGTCATGGTTGTGATCATTTGGTAGTTGGATTTACAACTACCTGTACAATTAGTGCCTATCATCACTAAAGTTGTGAGTTCGAACCCAGCTTAGGCGAAGTGTACTCGATTCAACATTGTGTGATAAAGTTTGTCAGTAACTTGCGGCAGTCGTGGTTGTCGATTTGTTTCCCAAGAATGGATTTCTCATAGCAATATCACATCGAAGGCAAAACGTGAGATGTGAGATACGATGAGAAGTCCATTGCGAGCAAAACATATCTACGATGATATGTTTATAGAGGATTTGGTGAAATTACCTCATTATGATGTCACATTAGATAACATCGATATTATGTTAATAGCACACCAGTTTCTTGTACAGATCAAAAAGGAAATGTACAAATCATTGATAAAATATATTACAAACCTGGTTTGTGTGAATCTGTTAGTGTTGCGTCTGAAAATAGAACAAATACATATCAAACAAAAGAAAACAATAACAAATAAATCTAAACTCTCTTGCTTTATATACATAAATTAATGTTGAATGTCAGGCATACCAAATAAAAGTTTGTTTCTCAGGCATGTATGTGTGTGGAGGAAGTGAACTAATAAAATTAATGTTAAAGTAGACACGATAGATCAATGATGAAGGGTCATGATAATGATTCGGCAATTGTTAATATACATAAATATTGCAGGTTTTAATAATCTAACAACTCTTAAAATAGATGAATATAATAATTAATATTTTATGTTCTTTTAGTCTTAGCACTTGAGTTTAAAGCTAGGCATTGATTCCTATGCCTTTGTGCAGAGGCTTTTTAGATATTTTGCACTATGTTTATTTGTGAATATATAAAAGAGCTTATTTTTGAGGATATTATTTCCTGATGATGTTAGCGAAAATAAACTCCTCACGAAAATTCCAATCCTTACTATAAATGGATTGTGACTTTCTGCTAACACTAGTATCGAATCAACAGGATTAATCAAAGAAAGAGGATGTCTGAATTACAATCCTTACCATCAGAGGAATTACTACAAGGGGCAGGTCCTATCCTCATGGTATCCTCCATATAAGTTCCAGTGTTGGGGTTCACACACCAGCAGGTGGTTCCAGAACACTGCTCGGTAGAAAATAGTCCTCCCTCACAAACAGGTATATAATGACTTCTCTCTGGTAAAATTGTTGTCTTGACTGAAATGTATTAAATTCAAAATGATATCTTTAGTTTTAAGTGGGACTCATGTTGTACTAGACCAACACTACTAGTTGGATATTTATAGTGCTATAGCTCACTGAGATAACAGTCCGAGGGTCGACATGTCACTCCACTTGGACACATGACTGGTGCCACACGTTGAGCATTTGACTCCCGGTTTTTAGTAAGTTCGTGTTGCTAGATCTTTAGTTTTCTATGCGATGTTTTGCAATTCGTTGTTTTTCCTTATGCTCTTTTTCTTTTGGCCATTGGGTTGTCTGTACTTCTCCAATTCTGAATACCCCTTGGTATTTCGAACTATTCTTTACCTTGTTAGAATTTGAAAATTTGATGCATTGGTGTTCATCATATAAACTAATTCTCATAACTAGAGATATCATCAATTTCTATACTGCTAATAGCTATATTAAAATAAACTGTCAAACACAAGACAGGTGTTTTTTTTACTTTATCTGTGAATCGGTTATAGGGATTTTGAGGAGTAAATACCCATCCTTTATGACTTAAAAACAATCTTTCATACACAATCTCTTTAAAACATAGCATAAAACTGAGTTTATCCACAACCTCTTATGATTAAGAAAAATAACTTGCAACCTCAAAGTATAAAATATGCTGTAGATTTGTTCATACTTACGAATACATTCTGCATACGTTTTGTTGAAGGCAAGACAAACAGAATTATCTGAACACACCAAACTCTGAAATATAGAGGAATAAATATATTGACATTCAGTGAAGTCAAGGTTTTTCTAGTGACATCTACATATATGATAACTATACACCACTAAGACCAATACCGCGAAACTTGTCCAAAACGAAGCTCATTGACACCAACATTTGTGTTCAGAATACACAGGTGTTCAGTTTATACAGGTTAAATTAACAAAGATTTTCTACATTGGGACTTTATTTAAAGTTTGGTTTATACATGACTATGGTTTATTCAGTGATCTGTTTAGACAAGTTTATACACGACTATGGTTTATTCAGTGATCTGTTTAGACAAGTTTATACATGACTATGGTTTATTCAGTGTTCTGTTTAGACAAGTTTATACATGACTATGGTTTATTCAGTGATCTGTTTAGACAAGTTTATACACGACTATG
>MJUT01030960.1:259480-273249 GCA_002080005.1 Gigantidas platifrons
GACTATGGTTTATTCAGTGATCTGTTTAGACAAGTTTATACACGACTATGGTTTATTCAGTGATCTGTTTAGACAAGTTTATACACGACTATGGTTTATTCAGTGTTCTGTTTAGACAAGTTTATACATGACTATGGTTTATTCAGTGATCTGTTTAGACAAGTTTATACATGACTATGGTTTATTCAGTGATCTGTTTAGACAAGTTTATACATGACTATGGTTTATTCAGTGTTCTGTTTAGACAAGTTTATACATGACTATGCTTTATTCCGTGATCTGTTTAGACAAGTTTCACTGTATAGAATAATGGTAGTTTTGAACATTAAGACAGACATTATCGTAAGTATCAAAGCGAGTCTGGTAGGATGACATGCGATACAAGTGATAATGCATGTCAAAACCTTCAAAACAGACTTTGCTTTATTAGGGAGCGATCATTTAACTTGAAAGTGGGGGGGTTTATGGTTTTTTCCTAAAAAAATATTCTGATTTTGGTGGAGGAAAAAAAAATTATCTGATTCAAAGTTTTTGTCATATAACCTAATGTTAAATTCTGAAAAAAAAATTCGCGCTTTGTGCGACCAAAAAAATAAATATTCTAACTCTCGTGATGTCCGGAAAAAATTTTCTGAACAAAAAAACCATAACCCCCCCTCCCCCCCCTGCAAGTTAAATGGTCGGTCCCTTAGTGATGTCACACTGACTGATAATTTCCAGTATAAGAGTTAGTTTGTTGATACTGCTAATATCACCTGGAGATCAAAAGAAAAATGTCTCCAAATTACAGATAAATATAGATTCTCCTTCAGTTGCCCGTGGGTTACGATATTTCTCCACTCAAGAGAGTTAAATTAAAAATTTTAACCACAAGCCATGAAGCGAGTGGTTAAAATTTTAAATTTAACTCTCGAGAGTGGAGAAATATCGTAACCCACATGGGCAACTGAAGGAGAATTTGTTTCTCCCATTATTTAACACAAACTTTATTTCAAAATTTGAATTTAATGTGGGGAAAGGCACGAGACATTTTAATCCTCTAAAGGATTACAGATTCTTCCACCACTGGTTCAGCGGGGTTAAAACGCTGTAATAATGGGAGAAATATGTATAATGTACCATGTCTAAAATGTAAGTAAACAATCTGCACAATAATTTCTTTCTAAATGAGAAACTAGACTGTTGCAATGACCTCTCTCTTAACCTTGTATATATGTTTAGCATTAAAACTCTTACCTTACATGCATCTGTAGCATCTAATTTCGGACCTATGAAAAAACAGACAAAACAAAACAAGAATTAACTATAGGAGAAAATTAGGCCATCCTTCATAAAAAAAACTAGACTTTGTAAATTTGTTTGTATATCAAGTAGTTTAGGATTTGCAGATTAAGGAAAATGTGATGACAATGAGTCTGTGAGTGACCTCTTAATGTCAAATACAGTAAGTGTATATATCTGCTATTTTATATAACACATTTTTCTATTGGCTAATGTTTGTTGTCAAATCCACAATTGACCTGTTGTAACAAAAGGATCTAGAGTGAATTAGTTACCATAATTTATTTTTAGAAATCCCAAATAATACAATGTGATAGAATAATAAATGCAAATAATATTTGTCAGATTTTATCCAAATTGAAGCACACATGTTGGGAAATAACGTTAAATTTTTATGTTTTATGGTAAAAATTTTCATATGATGTCACACTTTATGTGCCAAAAGTCATCGACAATATTTCATAGCATTTTAGTTTTCTGCAATTTTATATAATATTTTTGATCTTGCATTAGAATAGAAATAACAGTATTGTATTTGAAGTGTTGCCAACATCGATTGGAGATTTGATGTCACAAATATCTGTTTTACTGTGACTCTTCAAATATAATACAGTTATTGCTTAATTAACACTACAAAACTGTTAGAAACATACTCACTACATAACATTTGACACTGATTTTCTGAAGAAAACAAGTTTTTGTTTCCATCACAACCACCGTAAATAAACTGTTCACATTTATTTGATGTCACGTTATAAAACCACATCGGAAAATATCCTTCACATCTCCCTGGTTCTGGATTAACTAAACAGTCGTCTGGTACATCTAAAAAATAACAAATAAATATCCTTTATACTGCCCTGGTATTGAAATAACAAAAACATGGCCTGGTACATCTGAATACATAAAGATGTAATGATCTTTTTTTTTATAAAACTGTGTGATTTTGAGTACTAATAAAGGTGGTCAACTAAACTTCATGGACCTAATAAAGTATTTCTGGTACCTCATTCATGTGGGGCGACAGAAAGAAATGATAGCAGTATAAGCGCTGACGTCACTGATGACACCATTGAAAACGATTAGAACGATGCTTGTTTCAATTATTTTCAGACAATTTGGCATTTGTTTTGGACTTTGTAATATTGCAGGATAAACACAATGTACGTACATTGTTGTTAAATATAAAATTAATTTGCACTCGCGCAAATACATTATATATTTTCCAACAATGTACGTATATATATAATACACTAGTTCTAAATTAAACAGTCTGTTTTCATCTAAAATATAGGATGTACATATACTTCATATTACTGTTTGCCATGGTAACAAACTTTGTCAAGAGGTGTGGCATTACTAGAGGGAGACTATTGTAATACAAATAATTACCATTTGTGCAGCCTCTGATACAAGCCTCTACCGTGAGGAAGTTGTTGTCATTGCCTTCACAGCCCTCACGGTACATAAAAGTCTCACACTGTCCTGTGTCCTTGTCAAAGTAAGTCCTGTTGACGTAAGGTTGACTTATACATTCACCAGATACTGGAGGTAACTTACACACATCAGTTGATGTAACTTAAAACAGAGGATACATTTTTTTTAAAAGACTTTATGGTAAAATTATCAAAAGTTTCTTTTTTTTATATTTTTTTTAAAGATTTTGTCATAAAATAATTAAAAGTTGTTTTCTTCAAAGATTTTGTCCCAAAATAATTAAAAGTTTGTTTTTTTTTAAAGATTTTGTCATAAAATAATTAAAAGTATTTTTTTTTCTAAAGATTTTGTCGTAAAATAATTAAAAGTTGTTTTCTTTTTAAAGATTTATTCGTAAAAAAAATTAAAAGGGTTGTTTTTCTTTACTAAGATTTTGTCGTAAAATAATTAAGAAATAATTCATGGAAGCCAGAGTTTGTATACAGTTTTAATATGGGTAACATTATTTTTGTACAAATTATATCCCGAGCGTTAGCGAGGGATAAAATGCAACGAAAATAATGTTACCCATGTTAAAACGTGATACAAACTCTGGCTTACATGAATTATTTCAATTCTAGAAGGAAAAATCTAACTAATTTTTTGAAGTGGAAGTCGGTAATGGAAATGCATTTCATAACAAAATTCACTAACCTTCATGTTTTACAGTTTACAGTTGTTTTTCTTTTATGTATAAATAGACTGTGATGCTATGAAGTTACTGATATTTTCCAATTTATTTTGAATTTAGCAACTTAAACAAGTAAAATGCTTACAAAATCTTAAAAATAAATCAGTAACCATGTCATCAGCGTTCCTTGTAAATGACTTCCGGAAGATGTTAAATTTCAAAAGTCAAAGTCCATTGATGTTTGTCTTAAGTATTTATTCCGGAAAAATATAGGTAAAAACAATATGGGCATTTTTATGTTTGTTATGCACCACAGTGTTGTATGAATACATAAATTCACTAGGGAATTATGTTTGTAATTTGTTCGTCAGTACGCATGAGTGAATTAAAATATATCGTGAGTTTTATCACTGTATTATTTATATAGCCAATGAAGGACGTCATGTTAGAATTAATTTATTTTTTTATTTTCAAAGATTTTGTCGCAAAAAAAGTGAGAACAAAAAAAATAAAATAAGAAAGGCACACAGTGACGGTTGACAAGTCAACAGATTAAACAAATCCTGAAAAGATCCTCTCCAATCAACCGGAAAATTGTTCAGAAACCCCCATTAACCCCTTCCCCGTCTGATCAAAAGTCGGTTGATTGATTGACTGATTTTTATTTAACATCCAGTAAGGAGTATTTTAGCTATATTCAGGATAAGAACAAGTTCAATAATTACAAAAACTATATAGAAATGAGGGAAGGGATGGGTCAACGATTTCTTACTTCTACTGAAAAAGTATGGAGAGTTCGATAGGAACAAAAATATAGTCTTATATAGTAGCTTCAATGTGGCTACTCATTTTCAAAATCTATAAAAAAAAGGTCTTTATCATGTAGGCACTCTCCAAATAAGTTGTAAATGGAAAAAACCTCTTCTGGTTCTCATCAATAAAATAAGACAACATATTACCATAGCAACAACACCAAAAAATAATAGTATAGCCATTTTAATTTTTACCTTGAACAGGGGTTTGACAAGTATTAGAGCATCCATTGAAACAACATTTCTTTTTCTGCCCACAATCACCATCCTTGTTACACTCCTGCTGACAAATACCAGAAGTTGTTGGCAAAATGACGGGACACACAAAACTTCCCAGTCTTGTCCCAGCTGTCCCTGTTAATGTTAACTCTTTGTCTTTGTCCTGCTCGTCATCCTCTGATACCTTCTGTAGCAAAAGCGTCGTGTCAAGCCAATGGGCAGAAATTAGACTTGCACTGGTGCCCTGTGGTGCTGGAGATGACGAGCCGGTAGCAGTCATATAGGGAGGATTAGTTGTATCCAGCCAGAAAGCACCCAACGTTCCCATCACACTACTCTGTTCTAACCACGGTGGATTTGTTGTGTCAATCCACTGCAGTGATGGTACTGCATTATCTAGCATGTCTTCTTTGGTCTTTTCACACTGTGTTATAGCTAAAATATATATCATTAGTAAGAAATGATATAGATGTACATAAACATGACAAACGATCCAACATTACACCAATAAATTTGTGAGTTTGAATCCCGCTCATGGCAAGGTGTACTCGATACAATATTATGTGATAAAGTTTGTCCGTGACTTATGACGGGTCAATGTTTTTTTCCAGGTACTCGCTTAGGTTTCCTCCACCAATAAAACTGACCGATACAATATTACAGAAATATTGTTGAAAGTGGCATTAAACACCATAATTCTAACCCAACATTACACTTATACCACAGATTAAAAGTAAACCAACAGCACTTTTATTGCTTTTACTGTCTTCTTATGTTATATTTTTATTACAATGAAACCTGTTTAAACTGAACCCTGAATAAACCAGAATCCTGTATAAACCAGTTCTAAATTAGGAAATCTTTGTTAATTCAAACTATAAGTAAAGTGAAACTGTGTGCACAAAATTTGATATCTACTTATTTTACTTTGTCTAAACAGAATCCTGAATAAAATGGAATCCTGTATAAACCAAATGTTAAATAAGGTCCCAAATGTAGGAAATATTTGGCAATTTAAAGGGGCATTAGCTACGATTTTGACCAAAACAATTATATGCTTTGGAAATTGGTGAATAGCTTTAAAATGATGAAATAAAGGTAAATATTTCACATTAAACAGCTTATCGAAGCACTTTCCGCCTTTTGAAAACGAAAATTACCATCGATTACTTATTTGCTTGCAAGCAAATAATTTGACCTCACTTTTTCCGTATGCAATTGACCTTACTAGTGACAGGTAAAAATGAATAATTTGTATTTTGTCGCTTATTAACTGCCAACTTGCATGGTTCTTTGTCCGTAATTTACACTGACTAAAAGCAGATTCACAAAAAATAAGAAATCAGTGCATTGTTGTACTGATTTAATGAAGATTCGACAAACTCCGTAAACAATGTTGATAAATAATAAGATGACATCCATATTTCTTGATCGATCTCAAAACACGAGCAGTTGCAGGTTTTTTCCCCGATGCACGTACATTTCATAACATTAATAAGTTACAGAAATACGTTTTATTAAGGCATCAATCATATCTGATAGTTTTTATGGGTAACACAAATTTACGAATTGGCAGATAATGCCCCTTTAACCTGTGCATAACGAACACCTGTCTATTCCAAACACAAAATTATGAGCCAAGGAGGGTGGGGTTTAGATAAGTTTCACTGTATCATATCATTACTTGACACACTTGAACTAGTCAACGTCATCAATATATTTTTTCTGGTTTGTTGATACAAAGACACAGCTTTGACATAGTTTTTTTCAAAACACAACAATACAAGCAAAATATGTGGAACGATTCTATTATGCAACTCTTTGTACGTCAGATCTTGTCTGTTGTCCTTTGAATAAACTGCATCATAACCTGTCACATGGTAAAAACAATGTCATTTACCCTTGTGGGTGTCCTGTTATCACAATGAGCACTGGTCCTCCGGCCCAAGACCAGTAAAATGTTCAGTTTTTAAAAATAAATTCAAGAATTTGACTTGGACCAGTAAATTCAAATTTTAATTTTGAGGACTGGTGGCCTAACAAATAATCAATCAATTTTTAATTCACTTACCTTCATAACACGAATCAACTTTACGATTCATGTCGTCGTAGAATTCAATCGCACAATCATCGCACGGATTTGCACGACAAACAGCTGTTGGTTGTTTTGGACAAATTTCATGTAAACAAAGATCAACATCACAACATTTCATAGTATTACCATTAGGACACCCTGTAAAAGATATACTTAATGATGACAGTATTTGTAGAGAATGTTGAAGTTTAAGGTTTAAGGTTATGGTGTTTAATGCCACTTCAACAATATTTCAGTTATATCGTGGTTGTCAGTTTTAGTAGTGGAGAAAACCGGAGTACCTGGAGAAAACCACCGACCTGCAGCAAGTCATTGACAAACTTTATCACATAATGTTATATCAAGTACACTTCGCCTGAACAGGATTCGAACCCACATCTTCAGTGGTGATAGGCACTGATTGCAAAGGTACTTGTAAATCCAACTACCATATGATCACAACCACGACGAGCCCCTAAGAACGGTGAAACCTGCCAATTCTACGGTGATTAGAAAATAAAGAACAGCAATAAAAACACATTTATTTTACTCTACTTAGACAGTTGTGTCATATGCACATGAGATATTCCTATAAAGTAAATATAAACTATCTTGCGAACAACGAAATCGAAAAACATCAAAATGAATATGGACCTTCATATCACCATTCCAAATAGTGACTCGTTGTTCGGGTGTGAAGAAAATCAGTCAAGGCATTATTTCAGTAATTATGCACAGCTAGGAAACGACCAGACTATTTCTCATATGATTAGGGTGCTTAACACCATTTTTACCAATATTTCAGTTATATCGTGGATGCCAGTTTTATTGTTGGAGGAAAACAAAGTAGTCAGGAGAAAACCATGACCTGCCACAAGTCACTGACAAACTTTATCACATAATGTTGTATCCAGTAAACCTTCCATGAACTTTAGTGGTGATGGGCACCTTTCACATAGGTAGTTGTAAATCCAACTACCATATGATCAATCATGACCAAGACAGCCCCCAAACTGTATTGTAACAGGATGCAGTAACGAGGTTATTATTTTTGTGTAAGGATACAAGAAAGGTACTGAGACATACTGATCTAACAACAAAATAAAATGGACTAGTTCTTACCTGGTGGTAAACTTCTCTTGTTCCTTTCAGCTGTAAAAGAAATGAAATCAATATAAAAATCAGTAACGCACCAAAGGTGCGAAAGCTGAGTTGCGAACATATGGATGGACAATGCCTAGTTAGTTAATTCTGCCATGTCTCCTGGATGAATTATTGGTGACAGCATCTGCTCTGTCACAAACACAAAAATGCATATGTGTACCAAGTTTCATTTAGATCCTACATTTTGTTCTTAAGATATCGTGCGGAAACGAAAAAAAGTATCAAATTTTTGTTCTATTTTTAGAAGTTGTGACCTGGACCTTTGTCCTATGATCCTCAATATCACTTGATTTTTGGATAAAACTAGATGCAAAAATAAATTATTTGAAAAATAGAAGAAAATAAATCTTTCATATTACTGAATATATGAATAATGAAAAAAAAATATAGCATTCTTTGCCATATAATCTGGTTTCCCATTGCTTATATCACCAGGGCTGTCTTAACAGCATTATAGGCCCTGGCGTGCCCATGCGCTAAGACGGCACTGCATATCATTGTACCTGCAATGTCAATAATATTTTTTTGTTTTCATAACAAAGTTCAGGATTATTGTTCATACTTGTCAGCAAACCATCAGGAACCATACACTGGTGTCCAAAACCATTAGGGCAGCATTTATCAGGTCCATAACAGTCATTATCAGACTGACATCCTTCATCAAACAAAGTCACATTCCAATTAAAGGCATCTGAACAACTACCTGGTTTTGATGCTGTAAATACAAAAACATTGAAATAATTATAGTATAACTACTCGCTGCATTCTGAATATAAGGGTAATAACAAAATTACCGAACACCGAGCAATCTTCCAAAGGGAAAGTCAAAACTCATAAATCAACAAACAGACAAAATACAAAATCAGTCAACAACCGGAAAACTGGGAAAACTGCAATGGCCCTGACTGGGTACAGGCATTTCTAAAGAAATGGTGAGCTGAATCAGATTTTAAGGTGCCAAACCTCCCGCTTTCATTACGGTTCAAAGGTTCCGGTTGTCACTATAAACAGCATTTATAGCAATACTGTAACAAAATAGGTAAAATAGTAGTCAATGCAGTACTAAATTCAGTTAGGAGGGTATTGAAGAATAAATCATGACTAACTGATTGGTTGATTGATGGGTGTTTAACACCAACTTTAACAGGGGTTCAGCTATATCGTGGCGTGAACAAATGTTTAATTAGCTTAAGACACCTACATGACCCTTAGAAATAAAACGTCCTTCTCTATAAAACAAATGGGTTATATGTACAAAAAAAAAGAAACATCAAAAAGATAAAACCAATTATTTAGAAGATATATTATATAACTATATTTGTGTATATATCAACTTCTTTATAAAAAAAATTCAAAATTGTGTCGCCTGCGACATTTGTAAATAAACTGTATAAATTGTTGACATTGTAGAAGTTCTGATGAACATCAGCAACATCTACGTAGTCGAGCAATACATGTTTAACTGAATAATGAAATAATAAGTACAGTCAAACCTGCCCATAAGGCCACCTCTATTAAGCAGTCACCTGTATTAAGAGGTCACATTTTTCTTGTCCTTTCATAGAAAATTTCATACGAATTGAACCTCTTTTAAGAGGTCACCTGTCTTATAAGGCCACTTGTTCTTTGTTCCAAAGGTGACCTCTTAATACAGGTTTGAATGTACCAGGAATTCATAAGTGAATAAAGTGGTAATTCACCAATGTGTGTTAGCTCATGAGTCCTTTATCATCTTTGTCCTGTTAATAACATTTTGATTTAATCAGAATTCAAGAGTTGTTAAACAATTTATTACATAGATTTTACACTTTTGTATGTGTTAATAAGATGATATTAAAAATAGAACTTGTTTTTCGCTGTTGGATTTTTAATGATATTTTTGACTTTAACAACCTTGGTCCTGTGACGTCACGCAGTGAAATTAATGTTTTATTTCACAGGTATCTATAGTAATAATATCTACATGTAGCATGCATAATATGGTGTATCATTTTTTTAAACTTCATTCTGACAGGTGATAAATGTGATACTGAACTGAGATTTGTTAACTTTTTTAAATGAGATTGGTCAACTTGAAGACAGACTGAAGTAATAAAATGATGGAGCATTAACATGTAGTCAGCTAAAAATTGTGTTGCAAAATAAAAGTAAAAAGTTGAATTTTTCAAACCTATCTGAAGGAAAATGAACTGGTTCCTTTTCTTCAGAATCATGAGCAATATAGTGAAGGTTTTTAATCGTTTGTTTCTATAGGTATTACCATTGGAGATCTAGTTAACAATAGGGGAGGGTTGTGATCCCATTAACCAGTTTAACCCTGCCACATTTTTGTGCCTGTCCCAAGCCATGACCTGGATTTCCAATGTGATATGTTGTGGTCTTTTTTGTTTTCAGTGAGTTCATTTAAGATGAGAGATGATTGTTTTGTGGAATTGATGACCATCACTATTTCAACTTTCTTTTCATAACCACCAGAGTACAAGAGCCTTAAAAGATGTAGGGCCAGACTAATGAGCTGCTGATAGTGTTAAAACATATAAATCATTGTCAATAACATTGTGACAATCTACTTTAAATTACCTTTTGAACAATCAGGATTACCCCTGACCTCTGAACCATCAATTTTAGTTCCATTGTTATAGACACACCAACAAATACCATGCATGTATAAACACTGCTTCCTCTGATAAAGTCCATTACTGTCACATCTGAAAATATATTTTAAATAAATCTAGAGTCATAAAACCTTCGTTTGTGTTGGATACAGTGAAACCAGTCTAAACTTAGATTCTTAATAAACCAGACTCCTGTACAGTAACCCCCATCTGTTGTAAGGCCACACCCCCCTTCTGCAGTAAAAAAAGGATGGCCTGTCTTGCAAGGGACAATTTAGCATAGAAATATAGAATCCAACACCAGGGGAAGTACAAGATCAGGAAATATCCGACACCCAAGCGTAAGATTTCAATCATTCTCTGACAAGGCTTGTCCACGATAGATGCCAAATAATGGGTAAAGCTCACTTGACCCTTTGGGTAAGGTGAGCTAAAAAAAATGTCTGGCATCTCCACTGTGAAAATTGAAATGGTGATATTGCTGTGAATTTTTATTTCTTAAATTCCATTTTCAAATTGATTACCTTGGAATATAAACAGGAGTACAAATATCCTTCTTAGATAACAACTGGATGGCTGCCATCTTGAACTGTCTTTGACATGGAGTCAAAGGTATATCTGAAACAATTAAAAACCATTATGACAATGTTACTATGATTACATTATGGAGAAAATGTCTGCAACAAATCAACCATGAAATATATAGATAAATCTGTATTAAAAGGTCACGTTTAGGACAAAGAAAAAGTGGTTTTTAAGAGAGGTTGTCTCTCTTAAAAGACCACTTTTTCTTAAAAGAGGTTCAATTTAAATATGGAATTTGGTGCCTACATAATAGGGGACCTTCGTGATCTTGATTGTATGGTAGTTGAATTTATAACTATGCAACCAGTGCCTATCACCATAAACATTATGAGCTCGAATCCTGCTCAGGCGAGGTGTACTTGATACAATATTATGTGATAAAGCTTGTCGGTGACTTGTGCGACAGGTCGGTGGTTTTCTCTGATTACATCGATTTCCTCCACAAATAAAACTGACTGCCACGATATAACTGAAATATTGTTGAAATTGGCATTAAACACCATAACCCTATACCTACTTAACAGAGGTGACCACATGGGCAGGTCTGACTAGTTATCTGTCATCAGTCTTACCTGGTTCTGTGCAGATTTTTCCACACCCACTTTCACAACAGATTTCCTCCCCTTGACAGTCCTGGTTATTCGAGCATCTCATGCTGTCATCAATGTTAAAACACGATCCAACAGCAACATTCTCTTCTGAAGGACAATTTCCTGCAACATTGTTTCCTGAAAAACAATGAAGAAATTATAGAAGTTAATTAAGTAGTAATGGTGGACTAAATAAGCCCATTACAACTAATATTTATGAATTATGAAGAGAAAGTTTAAACAGTGATGGTCAAGAAATTCCACCAATATCAACAAAAACGAATGACCACCTATGACCTAAAACCATGGAACACATTAAAAGACCAAACAATATGGTGTTGGGAATAATCTAGGTTCTGGTTTGGAACATGCATGTAAACATGGCTTGGTTAAACCGATTAATGGGATCCCAACCCTCCCTCGGCTTGGTTAAACCGATTAATGGAATCCCAACCCTCCCTCTCTTGATAACTGTATCTCCAATGACAAAAGACCACATACATGTACTACAATGTATCACAAAAATGAATGACAACATAACATAAACAGTACACTAGCAGGGTCAATGAATGATCGTAGCTAACTGACCACTAGGTAGGACAGTAGAATATGCTAGGGAAAGACAATTACTCTTAGGGTTCTGGTGTTTAATGCCATTTTCAACAATATTTCAGTCATATTGTGGCGGTCAGTTGTATTGATGGAGGAAACTGGAGTACCTGGAGAAAACCACCGACATGTCGCAAGTCAATGATAAACTTTATCACATAATGTTGTATCGAGTACACCTCCCATGATATTTATAACTGAAATATTGTTGAAAGTGGTGTTAAACAAAAACCTAAACCTAAACCTCAAACGTGTAGCTACAAAATATAACTTCCAGCTTAAAATATATGAAATTTTTATCATTTTAAGACATTTCTGTTTTTAAGATTAAAATGTGACTAGCTACGGCTGACCTAATGGACTCCATGTAATGGACAAAGCCAACATGGTTTTTGGCCAGATGAGATAAAAATGTACAAAAAAAAATTCAAAATATACTTGAACATACTTTTTTTTATTGGTACATTTAATGCATGACTTAACTCTGAAAAAAAAATGTTAATCCTATATTATACATCACGATTTAGGAATATATTGCTCTCAATAATTCTTCTGATTTCACGATTTCTGAATAAATTATTCCTTTAATATCACAAACGTTTTTACAGTCATCACGAACATCATAATTATTGAAACAATATTACAGTAATTTAAAAACAGAATAATTACTACTTCGAAAATTAACGGGATTTGATTTCAAACAGTTTGTGAATAATCATACTACTTTTTAACAATGACGTAAATCTTTCGAAAATCGTGTCAATGTTTGCATAAAACTTGGGATATTATGTCATGACACTGGCAGAAAAGCAATGACAGTACTCTATTTCTTTCTTTATAAATATCTGGTATATGAGCTGGAAATGTTCACCCAAATTTTCTCAATTACTGGTATACACCATAACCCAGGCGATAGCAACATTTTTGTGTAATTGTATATGAAAATAACACTATATACACTTGATGACACATCAATTTTGGATTCAATTATGCTGAGGAAGTTTTCATTGTCAAACTTGTAAAGCTTGTACTTTAAAAACGTAAATCGTTAGACTACTAGTACGAAACATGATGGACACAACAATTTTGGATTCAATAATGTCGAAGAAGTTTTCAATGTAAAAAAAACTTGATCTTTTAAACACTGAAATCAAGTATTTTAGACTACTAGTACGACAATTTGTACTTGAAAGTGAGTGATTGTTGTTTAATGGCAAGTGAGCAAATTTTCAGCTATATCATGACGAGGACAAGTTACTTTTCAATAAGATGATGATAATATCCAATTTGTACTAAATCAACAAGTTTAGTGAAATTTTTAAAGTAATGATATATGGAAGGGTCTAAACGTTAAGGAAAACCGAAGGGGCAGTCAAGAATGAACAACCCAGACACTGGCAAATAAACGTTAGAGAACACCGAAGGGGCAGTCAAGAATGAACAATCCAGAGACACCAGTTGGCAACATTGGCTAATCAAGAATGAACAATCCAGAGAGACTGGCAACATTGGGTAATCAAGAATGAACAATCCAGAGACACTGGCAACATTGGGTAATCAGGAATGAACAATCCAGAGACACTGGCAACATTGGGTAATCAGGAATGAACAATCCAGAGAAACTGGCAACATTCGGTAATCAGGAATGAACAATCCAGAGACACTGGCAACATTGGGTAATCAGGAATGAACAATCCAGAGACACTGGCAACA